>OY744522.1:124257686-124280186 GCA_963556195.1 Sepiola atlantica
AGAATAGAGAAAGAGTACAGAGGCATAGTATCATCTTGACCTTTACTAGTAAGGCACTAAAATAGTATACTATTCAGGATGGTTTTGATGGAGAGTCTATTTAAATTCAAAAGAAGACCTTGCTGGCGAAAGATTAATATATTTGGTTTTATTTAGACTACCCAATAGTTTATTTGTCTTTTAGAAAAATTCAATATTTTATAAAAGGCGGGACCTATGCTGGGATGTTGACAGATTGTCTCCATCATAATCCTCTCTTTGACATTTATCTCAGTTTGAAGCTGTGTGCTGCCCAACCAAGATGGCCCTATTTGGTACTCTTAGCTAAAGCTGTACTGGACTTATCATTTTCTGTTCGAGTAAAAAAGTCTCGGTTTGCAAGGCTGCTATTCAGCCCGTGGAACACAAGTTTTATGTGTAACCTTTAAAAAATAAATGTCTTACTTGTTTAGAAATAGGAGTTGTGATTTTGCTTGCCATGAGGATTTCTGTCACAGCACGGAGTCGAGATCGCATAGCAACCTTTGGGCCGGCACAACGTGTGGATACGATTACTGGCAGTGCGGTGAACGCACACAACATATACACATACATGTTCACACTGACATCTGAAGAAAAACACCCTGCAGAGATTAGAATACAGAAAGAGAGTGTATTCAGGGGTATTTGTCTTCTCAACTTCTTTTGTCATATTTATGATTCCATTAATATAATCATACTAGCTAGACCGACAGCGCTTCGTCGGATTTGACAGTTAAAATTCTTGAAACATTGACTTAAAATAAGAAAGATGTCATCAATAACATTGTTGTAAACACGACATTTAATAGTTCTCGTGTAATCTTATCGATAGATAATCATTAACATTTTGGGAATTTCGATACAAATTTATTTATCATGTAAATGTGAACGTGAAAAAATGAAAAAAAACTTTAGTTACCTGCAATTTACAAATATATCGTTATTTGTTAAAAATCATGTCGGTCTTTCTAAAGTGTTGTTGCTCTATAAAGTGTCCGAAAAAAACACACGTACTCGGAGTGTAGAGAAACAAGTATAATACAAAAGAATACAAATGTGGATGTACGTTTGTTTAGACTGGCCGTATTGGACTGATGTGGTTAAACACATAACACAATGTGCTTCCAGTATTTATATTGAGTAGAATTATTTATGCCGTCTGTTAGCTAAGGTACCATTACAACTCCTCAGAAGTTTATATCCTCAGTATCATATAATTTGTGGAGCTACACTCTTCTGAACCTGGTATTGGTATCTGTATGCCGAAAGTGTTGCATCTAGTAACCTGAACTTGGTGTCGTCCGACAGTCGTTTCCTAATTTGATTCAGGTGTCTCTTATGAGAAAACTGAGGACCTCTTTCCAAATCAGATTTGATATCCGCCAGCTCTTTAAGCCGTGTCCGGAGTTCTTTAATTCTCGACTTCTGATTTTGGAGCACATCTTCTTACTCGGAAAACGTGTATTTATCGCTTCGACCTTCATCTTAAAGACAAGTCACCTTATCTTTCACAATCTTAATCTCTTCTAAAACATATTTGTGCTGCAGCTTTTGCAATTATTGCTCTTGAATCATGAGTTCCCTCTCTTTAGCGTGCACTGGTTATCCAAAGCATTATACTATAGTTGATTAGTTTTAGTGTTCGTTATTTTGTTTGTAGTCCTCATGTGCATTAATTTCTACAGACAATTAATGTTGAGTCTATTTCACACGATGTTTAATGTTGTACACAGATTACTTCTTTCGTTATCATTACACGGCGGTCAAACTTTTTATTTTCTGGCAAAAACTGTAGGTGGTTTAGCATAATAGGTTGAACTGTTTTATCAAGACTATGCTAAATAAATGGTCGGTATTTTTTAAACATGAACATTTCCAATTTATTGGTAGACCCTTTTTAAATAGCGTATAAACATAAAATTGAATGTTTAAACCTATCACCGTTCTGCTTATTATGTGTTTTCTTAGCATGGCCGGTTTATCCAGTATTTTCCGTGTATGCATTTTGATTATTGACACGACATAACTATACTCTAATTGTAATGTTACATTTTGTATTTTAGACATCTACCTGTACATATTTTCTCATAATTCTGTCGTCATGTTCGTTTGTTTTGGTTGATTAAATCATAGTTAGATGTCTTCTATTCGTTCTATAATATAAACATAGGTGCCTTACTTTATTACAATTAGACAGGTTTTAAAACCGTATGAGAATTCCATAATCCAATGAAGGAATCCACAGCGGAAATGAAGAGATAGGTGGTAATTTCTACGGTTTTTATTAGGCTGGCTTGTATTTGTAAGTGCTTGAAAATAATATCTCATTTTTTTTGGTATGTTTTTTAAGTAGAGTTGTAATGTGAATTTTTATGTGCGCAATGCATGACTCTTCAATGTCTTGATGATCGTGGTTTGCACTTACAAATCTTTAGACGTATTCGGATGATGTTTGTAATGTTAAATTTGGCTGTGCTTTTAACTTGTTTAAACGAACTCTACATCTTATTTCTGCGTCTTAGACTAATAGAAGCCATTGTACGAACAATAAGCATTTAAATTCATCCATACAAAGTTCTACTAGTTTAAAATTGTCACAGTGCTTGTCAGCAGTTGATGCCTAAGTCGCATAATCCTTGTTGTATATTCTAGTTAAGTTGATGTACTTCTAAAGTGTGTGGAATACAGAAGTTTCGGAATGAATAATTCTGTTAAAATTTTAACCGCTTCAGAAAAATAAACTAACTAGTATTCCGGTGTAAAAATATTGTCCACAAATTTGGTATGTTCTTTGGTCCTTAATTGTCGGAGCAGTAGGCCAACTTTTTAAAAGTCTGCTCATTTTTTACGATCTATTTTGTATAGATCGTCATGCCTTCTGAAATATAAAGCAAAGCATTCATCCTCGTCTGGGGAATAAGTGAAGTATTCCATTGCACTTCAAACGGAATTATGAGAATAATCATTTTCGTTCTCAGTATTTTAATTCCTATTCGATATTGTTTGCATTCAATCCTTTAACTGCTTTCTTTTTTCTTTTTTCCAGAAATTTATTGTCGTATTTGTTGTTGTTCTAGTAGAAGCTTTTTAAATCCTACTTTCATTGTTCAGTTGTCTTTCCACGGTTTTAGTTGCTGTTTTCGCTGGCTTTCCTTCAGCTTATTTTGCTGTTGCATTTTAAATTTAAAAGGGGTTATGCTATAGTTGATGTGAAATATTCCATGTTTTAAATGTGTAGTTATTAATCCCGGTGTTTACAAGTTCTCTATTTTATATTACGCTGTTAACGTAATCTTAGTTGTAAAAAGAGAAGTAAAGTATGTTGTCGACAAAATATCAATTTTCTGAGTAAGTTCTTCACGTAACAGTCGATGTTACGGTTCGAAATTTAGTTAACATGAAAAATAAGATTTTAATTGTTTTTGTTTCGTCGTAGACTTTTATCTCTTTTGGAGAGACAAGAAAATATAATGCATTCCTTTCTTGTATAAAAATTAATACAGTACCGGTATAGCAACACATACACCACTAACATTCTTTCATTCAGTGAACATGTGTATGTTTCTTCGTAATAAAACACACAAAGGATCTACTTTAGTTTAAATCAATATAATTTACGATTAATTCATCTTTTTAGTTCGGCTTTATAGCCAGATTTTAAAACAATGAGGTTGTCGGTAGTAATGTGCCGTTGATTTCTTAACGTGTGTCGTTTTTAATAGTCTGAGTAATACTGTTATATCTCTGGTTGCCAGTTGTGGAAGTGGAAGTTCAAAACCACTCATCGCCAGTTGTTGTGGCGGTGTGATATCAAAACAAATATTTAAATTAAGTAACTTTGTGACTTGTATCGCATATTCATAAACAGTATGTAAAATAGTTCGTCTATTGTTTAAACTTTAGTAAACTTGAAATAGAATGGTTTGTTCACTAAACACTCTTGCCAACACATGTTACTTTTAGCAAAAATTTGGCAAACAAATTAACAACTAGGAAAAGTTAGGTAATCAACTTTACATTTGGTAACAATTGGCACTAGATTTTACCCATAGTAATATTTTGTACATTCGAATTCAAACTTTAAAATATGTGGTGGTCGATGTCACCCTTACTAAATGTTTTGCTGACGATTTTACGATTACTAAAATTTTTGCAATCGAGTTTACCGTTACTCATAGTTTTACAATCGATGTTACCCTTACAAACATTTAAAAAATCAGTATTTCCTTTACTCATATTTTAAGAATCGGTTTTCACTTACTTAAATGTTAACAACAAACTTTACGCTTACTAAAATATTGGTATCGATTATAGCATAATTCACTTTTTTGCAATCGATTATACCATTACTACAATTTTAACAATTTATTTTACACTCATAAAAATGTAGGCAATCGATTTTACCCTTACTATAATTTTGGCAATCGATTTTACTCTTACTACAATTTTGACCATCTATTTTATACTTACTAAAATGTTGGCAATCGATGTTACCCTTAATAATATTTTGGCAATCGATTTTACCCATACTAAGATTTTAGCAATCGATGTTAACCTTACTTAAATGTTAGCAACATACTTTACGCTTACTAACATATTGGCATCGATTATAGCCTAATTAACATTTTGGCAATCGATTATACCCTTACTACAATTTTTATAATCTATTTTAAACTTACAAAAATGTTGCCAATCGATTTTATCCTTACTATAATTTTGGCAATCGATGTTACCCTTACTAACATTTTGGCAATCGATGTTAATCTTACTAACATTTTGGCAATCGATGTTAACCTTAAACATACCTAACATTTAAGTTAGCAATCGATTTTAATATTACTATAATTTGGCGATCGATTTTCCTCATACTATAATTTTGGCAATCGATTTTTACCTTATTATACTTTTGGCACTTGATGTTACCCTCACTATCATTTTGGCAGTGAATTTTAACTTTTATAGAATTTCGGCAATGGAGGTTAACTCTGCTATGATGTTGGTAATCGATTTTACCCTTACTAACATTTTTGCAATCAAATATATCCCTTACTATTATTTGGCAATCAATGTTACTCTTTCTATATTTTTGGCAATTGATTTTATCTTTACTAACATTTTTTGCAATCGATTTTATTCTTCTTATTATTTATCAATCAATGTTACCCTTACTAAAATGTTGGCAATCAATTTTACCTTCACTATAATTTTAGCAGTCGATTTTACCTTTACTAATATCATGGCAATCAATTTTACTCTTACTAATTTTTTGGCAATCGATGTTAGCCTTACTTAAATGTTAGCAATCGAGTTTACTGTTATTATAATTTGGCAATCGATTTTCCCATACTATCATTTTGACAGTCAATTTTACACTCACTATCATTTTGGCAGTGGATGTTAACTATACTATAATTTTGGCTATCGATTTTAACCATACTTACATTTTGTCTATCAATTTTACCATCAGTAAAATGTTTGCTGAGTAACATTTTGGTAATAGATTTTACCTTGTTGTTAAAATTGAGACACTAGGAATGAAATTTACCACTTTTCAAGTGTGGGCATTCACAATTAAATTTTACTAAAATTGTAGCACTCCTATTTTCTGAATTTACCCTAAGTAAAATTTTGGAAACCAAATGTAATAGTGATAAAATGTTTTCAATCGAATTTTAACGCTTAGTAAAATGTTAGTAATTTAATTTTGTCTCAATAAAATTTTTCCGATCTTAACCGTAATAATATTTTTATAATTCTATTAACGCATAGTAACATTTTATTACCTGTATTTTATCCTAATAAATAATAAATCATATGCACTACTGAGTAGAATGGTAGTATATCTAAAATCACCACCCAGATGAAATAACATTATGATACGTTTTCTTCATTTCACAGTGCACATGACATATATAAAATGTGTATCGATATGTTTTATGAACACTATTTTATTTACATGAGCACTATCATGAGATTAAATAGTAGATATGTGTTTGCTTCAAGCAGCCTAGTAAATCTAACCTATCTTCTATTTTATTTTAGTCCTCACATCTTTTGATCAATGTTTCTGACAAAGGAGACACACTTGCTGTTTTCTGAATCGGCTGTTTTAAATCGGAAGTTTGTGGACATTATGAATCCTCTCATATTATTCATCATTGAACAGTCAATCTTCCCATCTCATTACCCATGTTCCTGAGTTGTTTTGGCCGAATATCTAATTACTCAATAAAAAAAAAACACTAATGATATTTGTGGAATTCATTTTACTATCATAGAGGTAAAAATGTGAGTAACGTTAAAAAGCAGTGTTACTAAGCGATTTAGTTGCAACGTTACCAGGTTACGTTGCTGGCATGTTGTGAATAGTTTACCGAAGATCTGAAAAGAGCAGTAGTGCACAATATATTGCACGTTATAGAAATACTATTTTCGAGCAGATAATATAAGTGAAGTGAACACTTTTCGAACGAAACCTCTACGAAACAATTCTGGGCTGGTGCAGAAACCATTATTTTGACACTCTGGAAAAGCATGACAAATTTAGGCTTTAACCTAATAGGTTCTGAACTGTCGATTAATTCCCATCTCGGAACCATTGCTTGTTATGAAAGTACTTTCAAGGAATATGCTCTGAGCAACTTATTTTAAGTGTACCCCTTAAAAGTAAATATCATCAACAAATGCGACAATCAACCAAATCGTACATGTTTACTGTTGAGATCACCAGTCGCCGGAAAACATTCTACTCTAATAGCTTTTTGCCTCTGATTGCTTACTTTTGGAATTCGTGTCTTGCTATGTGCATGCTTGAATCTACCAACAGGCTGAAATGTAATGTTAACATACCTCCTGTTGCACAACTCCTCACTTAAGACGTTCTCTATAGATTACACTTATACTCACAGTAGCCCTTAAAATATGCTTTGTTTAGAGTGAATTAAAGTAAATATAGAATTACTATACATTTTAATCTTAATGATTCCAGTCTTTTGAACTGTATTTGACGGTGAACATCTGCAATAGTCCAGTCAATCTTGCTGATTTTTTTGCTGAACCTCAAACAAATTGCTAACAAAGGTTTTTGACTTGGCAGCACTTCTTTCAAATTGCTGATCTTCCGAATAAGATGAAGAGAAGGCATGCTTATTCAGAGTGTCAATTAAGAACCTCGATCTAAATTGGTCATGAATCTCCACTACTAAACTAAACTGCAATAGTGCAAGGACACATCTGGGTCTAGCAGCCTGCATTATCGCTTGACCGACTGATGCAAGTTTCAAACCATTGTATTTGCCTGCAAATATCTTCCTGTGAAAGATCAACCATGTTTTAGGAACATATTCAACAATCGCATCCTGTTCAATATCATTCTTTGACGGGTAATATTCTGAACTTGTCTGGATATCTTTAATGCAATTCTTGATAATCTTGGCTGCCGTCTCTATAATGCTAATTGTCCCTGATTGTGAATTGTCTATCGAGCGGCTTTGTGCATAGGATTCATGGAGAATACATGTTTCTGTACTTAAAAATGTCACACAATTATGTTTCCTATTAATTTCAGTCACAATAATTTTGTCATTGAAATGTTCTAACAATCGGGATTTAATGTATGAGAGACTGTATGGTTCAAAGTCGGCCTTCTTGTACTTGCAGTAAATGGAGAATTCCATGTGATTAGACGGAATGATCGCTACTGGGATGGCTCGTCGAAGAATTAGGTTATTAAGCAGGTGTTAATGAGAAGTATGAAGACGTCTGGAGGTCTTACTCATGGCAGAGGAATGGACAAAATTCACCGATTGGTTTGGACGCTTTCACTGCCAGCGTGCGTTGAAATCAGGTTTACAATGCAAGAACTAGCAGGCATTCGTTATGGCACTAGTGACCAGCACCAGGAGGCTACTTCAGCAGGAAAATAGTGAGATGTGAGGGATACATGGAAGCCTCTTGCGTTTCACTAAAAATACGACCCTTTCACGGAAGATCCTTCCATTCACAGCATTCTAAGTGGAGTAACTGGAGATAAAATAGTGAATGTGGACAGAGCAAACTCCATAGCAGAGGCAATCATCGCTTAAATAGTTGGAGAACATGGCCACGAGTACACTTTTAAAAGAAAAGAATAGGAAATTACACTTGGGTCAAAAGTTTCGCTCAGCAAAGATGAAGCAGTTTAGATTGATCCACAACTCATATTCCAGAGACTGTGTGTGCTATCCACCAATGAACCCTAAACTAAGCAGCAGCAAGAACATTTTCAGTATGAGCTTTGTGGTTACCTACCTGCACTTTTTGATTCTTTCGGACTACCGTGAGAGGTGTAAAAACGGATTTTGCAAACGCAATATGGAAACTTACTTCCCCTGTACAATCAGATCCACAGTCTTCAGATCTATAGTATCTGTTTGATGGTGGAGCACTACTTCAACGCCTCCCATAGCAAAAAGGTAACACATTTGATGAGATATGTGCCCAACACGGCATATATGTCACAACTAGATATGGAAACCCATGCATTGTATTTGATGGGTATGAAAGTGGTCCATCCATTAAAGACGCGAATCACCGACGCCGAGCAGGCTGCTCTGTTAGTGTTAATGTGTCACTGACCCCTTTAATGCTGTTCAAATTAAACAAGGATGTTTTCCTAGCTTATCAAGAAAACAAACAATTGTTCATCAACTTGCTAGGAAAGAGTTTGGAGGAGGCAGGTTGTACATAGTCGATGCATCTGGGGACGCTGACGTATTGATTGTGAAGACTGCTCTAGTACTGGCACATATAGGAGAACCCATTTTGATAGCATATGACACTGACCTATTGGTCCTTCTATGTTATCATTGTAATAGAGAAGATTGTTACATTTTCTTCACACCACAACCAAAGGATAGTGCAAAAAGTGGGAAAGTCTGGAACATCAAACATATAAGGAAATCTCTGAAAGATGTGGTCTGCTCTAACATTCTTTTCATCAATGCACTACTTGATTGTAATTCTACCGCCAGTGTTCATGGAATTGGGAAGGCAGCATCCATTCGAAAAGTGATGAACAATAGAGACTTTCTCCAACTGGAAGAAGTGTTTGGCAAGGATAGCACTGCAGACTAGGTTATTGAAGCGGGGGAGAACTCCGCAGCCCTCGAGTTTACTTCCAAATTCAGGAATGGAAATGTAGAAACCAGCTAAAACCTGATGAGTGGGCATGGAAACTTTGAGATGGTAAATTACAACCAATCAAGACTGACTCGACAGCTAGTCCTGTACATTTGTTGGTTATAATTAGCTGTGACCTTACTTCATGGTGCACTACAGCAAGATGCAGTTACAGGAAACATAGCATAGACTGCCCAAACTTGTGTGGTAATTGCAAAGGACTCCACTGCAGCTACTCACGACTGCCAGATCTTGATGATGAGGAAGTTACGTTTGACTAGTTTTGGACAAGAAATGTTCTTTTGCCCGTTCATGAACTTTTTCGATAGTAGTTATGCAAGAGCTTTGCTCCAACATTCGAACAACTGATCATTCTTTTATTGTAAATTTTTCTTATTCTGTACCTATTTTTTACGAAATGTCAGGAATTAATGTGACAGTTGTTGCCTTGAAAAAGGCTTCTTAGTCTGTGTTGTACTTTTTATATTCATATTTGTATAAGAAATAGAAACCCAAATGAAAACAATTACAGGGTCTAGTCATTTGCTGGTGTTTGTTTATTATTAAGCATATAGCTACTTATCATTAAAATTTAAAACACCAGGAACATGTCAAGCTGGCTTAGGGTGGGTTTTCATGCAAAACATATTTTATTTATTTCTAATTTAATAAAGTTTTTTGTGAGGAACAATGCTTATTTTTGTCAGTAATTGTTAGCAATAATAGACATACTTGTCAGGAAATGTCAGAAATTTTATGGAACGAAATTTTAATGCTGTTAAGTTTGATTTAAAAAATGGCGCCCGTCGACCTCTTTCTGCGAAGCTACTTTTTCTAAACTTTGTTTTATCTGAAAGAGAGGTTATTCATGCCCGAATATCCAAGTTAACAACCTTTGTTAGCAATTTGTTTGAGGTTCAGCTACATTTAGACTGGACTATTGAGGTAACATTATTTCGCGAAGGGGCACTATTTTTCGTATGAGCCAGTGTATAACCGTGTCAAGGGCATCTTAAGTGGGCTTCGAATACTATGATTTTTTCAATATTTTGTCAGAGTTTAAAACACCAGGAAAATCTCAAGCTGGCTTGGCGTGGGCCCTGTCTGGGTTTTCATGCAAAATATATTTTTTATTTCTTATTTAATAAAGTTTTTTTTTTGTAAGGAAAAAAGTTTATTTTTTTCAGTAATTGTAAGGAATAATGGACATACTTGTCAGGAAATGTCAGGAATTTTATGTCTCGAAATTTTAATATTGTTTAGTTGGAATTTAAAGATGGCAGACGTTGACCATTTTCCGCAAAGCTTATTCTGGTAAACTTTTTTGCATGAAAGAAAGGTAATTCATGCCCAATATCCCAGTTAAAAAAACCTTTGTTAGCAATTTGTCTGATGTTCAGCCACATTTTTACTGGACTACAATCCTAGAGTGGCATATGGGACCGGATGTTAATTCTACGACGTCTACATGAAAAATGTGTTTTAAAAATGGTCAGTACGCAGGTTATCCAACAC
Source organism: Sepiola atlantica (assembly GCA_963556195.1). Taxonomy (NCBI): domain Eukaryota; kingdom Metazoa; phylum Mollusca; class Cephalopoda; order Sepiida; family Sepiolidae; genus Sepiola; species Sepiola atlantica. Next base: position 124,268,382 of record OY744522.1, read on the forward strand.
ATAATTTTCGTCAAGATGAATTATACGCAAATATTTATTTTTACCAAATTGAAAGGGTATCCGATTAAATAAGTACATCATTCTATTCGGGGAGTGTCTGAAATTTCGCGAAAATTATAAAATGTCAGAAAATATTAAAATATATAAGTGTATGCAGTGTTGTTCTCTACATTTAGGCTGGTGCATCAGCAACACACATATGGGCTGATGCAACAAACACAACCATTTTTCACGTGAACATGGTGCACACATGAATTTCTAACCTAATAGATCCCGCACTGTGTGTAAAGCTATAAGCATTGTGACAAGTATTTAATAAAATGTGATCTGAGGAATCTACCGCATATGTGGCCCCGCAACGTAATTACCTTTGTCTCACCCGACTAGCAGCAACATCACCCTCCTCCTCTGTAGTGGTCTTTACATGCCGGAAGATGGTCGACTCTAATGTATTCTTTCCTGGAGCGGCTTGCGTTTGGAATTCTAATCATGCCTCCTATTACCTAGACCGTACCAACATGCAGAGTTTTTAATCCAATGTGCACGATCATATTGCTGCCAATCTCCCCACCATGGTTGTCCCCATAAATCTTACCCTATCACAGTAGACCCCACGATTCAGTTACAATAGGCTATGTTTGCGGTTAACAAACGTAAAAACAGAACGATCTTTATGTCATTATTGGTTCCCGTATTTCACGGGCATTCACCTCAAAACCTCGCTCGCCGCAATCACCAACCGTTACTTCCTTAGTTCACCAACGTAAGGCGTCTCACTTTTACGCGCTTTTGAGAATCCTACCTTCTCTTTTCTTTTGAGCAGAATTATCTTAGAACTACGCTTTTCAGTTACTAGTACTACGTCTTTCATACTCGCATAAGAGTTTAGAGACCAATTGGTCTAACACATACATCCCTATCTACTGCCTTGCAACCAAACACACATTTCTAACAGTGATAATCTCCGACGCAACTTCTAAACACCTGGTAGATGGTGATTACCTTGAAAATGAGCAAAAATAGTGTACCAGGAAGTAACTTTGTAAAAAAGACCAACTCATTATAAACACAACTATCATAGAGAACTGCGGAAAGTAAGAAATAAATATATCGATGGGCTGGGTCGACTAGAAAGAGGTATTCAACAGTGTGTCTGATTCCTGGATATTGCGGTGTTTTGAACTGTTTAATGTCCATGGAAGTATCAGAACATTGCCTGAAAAACAAATGACAATGTGAAAAACATTCTTTGTCCTCCTTGGATTAACTTTTTTGAAACTGGATACAAGCTTAGTAGAGGTAGAAAAATATATAAAAGAATGATACGTTTAGGAATATCAACCATTATGTAGAGACGGGAAAACAATTTAGCCGTTCATAAAGTAATATACCGTAACCAATGCATGGAAACAATAGATCTACAACGAATAGAATGATGCATATTTCTCAGTTAAATACGCAATATATATAAAACCACAATAGTACGCATGGGGCAGTAAATGAAAAGCTCAACGAATAGGAGAATAGAACTGGTGAGGGATAATTATGAACAAACCTGAATCACAAAGCTTGCTGAAACCTGTTGGAGGTCATACTAGAGAATACTCACAGGGTCTATAATGATCAAGTCACACGGATTGCGAGAACGAACAGGAAGAAATACACAAGGAAAGCGATAGAGGCAGGAAAACAAAGATTGACACAACGTTATAGACCAGACAACTTTCTGGGAGAGCTTAACCAAACGTATATATATATATATATATACAGAGTGGCCACACTCTAATGGTTTAAGAATAGTATATATCCAGTTGATGAGTAAATGCTTTTTATAGTTGGGCAAGAGAAAGGCTCACTAACAAATTGATTAATAAATAGCTAGCCTGTAAACAAATGTCCAGTGTAGGTTTTGCCATTCAGCAATTGTAAGCCTGAGCCGCCTAATGTCTGACTTCCAGATCCTATTTCCAAGTAGCCTTAACACTGCCAGATAAAATACAAGTTCATCAAGGCAGACATGTATATATGGAAGAAACCTGAATTGACTACTCTTATTATTGATGCAACCGCCCCAAATGACTATGACCTTAATACAACTGAACGCGAAAGGATAGCGAAATACTAGGACCACAATGATTATTTAAATAACAACAGGGTCTCTGTGAAAATATATACATCATACAGGTTGTGGTATAAACAACGGTCATAAGAAAAACACGCGTTAAAAATATTTAGACACAATTTCTGAAAGACAAAATAGTGACGAAATACAAATAGCAGCCATGAAAAGATAAACTAATATCATCAAAATAGCCCCCAGATCTCTTCCAGCTAACTGGAGTAAATATTTTTTAAAATCCAGTGTCCTACTATGAACTGGTTGCAATACGTCCGACTATAGACATCCCCTTCAGTAACTTGAGAACTAACAGTAACTATTTCATCCAAATAGAGCTCCCTATTTATTTCCGATGTTATATCTGCATTGTATAAATTCGAATTAAAATAAAGACTTCCCATCGTTTACATATGCTCTCATTTCATATGATGACAATTGAATTGAGGGTCAGATCGCTGTAGAATGTCATAAAGCTTCCCGTTCGATGGCTGAACCATGAGCCCACGGATAAAAAATGTTTATAGTTATATATTATAATATGCCTACATTCTTAAAATACAACCCTGAAACATTCTGATATTTGATTTTTTAGTTGGTACACTTGTTATCATAACAGCGGTGCAGTTGTTCTTTTTTTCTTAGAAACGAATGCATATTTCTACTTTTTATTTTCACGCACTTAGTTATATTTATCTCTTGGATTTCTATCAGAAATATACTGGGGTTTCTGTTGTAAAGAACGTATAGTTTCTCCAAGGCCCACGTTGTCGTGTGATACGCCCACGTGGATACGAATATGGCAATCATACGTTAGGCGTACACTATAATATTTCTCTACATTGAAGCCATAACCACATTACCCATGCTTACTTTGGCCCATTTGAAATGAATTAGTTTATCCTCGTTTTGATAAGCTTCTAGAACTGGCCTTACCTCCAGACATAACATACGTTTACATTAAATCTTTTCATAAGTTCGCTTTAAAAATAATTGGATTATTACATCGCTTCAAAAGAAACTCACTTCTGACACAATTAGTTACATGTATAAGAGTCAAATACGTCTTAATATGAGATAGTGTTGCCACATCTGGGCAGGTGTAGTTCAGAGTACCCCGACTTCAAAATTCAGTGGAGGATGTCCTCTTTTCTTTTTCACAGAAAAGGGTTGCTAATCTTCCTCTACTCTATTCCTATTTTCATTGTACTTGCTTGACTGACCTCCAATATATACCCCATGTAAAACATTCACACCAAAAACTTGTCAACCTATAAACACTGGAAACATGTTCTTTCTTCCACTGTGTAATTAAAACAAGGAAATGGTTTCTAGCTTACTGAAACACTACCACGTTTAAGTCCAATCTTAACAAATACTTGTTGACTCGTCCTCTTAATAAAAGTATGCCCAGTTTCAACCATCGTTACCAATCCTCAAAGTGTTGTCACAACGTTCACTTGACACACTCTTACACTCGTATCCTCAAGTGGTATTCGGCCTTGATAAGCGGTGACGCTTTACTAGATAAAAGTAAACAAACAGTAAAACCTTTATTTTGAAGATGCTTACACTAAACTTGTACATTTTATTCATCTTTTTAAAAACTTTATATCGCCCGAAACAAGTCGTATTGCAACTGAAGCTATTGTGTTAAGGACCCTATTTATCGGGAGATCACTGAGTGGGGAATTGGTCACCAATATCTTTTTTTATGTTACATGTAAATGTTTGCATGATTGTACGGTTTTGGAAACAGAAGGCAGGAAAGGGATGCCAAATGCAAGCGGCCCGAGAGAAGAAGCTAGATATTCTTCTGGAATCGAGGGATCTCTTCATTTAAAGAGTGTGTTTTTTCTTCTAGTTAAGTGCGTTGGATATATGTTCGTTGAGGGTGTACACGTGAAGTAAATGAATTGGAGCACTTGCCGTAGAAGTACTTGGTCACGAGTAAAAAATATTCTTGAGTCAGTATTCGAACCATTCAGTTATGTTATTGAATGGTTTACTGAAAAAGAAATAGAATCGCATAACCATATGTATATATATATATATATATATATATATATATATACATATATATATATACATATATATATATATATATATATATATATATTTATTTATTCTGGTACAGAAAAATTAGTACAACATTCGTACCGTCGGTTTCAAGCACGGAAGGTCTTACCCATCCGGCTCTCTTCAGCTTCTGTTGTCATCTGTTTTGGAAATGTGAGGTCACATGACACTCTTGTTGGGACGCGTTATTTGCTCAGTGTGTTGTGTGTGTTTGTTTAAATTTGAATTTAGTGTCATAAGACCGTTGAGATTTAAAACACGGGAGAAGAAAGAGAATTCAAGATTAAAGGGAATAAAAAGGGAATAAAAAAGGGGGGTAAAAAATATAAAAATATATATGAAAAAATATATATATATATATAAATAAATATAAAAAAACATATATATGTATAAAAACATTTTAATACTAAGAATAAAGGAATAAAAAAAGAAAAAGAGTATAAAAAGGTATAAAAAGAAGAAAAAAAAGGGGGTTAAAAAATATATATATATATAGAGAATAAAATGTAGAGAATAAAAAAGAGCGAGAGAGAAAGAAAGAATAAAAATAGAAAGAATAAAAATATAAATAAAAATAAAAATAAAAATAGATTAAAAATAAATTTAAAGATTAAAAATAATAATAATAATAAAAAATAAAATTAAAAATTAAAAATTAAAAATTAAAAATTAAAGATTAAAAACAAAAATAATAAAAATAAAGAAAGGGTTTCTCTGAAATTCCCGTGAGCCAAATTATGAATTTGTATCATTAGCCGTTATATTTTTGAAGGTATGCGTTCTAAAAAACCGTTGATGTGTAAGAATCTTTTCTCCAGATTGGAGTGATTTTTAATGAAGAAATTCGGATCTAAGGGAGGTAACTAAGATGGAAATATGAAATATTTGAGTTTGTTAAAATGGGTTTGTAGATTAATCTAGTGGTTGATAAAAAATAAAAAATAAAATATTTTTGCATTTTGGTGAAAGTCGAAGTTTTTGCTCTTGGAATTTATGTGGATATAGTTTGTTTAAATGGATTTGTAGAGTAATCTAGTGATTGATAATTAAATTAAATATTTTTTGTATTTTTGTGAAGTTCGGAGTTTTTGCTCTTGAAGTTTAAGTGGATATAGGTTGATGAGGTGTTTGTTCGTTTTTATTGTTTATATTAGTAGAGGGGGTAGTTAGACATTATGTGAATCGGTCAGACCAGTTTATAAGCAATGCTTGTCTCTTGTGGACACATCCCCTGAATATTTCATCGCGGACATTTAAACAGGCTGTATTCGGATCGATGATGGCTTTTGAAATGTGGTATTTTTCAGCGTCACATAGAGGACATCTGTTTATGGCTGGAGAGAAGGATGGTTTTCTCTCAATTATTTTCCATTTGATGGTGAAGGGTGTGTTTTCTTCTTTAAGCTGCCATATTCGGGTCGCGAGTGCCGTATTAGCCTTGTTTTTGTATCTGAAGGAGTTTCTGTGTGCATATAGCCTTTGTTTGAAATTTCCCTTCGTCATCCCAATATATTTTTCTGCATTACTGGTATTCTGGTCTGTGACGGTTGCTTCATAAATGATTGAATTGATTTTGCAATTTCCCTCCAGGGGGCAGTTGTTTTTGTCTTGGCATGAACAGCCTGCGTTTGTAATTGTTTTGGGTTCTGCAGAGATAATTTTTCTTATTGAAGGGGCAGTGGAATAGCTGACCTTAACAGAATTTCTGTTAAAAAGTTTGTGTAATTCATTTGTGGGTGGGAAGTGTTTGTCGAGCAACTTGAGGAAAAGTTGGCCTACCTTTGTTTTGGTATTGGTCGAATAGGGTGGGGAAAACCAGATTACCGATCTCCTTCTATTGCGGGTCCCCCGTGGTTGGTCTCGGTTGGGGGTGTATGAGATTTCTTCTCTGAACCCGCTGTCGCGGAGCGCTTTGTTGTAATATGGTGCTGCTTGGTTGAAAATTTCGGGACTGGATGAGAGGTTTGAGATTCTTTGGCTAATATTATTGATTAAATTCTTAAAGATGGTGGGGGGTGGCAGGATCCCTTGTGTATGTATTTGAGTGTTTCATTGGGTTTGTGGAAAGGTTTATGTGTATTGTTTTTAAGGTTCAGTGTGGTATCTAGGAAGTTTACTTGGTCTAAATTTGTTTTAATGGTAATTTTGAAGCCGAGATTATGGAAGGTGTTTGTTAATTCTTTTTTAAATCTATCTAATGTGTTTCCGTTGTGGTTGCGTGACAGACAAAGTCCGTCATCTCTATAGAGACCAAAGAAATGGTCTGGAAATTTATTTTGGAGTGTATTTAATATAAGCAAGCCGACTAAGTCACAGATGTCTGCACTGTCGTAGGCCCCCCATTGCAACATCAAATGGGTCCTCTAGGTTTGATTTTTTAACCCAAGCCCTTCCCTCGAAGAAGAGAAGGGTTTGTCTTGCTTGCAGTATTGTGTCCCTTTCTAGTTGACTGATGTTTGTGTGTGAAAGTGCAAATGTTAAGGCCTTATCTAGGGTGTCTTTTGTAATGGATGGGTAGAAGTCTACTATATCTAATTGTGTGAATTTGCACCTGTGTTTATCTTGTATGTTATGGAACCAATTTAGGACTGAGTTAGTATTGCCCCACAGACTTAGGTTTATTTTTTCCTTAATTTTATTAACTATATTTTTAACAATGGATTTGCTTGCTAGTCCTAGTTCGCTTTTAGCTGGGTTGATAAGTCTGCATGAGGGTTTATTTGTGAAGTTTTCTTTGTGGTCTTTTAAAGTAACAAAGGCCTTCCTCTTATCTAAATAATTAATTCTATATTCGACGCCTAGTCTAGTAGCTATTTCAGTAGTATCATTATTAATAGATTTATATGTATCTGCCTTGGCTAATTGATATTTATCGGTAATGGAGCTAATTGTTAGGTCTGTTTTTTCCTTTTTAGTCATTTTATAAATATTTTTAGTTTTGTCGGAGAATACAAGTGCGTTATTTTCTCTTTTAAGTTTTTTTATGTCGGCGGTAAGTGTCTTCTGAAATGGATTTTGCTTGTTTGTAAAAACTAGGTTGTGAGTAATGTTGAGTAGGTCTTTTTCGAAATTGTCTAAGGCCTCTACTTTTGGCGGGTATTTACCAGATTTTAAGCCGTAGTAGTTTTTTTTCGTTTGCCTCTGTTCTGTATTCAACACTTTCCACCTCATTCTTCCTATGACGTCCACTATTTTTGTCAGGAGTATCCTGGTATATGTTTGTTTTTTGGGGGTTGGGATATTTTTGGTAGAATATCCGAGAGTGTATAGTTCCATTTCCCAGGGTATAGGTGGTAATCCCTGTTAATTAGTTTTTTCCGTGGTGTTAGTAGTTTTCCCGAGAGTGCTCGACTACGAGGCTAACAGGGTTTAACTGTAATTCTTGGTAGGGGCTGAGTAAATTCTTTGTAGAATGGTAGGAAAAATCCCAGCAGAGTGCTCGATTAATTAAGAATCAAAGTTAAAAATTAAGAGCATAATATTTATTTATTCTGGTACAGAAAAATTAGTACAACATTCGTACCGTCGGTTTCAAGCACGGAAGGTCTTACCCATCCGGCTCTCTTCAGCTTCTGTTGTCATCTGTTTTGGAAATGTGAGGTCACATGACACTCTTGTTGGGACGCGTTATTTGCTCAGTGTGTTGTGTGTGTTTGTTTAAATTTGAATTTAGTGTCATAAGACCGTTGAGATTTAAAACACGGGAGAAGAAAGAGAATTCAAGATTAAAGGGAATAAAAAGGGAATAAAAAAGGGGGGTAAAAAATAAAAAAATATATATGAAAAAATATATATATATATATAAATAAATATAAAAAAAACATATATATATATAAAAACATTTTAATACTAAGAATAAAGGAATAAAAAAAGAAAAAGAGTATAAAAAGGTATAAAAAGAAGAAAAAAAAGGGGGTTAAAAAATATATATATATATAGAGAATAAAATGTAGAGAATAAAAAAGAGCGAGAGAGAAAGAAAGAATAAAAATAGAAAGAATAAAAATATAAATAAAAATAAAAATAAAAATAAAAATAAATTAAAAATAAATTTAAAGATTAAAAATAATAATAATAATAAAAAATAAAATTAAAAATTAAAAATTAAAAATTAAAAATTAAAAATTAAAGATTAAAAACAAAAATAATAAAAATAAAGAAAGGGTTTCTCTGAAATTCCCGTGAGCCAAATTATGAATTTGTATCATTAGCCGTTATATTTTTGAAGGTATGCGTTCTAAAAAACCGTTGATGTGTAAGAATCTTTTCTCCAGATTGGAGTGATTTTTAATGAAGAAATTCGGAACTAAGGGAGGTAACTAAGATGGAAATATGAAATATTTGAGTTTGTTAAAATGGGTTTGTAGATTAATCTAGTGGTTGATAAAAAATAAAAAATTAAATATTTTTGCATTTTGGTGAAAGTCGAAGTTTTTGCTCTTGGAATTTATGTGGATATAGTTTGTTTAAATGGATTTGTAGAGTAATCTAGTGATTGATAATTAAATTAAATATTTTTGTATTTTTGTGAAGTTCGGAGTTTTTGCTCTTGAAGTTTAAGTGGATATAGGTTGATGAGGTGTTTGTTCGTTTTTATTGTGTTTATATTAGTAGAGGGGGGGGTAGTTAGACATTATGTGAATCGGTCAGACCAGTTTATAAGCAATGCTTGTCTCTTGTGGACACATCCCCTGAATATTTCATCGCGGACATTTAAACAGGCTGTATTCGGATCGATGATGGCTTTTGAAATGTGGTATTTTTCAGCGTCACATAGAGGACATCTGTTTATGGCTGGAGAGAAGGATGGTTTTCTCTCAATTATTTTCCATTTGATGGTGAAGGGTGTGTTTTCTTCTTTAAGCTGCCATATTCGGGTCGCGAGTGCCGTATTAGCCTTGTTTTTGTATCTGAAGGAGTTTCTGTGTGCATATAGCCTTTGTTTGAAATTTCCCTTCGTCATCCCAATATATTTTTCTGCATTACTGGTATTCTGGTCTGTGACGGTTGCTTCATAAATGATTGAATTGATTTTGCAATTTCCCTCCAGGTGGCAGTTGTTTTTGTCTTGGCATGAGCAGCCTGCGTTTGTAATTGTTTTGGGTTCTGCAGAGATAATTTTTCTTATTGAAGGGGCAGTGGAATAGCTGACCTTAACAGAATTTCTGTTAAAAAGTTTGTGTAATTCATTTGTGGGTGGGAAGTGTTTGTCGAGCAACTTGAGGAAAAGTTGGCCTACCTTTGTTTTGGTATTGGTCGAATAGGGTGGGGAAAACCAGATCACCGATCTCCTTCTATTGCGGGTCCCCCGTGGTTGGTCTCGGTTGGGGGTGTATGAGATTTCTTCTCTGAACCCGCTGTCGCGGAGCGCTTTGTTGTAATATGGTGCTGCTTGGTTGAAAATTTCGGGACTGGATGAGAGGTTTGAGATTCTTTGGCTAATATTATTGATTAAATTTTTAAAGATGGTGGGGGGGGCAGGATTCCTTGTGTATGTATTGGAGTGTTTAATTGGGTTTGTGGAAAGGTTTGTGTGTATTGTTTTTAAGGTTCAGTGTGGTATCTAGGAAGTTTACTTGGTCTAAATTTGTTTTAATGGTAATTTTGAAGCCGAGATTATGGAAGGTGTTTGTTAATTGTTTTCTAAATCTATCTAATGTGTTTCCGTTGTGGTTGCGTGACAGACAAAGTCCGTCATCTCTATAGAGACCAAAGAAATGGTCTGGAAATTTATAAACAGATGTCCTCTATGTGACGCTGAAAAATACCACATTTCAAAAGCCATCATCGATCCGAATACAGCCTGTTTAAATGTCCGCGATGAAATATTCAGGGGATGTGTCCACAAGAGACAAGCATTGCTTATAAACTGGTCTGACCGATTCACATAATGTCTAACTACCCCCCCCCTCTACTAATATAAACACAATAAAAACGAACAAACACCTCATCAACCTATATCCACTTAAACTTCAAGAGCAAAAACTCCGAACTTCACAAAAATACAAAAATATTTAATTTAATTATCAATCACTAGATTACTCTACAAATCCATTTAAACAAACTATATCCACATAAATTCCAAGAGCAAAAACTTCGACTTTCACCAAAATGCAAAAATATTTAATTTTTTATTTTTTATCAACCACTAGATTAATCTACAAACCCATTTTAACAAACTCAAATATTTCATATTTCCATCTTAGTTACCTCCCTTAGATCCGAATTTCTTCATTAAAAATCACTCCAATCTGGAGAAAAGATTCTTACACATCAACGGTTTTTTAGAACGCATACCTTCAAAAATATAACGGCTAATGATACAAATTCATAATTTGGCTCACGGGAATTTCAGAGAAACCCTTTCTTTATTTTTATTATTTTTGTTTTTAATCTTTAATTTTTAATTTTTAATTTTTAATTTTTAATTTTATTTTTTATTATTATTATTATTTTTAATCTTTAAATTTATTTTTAATCTATTTTTATTTTTATTTTTATTTTTATTTATATTTTTATTCTTTCTATTTTTATTCTTTCTTTCTCTCTCGCTCTTTTTTATTCTCTACATTTTATTCTCTCTATATATATATATTTTTAACCCCCTTTTTTTCTTCTTTTTATACCTTTTTATACTCTTTTTCTTTTTTTATTCCTTTATTCTTAGTATTAAAATGTTTTTATATATATATATGTTTTTTTATATTTATTTATATATATATATATATTTTTTCATATATATTTTTTATTTTTTACCCCCCTTTTTTATTCCCTTTTTATTCCCTTTAATCTTGAATTCTCTTTCTTCTCCCGTTTTTTAAATCTCAACGGTCTTATGACACTAAATTCAAATTTAAACAAACACACACAACACACTGAGCAAATAACGCGTCCCAACAAGAGTGTCATGTGACCTCACATTTCCAAAACAGATGACAACAGAGACTGAAGAGAGCCGGATGGGTAAGACCTTCCGTGCTTGAAACCGACGGTACGAATGTTGTACTAATTTTTCTGTACCAGAATAAATAAATATTATGCTCTTAATTTTTAACTTTGATTCTTAATTAATCGAGCACTCTGCTGGGATTTTTCCTACCATTCTACAAAGAATATATATATATATATATATATATATATTCTGTAATTATATTAGCCAGAATAATAAGATAAGTATTTTTCATTTTAATCAAGGCGGCACGATAGCACCGAACAGCAGTAAAAGAATACGATTTTATATATATTTTATTTTTTTTTATAACTTGAGGATTATAGAAAAAAGAATAGAAATGGTAATATAGAGTTTAGGGGTTGAAGCAAGAATATATGAGTGTTCAACGTTTCGACGGAAACGCCAGTTTGCTGCAAAAGTGGTTAAATACTATACATTGACCGACTCTAAATCGATAATGTAACTTTACTTATACTCCTAAACAACGAACAAATGCTTAGTAAATACTTGGGTAAATACACAATTGGATGTTCTTCCTGCTATCATATAAAAAAAGGAACCGTTAATAAAAATGACAAACCTCTTTCAAATTCTGGCATATTTTAGTACAAATAAACTTCACTTTATATTTGATTTGTTCACAAGGTTTTCAGTCTTT
>OY744522.1:124285186-124292686 GCA_963556195.1 Sepiola atlantica
TTCTAAAGTATCAATCGTACTATAAAAATCTAAACATAGCGTGTTTTATTCATCTCTTCTGTTTTTATTCAGAAATAACACGTGCGTACGACATATACTTGTGACTGACGCAACGAGAACACACACGCACTACTATATAAAGCGAAAGTTTATACACACTTATATACGAACTAATGTACACAGTTCATGCGGGGAGGCTATAACATTAAATACAAGCACGCGTATATATATGTACACCTGCAGCGACTACCCAATGTACACCCACTGTAGCACGCAAACTCGCACTGCGCCAGCCGAAATGAGCATGTCTACTAAAATATATATTAAAGAGAAAATATCTTCTCTTAACGTTGAACGTTCTCGGACTCTCTGAACGTTCGTCTTATACCAACGATTTATCTTTCGTTGTCTATAAGCATAACTTATGTCGTATGTATAGACTTTGTCATTCTTTTCTCTTGTAACGTCCTATCTTTGACATTGGTTACCCCGTGCGGTCTTTTGAAAACTACCATGTACACACATATAGTTGATTTCGTGTTAACACGTCAGAAGACTTTGTATTGCGATCTTTTCTCCCAATACAGTTTAAATATTCATTATCTGAAGAGTTTCGTTTGTCTTTCTCGAACATTTTTTGCCAAAACAAGGAATACAAAAACAGAATTAAGCGAATGACAAATTTGTGTAATTGAATTTAATTTCCGACAATGTTTCAAAAATAAACAAAAGAAGAACATAAAAACAACTCGAGTTAAATCTATCATCGTAAATCATTTGTTAGTGAAATTGCATTTAAACATTTTAAACGTAATAAAATCTTCGACACAGAAAACTAAAGAGGGAAAACTTGTTTGTTAATGGCGATCTGTGAAAACGAAAAGCGTGAGAAATGAATGTTAATTTCTATTTTCGAAATCAGTGTACACTGTCGTTTTTAATTCAACTATATTTCACTTGTCATACACACACATATAGAGTGTTGGACTTATCTACTAGATACCATCTTCGGGTGCATTTGGTCTCTATGTACAAGGGGTTGTCTGGACAACCTGGCCTGAGGATATTCACCATAAAGGTAAACCTTTTACTAAATATTAAAAATAACATAGTTTCTGAAGCCCAAATATCATCACACCAACCCAGCTATACACTAGTTCATACGAGGAATGGTGCACCTTCAAGTAACATCACTTAGTTGGATACACGACAGAACTAGATAAATTATTATCCTGGAATCCGATAAGACCAAAATAGCACAAGAGACATATACTATAACATAGTCAACTGATCAATTGGGAGAGGAAACTGAATGTTGATAACTTACTTACTAACTCACTGTTTGACAGATAAAGGAGTACTTTGATAGAATAATCCAATATCTATGTAGCTCATATAGCGATCAAGTGTTAAGCCACAGAACGAGCCCGTTTATTTCTGAGAACTTCGAGTGAAGTAAAATGAAACAGAAACTGAAATATAGAGTGAGTTCGATTTACCTACTAGACACTATCCTCGAGTACCTTCAATCTCTCTATACAAGGGTTTGTCAGTATAACCTGACATAAGGATACATCCCCTTACAAGTAAACACTGACCAAATCTTCACAATAACATAGTATTCAAAGCCCAAATAAGATCCCTAAACACGGTTATACACTAGTTCATATGTGGAATGGGGTATCTAGTGCAAGTAATGTTACCTCAAGTAACAGCACTTAGCTGGATACTCCACGAGACTAGATAGAGTTTTGTACTTGCATTCGCTAAAAACAATAGAGCACAAGCAATATATACTATCGCATAATTAACTGGTCCATTCGGGGGAAAGTAATGTTCTTTACTTATTTACTAACTCAACGTTTAGCAGGTTACGGATAATTGTAATAGTATATCTGTGCATGTCATACACACACACACACACACACACACACACACACACATATATATATATATATATATATATATATATATATATATATATATATATATATATATATCCAATGTTAGCCCAAGAAAGGGCCCCTCGATCTATTAGAATTAGTCTAAAGAAACATGAAACAAAAATATAGAGTTTTAATTACATACAAGACACAGTCCTCATGTAGCTTCGATCTCTTTGTAAAAGGTTTTGTCAGGAAAGCCGGGCATGAGGATATTCACCCTACAAGTAAACATTGATCAAATATTCAAAATAACATAGTATTCGAAGCCCAAATAAGATTACCCCTAACACAGCTATACACTGGCTCATACGAGGAATGGTGCACCTTCTTCAAGTAATGTTACTTCATGTAACATTACTTAGTTGGATACTCCACCAGACTAGATGCATTTTATTCCTGGAATCCGGTAAGATCAAGAGACCACAGTAAATATATCCTATAACATAATAAACTGGTCGGCTGGGAGAACTAAATGATTTCTTTTTACATCTTGACGAAATCTAGGTTTGAGAGGTAAAAGAGAACTTTAATAGAAAATTGGAGTGTGTATGTATCTTTTATAGAGATCGGTTGTTAGCCCGAAGAAGGACCAAATTGATTTCTGAGAACTTCAACGGAAGTAAAATGAAACAAGGGAGGGATATATGTATATATATATATATATGTATATGTATATATGTACATATATATATGTATATGTATATATGTACATATATATATATATATGTACATATATATATATATATATATATATATATATATATATATAATGTATATGTATATATGCACATATATATATATATATATATATATATATAATGTATATGTATATATGCACATATATATATATATATATATATATATATATATAATGTATATGTATATATGCACATATATATATATATATATATATATGTATATGTATATATGTACATATATATGTATATGTATATGTATATATATATATATATATATATATATATGTATGTATATGTATATGTATATATATAGTCTCGGAAGTTTCTCAACCATTAAAACTATATAAAAAAAAACTTTAAAAAACTTATAGTCTCAAGTCTTCCAGTGGAAAATCACTCATGTAAGTCAATTTATTTTTTAACGTTATTATATTAGTTAGTTTCTAACACTATTTTAAGGGATCATCAGTTGTTTACCATGAAAAACTGTTACGGGAATTTAAAAACAAGACAGTATTTTATTTCATGGCTTCCCAGCAGAGTTGATCAGACCCCACTTCCCTTAAAAGACAAAAACATAAACGTTCCTCATACTAAATCTACG
The DNA here is from genome assembly GCA_963556195.1 of Sepiola atlantica. Lineage (NCBI taxonomy): Eukaryota > Metazoa > Mollusca > Cephalopoda > Sepiida > Sepiolidae > Sepiola > Sepiola atlantica. The sequence goes on from OY744522.1 coordinate 124,288,435, forward strand.
TTTTGTTCCATATAAATGTTTTGCTAACTTATATTAGTTATTTAAGACAAAAAAAAAAATTCTTTACCTGTGCTGTTCGTCTGTCTAATAAAATGTATCCGTTACTCACAAAAATGTTGCTGCATTTTAAAGTGTTTGGACGAATCCATGACACTATTATTTAAGTGATTAATGTATTATTTTTAGTTCTATATTATAAATATAAAAAACATCAACACATCAAAAAATAAAAGATAAATAAATAAATATGTATATACATATATATATATATATATATATATATATATATATATATATATATATACATACATATATATACCTTTAGTTCCTCATTTTCTCCCTCGTCCTACTTTGTTGTCCATCTCCCCGTTGTTGTCAACCTCAAATAAATATTAATCTTCCTTGTTCACTTTAGTTTTTCTAATCTGCGTTCACAACTGTCGACTTTTTTCTTTTCTCATTGTTTCAAATCTGCGTCTATAAGTTAACCGTTAATTTGTTCTCTTTTTCTTTCTTTTTTTTTCTTCTTCTTTGCCAACTCCCGGTGTTTAAAATCGGCGTTCATAACTGTCGGTTTTCTTCTTTTTCATCTCCTCTTTCTTCTTTTTTAACATTTCTTTCTTTCTTTCTACTGTATTTTTATTGTTTTTCTTATTATAATTAGCAGATGTGTTATATATACGTTTATTCATATTATATTATTTCTATTTATATATACTATGATTTGTTCTATCAGTTTATTTTGATTAATTTGATCAGATTTAAAAGCATCAGGATGGCGAGTAATTGCCTTATTTAATTGTCCAAATATTTTATTTTGATCGCAATCTTGGTTAATCATTCTTATTATTAGATCAGAAATTGGGGGCATGAAATCTACTAATTTTAAGGTAACACGAGCAATTCTCAGAAATTCAGACATAATACTCCCGTAAAATATATACACAGGGCTAGTACTATTTTTATATGGCATTCGCACGATACGAAAAGGGAATGAATTTCTTTAATCAAACAGTTTATAGATTAATATTTTATCTTCAATTTTTATATCCAAATCAAGAAAAGTAGCTTGTGTTCCCTTATGTTCACAGTTTAATTTTAACTCTTTAGGATATATTAAATGTTTAGTATTTGCAAACTCTTCGCTATCATTAATGCAAACAAGGTATGTATATGTATATATATATATGTATATATATATATATATATATATATATATATATATATATATATATATTATAGTATTGACAAATAATTATTCCGTATTGTTTATATCGCTTCTCATGAAAATAAATTTCCAAAGAAAATTGAAGCTCAATATTAAATATGTACACCTTTTGGTAGCTATTTAAAAAACAATGAAATAGAACAGGGTATATTGTATTGTTTTTCGTCTGGTAATTCACTTTGAAGCATGTGGAAACTTGGATTTGTTGAATTATGTAATGATTTTTTTCCAGAAACTTGTGTGAGACTTTCTTTTCTCTGATCCTTCGAAATTTACATTTAAACACAGTAGGATATAATTTGGCTCTGTTATATATATATATATATATATATATATATATATATATATATATATATATATATATATATATATATATATATATATATATATACACACACACATATATATATATATATATATATATATATATATATATATATATGTGTGTGTGGGGGGGGGGTGGTTGTAGTTCTCGTATATTATCCTGAGATGAAATGGATACCCCATGTAAGGGGCCCTGTGCGGAAATCTATCATTAAACAAGTATTAAGAAAGATCTAAACAGGGTCTCTAAATAAGCGATACTACAGGCCAAAAGATAGGTCTAGTACGTCGGTAAACATGACAGCTGTGACGAAAGGATTTTAGCTTGATTTTTGGCGATTTATTATTTATTCTCGACTAGTTGTACACACAAGGCGTGCGAGTCTAGCCTACTTTACCATATAATCCATAAAGAGAGACAGTATATATGGATTCCTACATTTCACAAATATATTACTGAAGTAAATGCTTTCGCCCCGACAGAACTCGAACTACACCTATATCAATTACACCAGAAAACTTCAATTATACTTGCATTATAAATCATTAATGTAATATATAAAGGTATTTTGTAAGATTTTTGGAGTTTGTCATCGAGAGCAATTCATCTGACAAGTCAATATGATTTTAAATAGTCAATTTTTATTTCCCTGTTCAATAATGTTTTTTTTTGTGGAAAATATGATCATTTAAGATCTTTCAAATAAAACTCATTCAAGGTCGGAAATTTTTCTTTACTTAGAACCATTTCTCATTAACTCTCTCCAATGCTGCAGTTACTTACGTTCATAATGACAATCAAACACTGCTATTTCAAATTAATGTGAGAACATTCTTCTAAATGCTTACATCCTAAATAAAAGAGACCACGCAAAGATAAATTTCGGTACCCCATTTGTAAACTATATAGACGCGCATTCAAGTAATGCTCATTCAATTTTCTGTAGGAAAAACATTTGACATACTTATTGTTTTCTTTCACTGAGATAACCGTCCTTTATTTCCGGCGCGTTATTTTCTTTTAGCATTATACATGTTTTCGCCTCTATAACCTCATTGCTCTTACCTGAAGTTTATTTTCATGTAACTCGCTCTAGACAGGGTAAGAAGCAACTTGATGTAAAGTCCTTAGAAATACTAGTTTCATATCAAAAACTAGCTAACGATTGATGTAAGACGGATTGATTTCGACGCTGAAACAGAAATTCTTCAATATTTGTCAAAACCTTCGCTCATGAACTAAAGGAAAACATAAGAGCACTGACAGTTACGAGGCTACCAAAATTGAACCCAAGGCCCATTTTCTACTCTCCTAAAATGGCAAAACCCTTACTATTAGAGAAATTTATATCATAAATATGAGTATGTATGTGTACATATTTATATATATATATATATATATATATATATATATATATATATATATATATGTTATGTTAAATTATGTGTATACATGGAAATAATCTATATAATACTAAAACTCTATTGTTCTTGTATGTTTGCAATCAGCTTTCAGCTTTCCGGTTTTCAACATCCGGTTGCGCATGCGTAAATAGCATCGTCTTCAATCTGTTATTCCAATTCCGTTATTCTATATTATGATTAACGAACGCATGAAAGTTTTCATTCTGCAAATTTTCATATCGCTTTTAATATAAACAATTTCATTTAATTTCATCAAATAGTTTTTTTGTTTTCTTCACGGCTAAAAACATTCAACGGGAGGACTTCGTAAAGTCTGTCGCAGTTTCAAAAAAACTCCTCTCTTTTAAAAAACAAAAACAAACAAACAAAAAAACAACACTCATTATTAATATCAGCGATACTAGCGATCGGTGAACGAAACCACCTCCCACTTTCCCTCTCATAGATTTCACCACTCCTACTCCCTCTGTTTTCGTTACGTACGCGAGAAAGCTGAATCGGTAAATGCACACATTTCTATTACATTAAATAGTGTTTCCTTTTGTTGTTTTTTAAACAGCAAATATTTGAATCATATGTTTTACACATATTACATAAAAAAAAAACAATTATAATAAACAGAACGACTCATAGAAATCTATCTATATTCTTTTATCATTTTAATATACTTTCATAGAAATGCTTCTGTTATGTAAAAAAAAAATATTTTCTTTATGCCACAAGTGTCACGCTCATACATGAATTCCATAGCTAATATAACAAACTGACCCAACGGGTCACGGGTGGTCTAGTATATTATAATATTATTGAACCCCACCTTTACATGACGTTTGCTATCCTATTGTTACTTGGCCTTTTGGCTGAGATCAAAGTGTAGTATCTGTTCGGATGGATACTGCACCTCATAGACTAGTATTGTCTTGGCCTCCGGGGCTTGATTTACGCCGGTCTATGGGTCTGTCCTGTGCAGTTCTAGGAGGTCCACCCTCTCAGGCTTCGCCTCCCCTCTTTGGGGAGGAGTAAGTTTATTGCTTACTGCCTGAGGCGCCCATACCAGGGAATTCCGACGGGGCTGCCCAGGCAATTTTTACACCCCACTTTCCCGACCCGACCTTGGGTCACATCTTACTTGTGGGAGTAAGATCAAAACTGGCCTTGTGCCTAACTCCTGGAGACGAGTAAATCAATATCCTATACATACATCAATAGGGCTTTGTTCCAATTGATAGTATATGGTCGCCTGTCTTTGATACGTTCTCACCACTACGATTATTC
>OY744522.1:124297686-124345186 GCA_963556195.1 Sepiola atlantica
GCCATATTGAAGATGTCGTCTTAAAATGTTATATCAACTTCAGGCTGTTGATTGTGTTTCCTAAGAAGGAAATCTTCACTAAAAGCTTATTTGTGTGCATCCCAAAGTAGTTTCGGATGAGACACTGCACATGATGTCAACATGATGGCAAACAAATGTCTCAAATTGTCGGCAGATTCAGATATAGATGCTTCCTGTAATGTAGCATCCCAGTGGTTATCATCCTCAAGTAGTCCATGTGCACTACATGCATCCCTGAATGTAGTCATAACTTGACGATTGATCGTTTTTAGGTCATTAAAGCCCTGTGAACCTCTAACATTGTGTAGAAGCATTCTCAAACAGAAGCAGTCAAATTGATTTGGATGCATGGTGTATACCCCGCCACAAAACTTCTGTTCTTTTAACGCACGGATAGCCTGGAACTGGATTACCCTGTAACCGTCGCTTGAAGACGTTAGTTTTAGTGTCCCAGGTATAATAAACTGGAACTTCTCAGTACAAAAGTGTACGTGGAAAAAAATGTGTTTGACACAATGTGAAGAAAATTGTTAGAGTGGTTGAAGGTGGATTTGCAACTCTATCTGCTGCAGTACTTTCAGTAAAGTATATACGCTGTCCATTTTCTAGATGAACTGATAGGTGAATAACTGGGGGGATGATGTATGTGTATGTGAAAGTTAAGTATTCTCCAAATGGCTTCATTGGTTGATATGTAACGTCCCGTATCGTATCTCTTAACTTCATCATGAGCATTACTTTCAATTGTGAAGATAGCTTGATCACTACCCTTATTTACATATTTACAAATGTATTTTATTGATTTCATGCTGTTGCAATATTCAACATTGATATGTGCATCAAAAATCTCACGAAGCAGTTTATTATGTGGTACAACCCATCGGTTATCTACAGGAACTGTTATGTTGGCAGGTAGGGTAAGTGTCGTCTCAAAACCTCCAGCTAATGGAGATAGTCGTCGATATTGTGAGTAGCCATTTGTATCCGATTTAGTTTCACTCAAGCTCTTACTGCAGTGTCCATCTTTGAGACAGAGTGAACCTCTGTTTCCATGAACCATATGGTGCCTAATGAAATCATGTAAAACCGGATCTGCCACTGGATCTTGAATTTCCGCACTGATAACTGAATCTATGTCAGAGGATTTCAATTGTTATCCTCTTTTCTGCCATTGAACAGTGTACATGTATAAACAATAGCAAGCAATTAAAAGTAAAAATGATTGTCTGCATGTAATGTTATAACAAAAATGTTTTTATTACTTGTTGTTATGCCCCCCCCCCGTACACATGGTGGACCGTACATTTGCTCGCCAGAAGGTGAATCGTAACGTATTTTGGTCACATGACTCAATCGCAATCATGAAAAAAAAATAGAGAATAGTCTTCATTAATAAAAATAAGCATATAATCGTAATTTTAGTGCCCCCACCCCCCATCCGAATACAAATTGTAATGCTCTGCAGCCTACATTAATTATATTTGTGTGTTTCAGTGGATTTTAATGGGGCTATGTAGGCCTCTGTAATTTTCCAAGGGCCCTTATCACAGACAGAGCCGGTGTTTAAAAAAAATAAAAATAAAATTTCTGGTGAAATCAAAGTAAATTGCTTTCAGTATATATCGGACAGGCTTCGTTTAACTGTATTAATTTTCATATTAATATTATATTCCCCATCGGTGGGTTAGTGTTTACGACGTTACAGTTTTTGGCGTTCGATCCCATTCTACTAAAACGATTTTTTTTTTAATGTTAAACATAGTATGTAATATAATATTTTTGATGTGTATTCTTTGTGCAAAATAAATTTGGTTCAAATAGTGTAGAAGTCAGATGTTTGTTTTTAAAGTAAGTGATAGGTATAATTATTGGTATATATTGATTCTTGAGTTGTATATTTCGTAACATAAGGAAAACTTAAATATTTTTATCGTATACACTACCGGCAGACTTACTCTTACTGCTACTACCGCTGTCAGTAATAAGACGAAATACGTGATATAAACAATTTGATCTCTCCGATATTACTCACGGAAAATTGTTTCCCATTGTTTAAAAAATAAAGCTTTGAGTTCCAATTTTAATCCTGAGTTGTATATTACTATCTGCTTGTCATCATAAGCTTTCTATATGATAAGTGTAAACTGAGTCCCCCCCCGGCAGAAACAGAAAAGTTATTTGAAATATTGTTTAGTATGTAAACTGATCTGATTGAGGCTTGCGAAGAGTAAACTATTGGAAAAGTAAGTAATACATATTAAATCGAATAAGAAATGTTGTACTTTCTGTCAGAAGTGTACTAATGTATTTATTAGCACAATGAAGTTGAATAAATCGTCGTGGTTGTGATTGTCATTGTGTTGAGTTTAATGTAATCTGTTATTCGCTAACGTGTAAATGCTACGTAGCAAGAATAATAGAATGTCAATCGGTTAATCCGTAACAGGTTTTTTGTAACATAGTACGCTAGTCAGATGTATTGAAGGGAGCGTCTGTTATATTTTATGTTCAACTTATGCTACTGTATGGTGAGGTGAAGGCATATTTAACGTAAATAATAAGTTTTAAATTATCCGTTGTGTATTTGTTCCCGGTGTAGACTGGTAGCGTGAGAGGAGTAAAATGTTAGAGAGAAATGTTCTTGCTACTACCTGTATGGTGTCTAGTTTGGGGAGAGTGACTGAGTGAGGAACGAAAATAACAATTTGCCCGAGGTGGGTGTAATAGTTTAGAGTTTGCTAAGAACACGCTCGTGCGAATAAATTTGATGTTGTAGTGATTGTAGTAACCTATTGAGTTCGAGTTTATTTTCCAATTCGACGCGAAGGTACAGGGGAAAAAACGTCTTTACTTTATATATAAGATTATATTATATTATAAATTATAGCCTTCTTTTCTAAGATTCATTGTCTCTGAAATAATTTATAAACAGGCAGTACTACTATCGATTAAAAGTGAGATTCCGACTCCATTTGTTGTCGTTGTAGCATCACTTTCAACTGCTCGCTCTACACGCTTGCAGATTTGACGTGTATACGTTGAAATCCCTCCTAATTATCATGTGGATTCCTCAGACTAAATGTGTGTTTGTGTCATTTAATACTCAAGCATAATTGGATTTGACTATTGGATACTGAAACGAATTTTATTGGACCATGTAATGCTCAAACTGATTTGATTGACTAATTTCATGCGATTGGAAACTTTGATGTTCAAACCGTACATAACTTTTGTATACGTTTGTTTTTAGATTAATGCAATTTGCAGGCGTAGTTATTGTAAGTAAATTGTCTGTAAAGTATAGCTTCTATTAAATTCATTGCCGTGCCCTTGTAAGATACTTTCATTTATGTACAAAATAGACTTTGGAGTTGCTGTAACAAAATAGTGACTCTACGAACTTCAATTCTGCCATTCTGGATAATGTTATAAACCATAACTAAAAGCATGTTGGTGTAAGGCTTTGTGTCTCATTGTACCATCGTCCTTTTTTCTATAAAAACAGACAAAGATGCAACATATATATATATATATATATATATATATATATATATATATATATTGCCATCTTTTTTATTAATCGTCGTTGTGTCATTTCATGCAAAATCTGTACATCTAGTTTGTATATGGTCAGTTTTAGGATTATTAGTATTTTTCAGACAGATATTTCTTAAATAAATAATCTGTAGTGTATTTTTACTAGGTAGATTGGCCCCTGGTCCGTACCAACAGTCCGGATGAGAGGGATGTTACCCGAGAGGTGACCGGAACGTTCCAAATTATTTCCTTACGAATGCTTGTGAATATCAAAACATGCCAGTCCTTGTATAGGTGTATATTTTCTATTTAATTCAAGGGTAAGGAGAGAGATAGAAACACATAGACGCGATCATTATTTCATATTAGTCACGTTCAATCATTTCATTTAACGGCTCAGTTCATATGTCCGTAAATTCGTTCGCGTGTTAGTTACGCTTACATTTGAAATATAATTTATATCGGTAAACGAGAAGACTGAACACAATGCTCTGAAGAATTATAAGTTTAATTAAAGCTTATTCATAAATGATTAGAATTATAGATACAAGTCCGATATTATCTTCTTACGAAACCAATATAACGAATCCGAAGAGCGTAACATTGCAAAAGGACATTTTCTATAGAGAAAAAACACACATTTTCATTGGAAATTTGAACCCCCTTGCTCCTCCAACTAAGGTAGACATACTAGTTTTCCAATTTCCATTCTGACACCGATCAGTTCTAATTTAAAAAGCAAGAGATCGTTTAAATTCCCAATGCTATTAGATCGATTTCTGCACCCTTGATATTCCCGTAAGGTGTAGATACTTTATTACTTATTGCTTCATTTCTTCACGATACCCACAGATGACCGTCCGGCACGCAATGTCCTCAATAAAGAAAAGTTAAACCTCTTTCAAACTCAATTATGCCGTTGGAAGCATGCAGAACTATTCTTGTTAAGCAAAACGCAATTACGAAAACCTCATTAAAACCACGCGTTCAAAGTTTAAACTGCCTTAACTGGCACCCGTTATTACGATTTCAGAAAAGAAACTATAACGTCTCTCGGAAATATGAACACTTGATTATAACAGCTCTCATAATAATCAAGGTTTAGCCAACTGTATAAAAGAAAAACCAGAATCGAACGTAGTCGGTCAGCTAAATCTCGTGCATTACTGCCATATTTGCTCATTGGAAGCAACGAGGAATAATTCATATTACATAGTGTTATTAGAGTGGCGAGTTGAGTTTCTACATTATTTACCGGTGTGATATACGCTCATACTTTAGGATAACTTCGGGGATGTGCTAGCTTTCTTCCAAAATAACTCAGCTTTTCTAAGGGTTGTGTACAGTTAGATTGCTGCAAGGAAAGTTGGTAAACAATACGTTTGATGCGTTGATACAATTTATTAGGAGGGGGAGGGCTATTAGTATCTGGGAACCTATTTATCTTTAGTTTGTAACGTAATAAATCCATACTAGTAATATATGTACCCTATATAGAAGACGAATAGGTTGATGGATATCTCCCATCACCACACTTGGTATGGAGGTTATTTCTTAAGCAAGTAAGCTGTGTTAGCATTAATAACTTGAAAACATGTTTTCTTCCCAAAAAATACTGAAGCTACTCATAGAATCAGCTTCTGATATTGCAGAATGAGATCGTACTGTCTTGTCCAATTATGCTGGTATAACGGCTCTGTAAATATTTTAGATTGTTACCGTGGACCTCGAACCAAATTTTTTTGACAAGTTGACTTGCATCAAATATTTGAAGTATAATGAAATAACACCACTGTTATATTATGCAGCGTACACAACACCTTTATACAAGCTTTTTCTTGAGATGACATCAAGTCAGGTATTTTTAGAATAGATGATTAGTGTGGTATATTAAGAAATTTATAAGAGTTTTACCTCGAACGATTGATAAAGCTCTTTACTGTTCAACTTATGATTGTTGTTGATTAAAATTCGTCTATTATAAAGTTGAGAGGATCCAATATTTTTAGGATGTTGAAGTAAACTACAGGGTGTCTCAAAAAAATGTACTCACTCTTAGAATGACGAGAAAACCTTTATTTATGAACATAGAGAGAAATGAAATAGCGTTAAGTACATGAAGCAAATGTAATTGAAAAATCATGTTCGCAAATGTTCAAATTGATGTCCATTATGAATTTACTCACTCTTTTTTTTTTGTTTCAGATATTCTGAATTAATGAAGCCATGGCAAGAAATCAACTTAGTTTCGAAGAGAGAAAGTTTGTCCTGAAATGCTATTGGAAGACCGAAAACGCCACTGAAGTGCAACGCCGGTTCACAAGGGAATTCGCAAAACCGCCACCCACGCGCCGGACCATTGCGCGCATCAGAGACAAATTTGAAGCAGATGGAACCGTACAGAATACCAACAAACAACGTTCAGGACGACCACGGACATCTACGTCCCCTGAAAAAGAACTGCAGGTGCAGGAAACACTCCTTCGATCACCACAGAAATCACTTCGCCAAACTGCTCGGGAAACCCACATCTCAAAAGATAGCGTCAACCGCATAATGAAGCGTCTGCATTGGAAATGCTACATTCCAAGGCTGTGTCATGCTCTCAACGAAGACGATCCTGACCGGAGAGTCGAATTTTGTGAATGGTACCTGGCAAAATGTGCAGAAGATGTCGAGTTTGCACACAAAATTGTGTGGAGCGATGAAGCAATTTTCAAATTTAATGGTACCATTAACCGTCATAATTGCACGTACTGGTGTCCTGCAAATCCTCACGTAACAATTGAACACTATGTAAACTTACCAGGAGTAACAGTGTGGTGTGGGATATCCGCATTGGGCATCATAGGACCTTTCTTTTTCAACGAAACTGTCAATGGTGAGAGCTACCTCAACTTGCTTCAGGAATTTGTTGGTCCACAAATTACAGAGAGGTTTGGTGATGACGGCGATATTTACTTTCAGCAAGATGGAGCTCCTCCCCACTACCATCGCGATGTACGAGCTTACCTCGATGCAGTGTTTCCTGACACATGGATTGGACGAAGGGGCCCCAATGAATACCCTGCGTGTTCCCCAGACCTAACACCCATGGACTTTTTTTTGTGGGGATACTTAAAAGACAAAGTTTATGGCAACAAACCAAGGACAATTGATGCATTGAAATTGGAAATTGAAAGACACTGTCGTGATATTCCTAATGACATGTGTCGCGACGTTTGCGAATCCCTTGGTGCGCGGTATCAGCTTTGTTCGAACAATAATGACATCAGTTTGAACATTTGCGAACATGATTCTTCAATTACATCTGTCTCATGTATTCGATGCTATTTCATTTCACTCTATGTTCATAAATAAAAATTTTCTCGTCATTCTACGAGTGAGTACATTTCTTTGAGACACCCTGTATTATCAAAACCTGTTTCGATCCCAGAACTGATACCCTGCCCGATCGAGATTTTGATCGGCGTTCATTTTACAGGGTATTGATGGCACCAAGGCGATAATGATCGGCGAGAATAAAAACAACTTCTACTAAACACCTTTTAATTAAACAGTTGGAGATTTAATCAAAAGTCTCAATTGCGCTCAACAGATTGTGAAACAGTGTCATGCCATCGCAAATAATGGCTGTGTTCTCTGGTGCACTTGAAAAATGAGGTATTTCTTCTGCAAGTCAAAATAGCTTTGAGTTAACAGATTGTTACAACACCAGGATGGCAAAGTAACAGAGATTATAGCGAAAACCTGAACTTCAGCACATATTTAAGATAATAACTTCTGCTCATTTGTATAACAAACACTCATGGAAATTTATTTTGATTTGCTCACAATGCAATCAAACCTTGATTTGTATTTTCATGATCATTGCATCAAACTTAGACAACTTGTTCTTCTTGAGAGGCTCGTGAAATTACTTGGAAACTGCATTACAAATATTTTAAAGTGCTTTTTTCAAATTATACTCGCTATAACTCAACGAAACCTTCCTTAAAATACAACATGTTTATTAGAGTATCGCGGTTTTAAACATGATTTCCACTCGTTCATAAAATTAGATGGTACATTGACATGTCTATAATAGAATGCAATTCATGGTTTTCCGAGATCTTTCGAAAATGATGTGTTCGCATCCGATGTGTTCGCATCCGATCCTAAACGATTTTTTAAATCATGTTTCAAGGTTGCATGTCTTGTACGCACCTATTTCTGCACTGTGACTACAGATGCACTATACTTTCTGATCTCGATGCAAAGTTTTCTTCAGTAACTTTATCAAGATGAAAACTAGTTCCTTTTGATCTTTAAATTGAAAGGTACCTTTGAAAAACTCATCATGAATTTCTGGATGTCTGACAGGTAGCTTATACTGATCAATTCAGAAGTTCATGGAATCTCTTCTGTAGTGCGGCCATATTTACAGACATTAGTAACATTTTGTCAATGCTTGAACTATCGAGTTATTAGTAACCTGTGCGACTTGGCTTCATATAGGCTTGTACGTATCAATACATATCAAGAAAACGTTTTCTAAAAGTGGGACTTTGGACCGAATTTACCCTTGTGGATATGATTTTCAAATTGCCCCCCAAAGTGAACACTTCAGTAAATCTGTCAACGTCAAATGTGATAGTGTGTAGACTCATTCTGAATTAGTAATGTTATGTCCACTGATTCAAGAAATTCATTCAAGCTAATCTGTTGTTTGCATCCATTAAAAAATGAATTTATTATTAATCTTATCACTGAAATTTTAAAGATTATTGAGAATCTTCAAATACCTTTTTAGATGGTTGGTTTCGAGACAACATGTAAGCAAGTAAATCTACTATTTTCCACTTTGTCTTCATCCTTGTGTGTCTTGTCGAACTCGGGAATCTTTATGTCGAACTCGGACTCTCGAGGCTAGATAATGTTCGTTTCATTAGACATGACCTAGTAGAATTCTTAAGAAATGTTTCTTTTATTATTTAGTTAGTAGTCTGCTAGTTGTACTGAAAATTGTAAACCATATAATAATTATTCGTTGAAGTGCAGTTACCTGACCGGGAAAAGGAAATCTAGTGGATTGTCAAAAATAAAATTTATGTTTATCTGAGATAAGTTAGCGGCACAATGGAAACACCACCATTGCTGAATTAAACGCCCTGGGGCGTTACAACATTTACAGTGAATCCTAGCTGTGAGCGATATCAGGGGATGACAAATAGTTAGATAATAACAATTTTAAATGTATAGTTAGTTGATTAGCGATTTGCCCCCGATAAAAACTACCCGCCTTCCTTTCTTCACTAACCCACACTCCGTCAGCGACGCGTACAATAAATATATATTATATTTTAAACATATATATATATATATATATATATATATATATATATCATTGTGCGCTCATTCTTTGAAGCACAGCAGAAATACTACATAAAATAGTTCTCAATTGTGAGTGCTTGTAATTTATTACTGACATACAGTTCTAAGGAGAAATAAATTTGAAGACATGGAGGATAGTATAGGATGTTATTTATAATTAAATATGGGCACTTGCATTCGCCACCAGAATTAAAAGCCGCATTGGAACCGACTCAACTTAATTTACAAGTATCTAATTTTGGTTATGTTTTTATAACTCGTTTAATGATGATTACTTGTATGAGAGAATTAGACATCTCCACACGCTAATTTTCCTTAAAAAACTTTCTTAAAAAACGTTGATCGCAAAAACATAAGGTTCATGAATTCCAGGTGTAGAGTTTCTAAGAAAAGAGAAAAATTGCCAGCGTCTACACTTTGAACATGCTGATAAATGGTAAACAAAAATCGTAGACCGCATTAGAAAATGAAACCTACGAACTTTTCTCGGGGGTTCAAACAGAAAAAGTCATCCAAGCATGGAGACTTGACGTTATATTTGTAAACCAAAGCGAGCAATTCGTAGATGTCGCATCTGAGCACTTCACAGAGTTACTAGCAAATGGATTGATCCATGCTAGATAACTGAAAGGAATATTGAATCTGAAAATATCTTTATAATACTAATATTTGTATGACACCCGGAGCAGTCCTGAAATTACAAAGAAAGAAGACTAAGAGAAATGTACATCGAAAGAATACTGAAATAATACAACAGAATTAATATGATAACGGACGAAATATTAAAGGTAATAACATTTAGTGGCGAAAACAAAGCCACACAAACAAACAAAACGCTTACTAGTCTCAGGAAAAGTCTAAGAAAAATAGAACGACAAACAGAAAAATAGCATACAATCTCAACGTAACTGAAGCCTTCAAAGTGACCTTTCCCTCTCACTCCTCAAAAGCAAACACACATGTCAACGGTCTCGACTTGTACGACATAATATGACTATAGAGTTTGAGTTATGATAAACATGCATAGGAAAGAGAGCGTCAACTAGATATCCACCGGTAGCGTGAGGAGAGCACTGAGAACCTAAAGGAGACTTATTGCCACTAATAATAAGAGAAGTTAAATGGATAGTTTGTAGAGTTAGAATAATTGGCAATCGAATTCTGCGATTACACAGGCAAATTATCAATGGTTATTAAAAAAGGCGATGAACAATAGGGATCAAGGAAGTCTTGTTGCCACCTAGATTCAAGGGGAAGCAATTGTTATCGTTAGAGAGTGATAACTGAGCATGACTCGTATGAGAACACTGAATGTTTACATTATAATAAATATATGTTTCCTAGCTATGTTAAGGCAATGGTGTTTTAATCCGAGGTTAACCAACTGCTGTTTTGATATATATATATATATATATATATATATATATATATATATATATATATATATATGGGGGTGTATGCACGTGTATGTGTGTGTGTGTCAGGGGGTTCGCATTTAGTGAGTAGTATGTAGAGGGTATTTATGCCTTAATTTGAGTAGGAGAGAAATGAAACAAAGTTTGAATTCGTGCATTGCGCTTCTGACGATCGCAATAGTCTGTGAAACCATTCAGTGCATATTAACACATGCAGTGGGTTTAAGTACTGTAAAAGTGTGACTGAGGAAGCAGAGGACACCGAAAACAAGTGCGAATCCAAAACTGAGCATGTCAAAATATCGATATTCACAACCATTCGCTTTCAGATCCAACGTGTCTCTGTGTACCGGGTTCGCGTCATCTGAGAGTGTTATTTCCCTGCGCTGATATGAGCCGTAAGCTCGAAACGACGACGTACGTATGTAAAATATTGAACTATAATTTAATATATATATATATATATATATATATATATATATATATATATATATATATATATATATCTGTGGGTGTGCAAAAGATATCGTACGACCACGAAGTAGTAAACAA
Source organism: Sepiola atlantica (assembly GCA_963556195.1). Taxonomy (NCBI): domain Eukaryota; kingdom Metazoa; phylum Mollusca; class Cephalopoda; order Sepiida; family Sepiolidae; genus Sepiola; species Sepiola atlantica. Next base: position 124,308,585 of record OY744522.1, read on the forward strand.
ATACTGTTCGACTTTTTAAACTTTAAGTCTATGGCAAAGCCCACCTTTCCATAATGTTCGTTTATAAGTAAATTGTATTAGATTCTGTCATCTAATGAATCTTTCTAGCCAAAGAAAAGGTGACCCTAACTGAATATGCATTTGATTAAACTGACCTTTCTCATCATTATAACATGCAATACGACATTTGATTCTGTGTCAGGTAAAATAAAGAAGTTCCGCCATATTCCGCTAGACCAGACAGATTTTTCTTGGATAAACACACTGAGCTCATTGCCTACTTAACTTTGTTTTGTAACGCTGTATATTTACTGACCCAAGTCTCATTCGTTATTTAAGTGGACACTATTATTATTATTATTATTATTATTATTATTATTATTATTATTATTATTATTATTATTATTATTATTATTATTATTATTATTATTATTATTATTATTATTTTTTTTTTTTTTTTCATCTCAGACATGACATGATCACTGGTTGGTTTCTGACAGTAACCGGTGGTGTTCCATGGGATCTGAATTATAACAAGTATCCATTTCTAGAATTCTTCACTTATTCCAATAACTAGCACAAATGAGTTTTTGTTATCGCAACTACACTTATTATTTATTTCTCGTTTGCACAGTGACTATTTGTCTTGTATTGGAGTTGGGTGCAAGAAGCCATCCTAAGGTCTCAGTACTCTTGGTACAATTCTGGTAGAAGTCTGCTTACTACTCGCCTTCTACTGTCTTACAGTAATCCTTCACGTTACGACTATTTTGTGTAGTATGAAGCGAGGCTGGTTCCATCACTTTGTGCGTTTATTTTGTAGTGGCAGTTTATGTAATTTCTTCTAGTTTCCGTTCCATTTGGTTTATGTGGTGATTTGGTTTCTATGCTTTGGTTTAATTTCTATTTCAACTTCTATGTGGCTTAGTAGCGTTCATAGTATACGTGGGTGTGTTTCTGTTTCGAGGATGTAAGCTAATTAATAATTTCTGTCATTGTTATACCCTCAGTCTTTCCTTTGATTTCAATTTATCCTGGTATTGTATTAGTTTTCTCGAGACTGTCCCTTGTGCTCCTTAGATTATTAGTACCATATTGACATTCTTAATATTCTATATTCCTTTCAGTTCTCTGGCAATTTCTATATATTTGTCTAGTTTGCTGTCTCCTTAATTGCTATCCAGTTATCTATTGGGAAGACACGATCTTTGATCCGGCAGTTTTTTCCTTCTTGTTTACTATTATAACATCAGTTCTCTCGACCTGGATTAGTTTAGGTTTTGTAATTTAATGTTTTAGAATGTTTTGTGATATTCGTTTTTCAGTACTGTATCCGGTTTGTAGCTGTACCATTTGTCTGTATTTTAAAAATGGAGTTGTTAGCCTAGTTTCTAGTGTATTGATTTTTATACACAGCCGTGTCTGTAGTTTAAGGGGATAATTTGCTACAGTGACACGTTACAAAAAGTCGTGATGTACTCTTTTGATCTTTGTCCAAATGTATTTACTGTTTTCTTCAGTTTTGTTTATTTAATATTTAATATAGTTTGTTAGTATCACATTTTTCTGTGCAGATGTCTGTATCGATATTCTTTTCCTGACTCTGTGTCCTTTTCGTAGTTGTATTTAGGAGCTTTCGTGAGTAGCTTACTTTGTAATTCTTTTGAACTATCCAGAAAGCCGTTTCTCTTGGAAATTGTATTTTCTCCTTTTTCCGTTTCTCGTTTCGCTGCACCTTGTATTGTTCATGTTAGCGGAATCGCATTTTTCGGTGATCAGCCTTTCTGTGTTTTGGGTTATATATTTTTCCATTACGTTTTTATTATATCCAGGGTCTTCCCTGTTTACCAATTCCCCCACCCCTGTGTTCTATTTACGTAGAGTCTGCCAACATCATCATTCGAATAAGGCACATTGTGCATACCCATTTGTTTACTAGTCTTCTGGTCAATATGCTCTTATTCTTTTTATATCCAATGAATGAACTACATGTGTTTATTCTTTTTACTAGTATATAATTTGGTTTCTAAATGTTTTCTTGTTGTTGTTGTTATGTATTCTTTTCCAAGTGGCTCTTTCGTTTCTGTCGATTCTTTTGTGTCTGCATATAGAATTATCAAATAGTTATATGTATCATGTTTACCAATGGATGCTGTCTCCTCTTGTCGACTCTTTTACAAGTTTGTTTTCTATTTACCACTAGCTTCAGCTCATCTCTCTCTCTCTCTCTCTCTCTCTCTATATATATATATATATATATATATATATATATATATATATATATAAAGTGTTTACGGTTTTGTGTCTCTGTAAATTCATATCGTTCATCACCGTTTCTGAGTATGTTGTTTAGTAAATTGCTGAGGGCATGATTGGTATGCCAAATATGGTGCTAGAAATTTTCATTGGAAGATATATTTTTGTATATTTAGTGTTGTCTCCCAGATGTCAGTTAGAGTCTCCATGCTCCCATTAATTAGCTGGTGTAATAGTTTGTACATATGTGCCTGAGGTATTCTATCGTTGGCTTCCTTGTAGTCAATGGCTATGTAATTTTCTTCTGCTTTTTACATTCTTCAGGATTTGTTGATCTATATATGACAAAGTATGTGTACTTCTTTTCTTTTTACGGTACCCTGTCTGTTTAACGCGGATTAGTCCACAATTATTAAATTGGTGGAACGTGTTTCTCTCAGTTCTGCTCTTAAGATCATCAACGTTACAAGGGATCGTTTTCTTTACGGTGCGATTTTGTATTAATGTACTTCTTTTAGTCATCAATTCGTGTATGTCTGGTTCGTGGATACATCATCTCAGGTTTTGCGTGAGCCTTTACTATAGGGTCGTCACGTTTTAAACACAGCATGCATGCATTCCATCCTAGCCTAGCGCTTTTGAATTCGTCATTTCTCTTAGGGTTGCCTGGGGTGTTTATTCAGCACTTTAAGTTTCCCTTCTTTCTTTAGTTTCCTGGAGCTTTTCTGTCAAGTTTTTCAGACTTTTGCCATGTCTGTTGTAGTTTTGTCCGTATGTCTATATCTTAAACCATATTATTACGTTTCTGTCGCGTCTTTTGTTCTGTTCTCCTTCTTTATTTCTTTACATTCTGATTAAACTTTATTGTTTTCAAAAGTCCTATTTTTGTTACTGTTCAGACGTGTATGTCTACACTATCGTTTCACGTTTCCCTCTCTTTCTATTTTTTTTTTTAAATTTTAGTTCTACATGTTTCTTATTTTGTATTTCTTCTTTTTGACTCATATTTAATTTATCTCGCTGTTTTCTGCCCCCTTTCCTTTTATTACCGATGTTAACTTCTTTTTTAAAGTTTTATATGTGGGTTTTACTGGTGCTACCAGATCACGCTGTCTGAAAATACTTGTTCCTAACTTATAATACATAAGACAATACTGTTGTGTTTTTCTTTTCCCTTTGCAAAATAAATCATGTTCTGCAAAAACAAATACACAAAGAATTCCTCTACAAAACAGTCAAACCAAAAACCATAAATGTATATATAAGATATAAAGAGATTTTATCATAACACTTTTACCAAAATTATTGATTCGGCATCATATAACTCCAAAATTGTTGATATGTCGTATAACAACAAAAAAAAACACCATAAATGAGGGTCAGGCAATAAGGCCGTAAGGAACATTTTAGCGATTTAATTTTCTCCACCCGCCCGTTTCCTTGATTATAATAATTGTTCTCTTGATGTATATATATATATATATATATATATATATATATATATATATATATATATACACACATTGGAATGCAACTAGTAACAATATAGGCCATGAATCTTGTAGTACAACTTCATTGAGATTTCAATTGGAAATGTGTCTGAAATTATAGCGAGTACATCCTAAATATATATTTTAATAAAAACTTATATATATATATATATATATATATATATATATATATGTCTACATTCGAAGCTATACTATTTCTTATATGAATATAATATTGTATTATATCTAATGCTCAATTTAGTTTATTATACTACTTCAGACGAATATGTACACTTTTTCAATGCTCAATGGTATTGTAGTGCATTCTTACTTGTCATAATACCACTCTCCTATGCATACCCTCCTCTTTCTGAAAGCAGTAGTCTATAATTTGTGTTGTCAATAGAACACAATCCAAGGTATTCCATCCTCATTTAGGAGCACTGTAGTATATGTTCGTTCTTCGTGATAGCATCCTGTCAGGCATTACCTCCTTTTTGGGGTGTAGTGTAGTAGTTGTTTTGTCGATTTGATTTCATCCTACTAGACATTAACTCCTTCTATGTGGTATGCGTTATATATTTGCTGTTTTCATGAGACCATCCTCTAATGCATGAAGTACTATTTGGGGGTCGTATAATGTATATATATTATCCTCATGATACCATCAGCCCAGCCATTTCATCTTTCTTTTGTGGTGGGGCCTGTGTAGTATGTTTTTATTTTTCGGGATAACATCCTCCCAGTTTAGCAAAAACTATGCAACCAGACAGAAGTATATATTTGCTAGTTTGCGTTAAACTCTTTATCCACGGACATGTGTGTTTATAAACTTAACGAAATTTGCAGCATATGAGTATATGTATGCATATGTATATTCATAAAGCCTATCATTACAAGGTAATTCTTACTTTTGTTAAAACCACTTGCTTTCAATTATATGGCCTATGAGAAACACGCTTTTATGTGATGCTTACTGTTCTGACCCTTTGACATCCATCTGCATGCCGGAGCTCTCCAGGATTATTTTAGAAACATTTATCTATCTTATTTTGCCGACTTTGAATTTATACTGCCCACCTCGCGTTTCGAGACGAAAATATATTCCATATAATTAGTTATTACTGATTCAGGAGCAGATACGACCTCTGGTATTCATGAAAATTTATTGCCATTTAAGAATTTGAATATGCAGATTTTATCTGATTCCAAAACAGAGGCGTTCACGCTTACACATATATGCACATATGTTATGGTAATTATGTGAACACTAATCTTTCAGAGATATAGCTCTGTTAGTCTCGCCTACCCTGAAGGGTTCATTTCCCTTCGCGCTTATATCTGAACGAACAAGGTTTAATTTAATAAACATAGATAATTTAATTTCTAGCTGTGCGCTGAATATAATTTCACGTGATAATACACTGGCAGTGTAATGATGGAGTATCAGAGAGTTTCATCTATAGCAGCATATAGATGTTCTATTATCTTGTTGTCTCAATCTATGAAAATGATATTAATCTTCGTAGTTATATTAAATAAAAACGGTATTGACCTAAAATAGCAATAAATTGAGCTCAATATTCATCTGAAATAATAACATTGCTGAGCTCAATCTTCATATTAAATTACAATGTCATTGAGCTCAGTGAGCGTAATAATGATATTGAACTTGATATTGAATATTGAATAACTATATTCATACCGCTGTCATGATTTTTATGAAAAGACTGTTTTATTGAGCTTAGCATTTACTTGAATTCACAATTGCATTGATATTTGTGTTTATATAAAGTAGTAATGCTATTGATCTGAGTAATTGAGATTACAGTGATATTGAGTTTAGTTTTCCTATGTAATGTAAATAATGTTACTTGGAATAACGATATTATTATTTTGCTGAAATGGTTATGCTATTGAGCTTAGTATTTATCTAAGGTAAATCGGACTCAAATTATACTTATATAATAATGCTATTGAACTTTGTTATATGGAGTTGTTATGATACTGGTGTACGTCTTCTTACCAAACGAACATTCTATTTCGTTCGGAGATTATTTTATATTACAATGGCATAACACTCAATTTAGTGCCGCTTTGGCTTGCTATCTACGTATCATGCATTCACTTTGGTATGATATCAACACTTACATTCCTATCTACGTTTTATAAATCTACTTAGTTATGCGAGTAACCCTTCATATTAGAATCAACATGTTACAAGATAAAGGAAAATATGTCTCCTAATTGGCTTCAAAAGAATGGGTGGTTATTCTTACACTAACCCTTAATCCTGAGTCTAACATTAACCTTTTACCTCTAACTCTAACATCATACCCTGAACATCAAAAAGAGACCGTGCGATACTTCATCTAATTATTGAACGAGAAGTCCCTAAAGGCTCAGCAATCTTTTCTAACAAATGTAGAGATTACGCTTATTTAAACCAACTCAATTGGTGTAATTTTTCTGCAAATCATCAACAACATTTTGCTGATCGCAAGGAATTGAAAGATCAGTGCTTGACGTAAACATTGGTATATTGAAAATAATGAGATTCCATTGTAGATATATAGCCAAAGTAGCACCGATAAGTGTTTATCTGAAGTAATAATGGTATTGAGCATAGTAGTAATATGTAAACGATGTAGAATTACAGTGATACTGACATTAGTCTTTTTCTTAAACGACGAGTCTAGTGAACTCAGTGTTCAGCTGAAATAATTCTAATATGTGTTTACGTGATTCGCATGAATTTTAATTATATAAAGTTTAGGTTACATTACTGAATAGGCAACGATATTGAATCTAGTATGCAGACAAAATAAGTGAACTATTAAGCTTATTTATTATGTGAAATGGTAGTACAATTGCACTTCTGGTTCATCTAAAATGGAAATGCTTTTCAAGTGTTTATGTAAGCGAAATGCTAACGATGTCTAACATTATGTTTGTTTGAAAATAAAAATAAATCCTATTTAGCTGTTAATTCTGTGGTAATGATAATAGAGTAAACTTGTGTTCATAAGATATCAGAATTATATAATGTTTATAAGTAATGTTAGATGCTAGTGTTATTGATTTTAGTGTATGTTTAATGCACTTTTTCACTCCTAAGATGAATTTTAAAATATGATTAATAGCGAAAGATTAGGAAATTAACCAGTTCGACATTGTGTTAGTCTGTTCGCATAGCTATCTAGTATTTCTAACTTTTATTTGTATATTCCAATACGCTAATGTCGCGGTAGAACATTATATATCACAAATTATGATCTTAAATAGGTTAATCTATTCTTTAAGTCTAGCGGAACTCGTTTACGGGCTTTGCGTAGGAAAATGCAGTAAAATTAAAGGAAATGATCGGCTTCTTGTTTCACCCACAATGTTAAGCCATAATGCATAAAAATAATATTTGTAAAAAAGTTATTCGCTGATTAGCTGATTCTTTTCTTGACCAAAGTGTGTGTGTGTCTTAAGGTGACTTTATATTAAGTTTACAATTTAACAAAATAATAAGATAGCAAACATGTTCATGAATGAACCGAAATTCATTATCGTGGAATTGTATTTAGTAATGTTATAAATATGAAGAGAAGTAAAGGATACTCATTAACGTGTTTGCATAGCCGCGGTGTGTGTGAGTTCTGTGGGGTAGGCCGTTTTTTATAATTTAGAATTTCGAAACGGATCGGAACCCTCAGAAGGAAATTGAATAGTGGGACTATATTTTTTCCTCAAAATCCTGATGTTCTATCCACAATATAAGAAACGTGTAATAATAAACCTAAAACAGTCATTGAAGTATGAAACAATTATAAGAAATAATGAATTACTAAGATGCCCTGTTGCAATCCAATATGCAAATGTGTTAGCCTGGGCAAGATGATCGCATGGACATGGTCGGTATATTTGAAAACAAATTGTTATTCTATTTTGTACATGAATATGTTGTTTTAATATAACTGTTAATGCACTAAATGTGCCAACATCATAAACAGAGATGACGATGATATGCACAACGATATCATTCAAACAAGTTATGTGTCTAAACTAAGAATGTTATTGGGCTTAGTGGTTATAAAAGATTACCATTTTTTAGGAGACAGTCTCTCCCACAAAGTATGTTGTTACCTATGGACGAATACATACGATGTCCGATATTTATGAAAATATAGTCGCATTTGCGAATTTGAATATGCAGATTTCATCAGATTATACACCACAGACGCTTACGCTTATCTATGTATCTTAATCATTTATAGTAATCATATCAGCGAGTATTATTCAGGAGACACATATGCGTTAGTCTCGCCTGCCTTCAAGAGTTTTTATTAGTCTTCGCATTTATTTTTTTCACGAATTCGATTTTATTCGATAAACGTAGGTAATCGAATTTTTGACGTGGCTAGGCTATATATTGTCATATGAATAATAATCGATGATGTTACCGTGAAGTTGAAGGGCGATTCCTCTCACTCAGATAAATTTTCATATAAAAACACTAAACATAAGATATTTTAATATATTTTAGTCTGAATTGATGAAAATGCCTTTTGGGTCTGTCTTCATCTAAAATAACAATGTATTCAGATTAGAGTTTTTATGTAAAATAATAATGATGTTGAACTCAATGCCAATCTTAAAACACTATACTGTAAATGTGCATATCTAAACATAATCGTATTTAGCTTAACATCCGTGCTGTTAATACTATTGATCCAAAGGGATGAAGCAATTAAACGTATGTATGTAAATTATTTTACACATTATAAAGTGTCATCTACGGTGGCAATACTTTTGAGCTTATTGTTTCTTTAAAATCAGAATCATGTTAAAATGAGTTAAATAAATACACGCGCACATATCCTATAATATAATATACTATATATATATATATATATATATATATATATATATATACATACATATATATATATATATATATATAGGGATATGTATATACATGAATATACATTTAGATATATATATATATATATATATATATATATATGTATATGTATATACATGAATATACATTTAGATATATATATATATGTATATATATGTATATGTATATACATGAATATACATTTAGATATATATATATGTATATATATATGTATATATATATGTATATATATATACATTAATATACATTTAGATATATATGTATATATACGTATATATATGTATATATATACATGAATATACATTTAGATATATATATATGTATATATACGTATATATATACATGTATATATATATACATACATAAATATACATTTATATATATGTATATATACGTATATATATACATGTATATATATATATATATATACATATACATGAATATACATTTATATATATGTATATATACGTATATATATACATGTGTATATATATACATGAATATACATTTATATATATTTATATATACGTATATATAGTTACATGTATATATATATGTATATATATATATATATATATATGTATATATATATATATATATATATATATATATATATATTGATAATATACAAAAAGGACGTTCTAATAATTTTTCAGTAGTGTAGCAGTCAACAGAAGTAAACAAATAATATAAAATTATAAGACTTAGGTGACAACTCAGGAATAGAGATAAAATTAAAAGATCTGAATTTCCTGGATATATCTTTCAATTTAAACAGCTAAACTTAGAATGCATACTGAACGTCTAATTACACTCCTTTGTACATTGATATACTCGCACCACCTATACACATTGTGTAAGCAAATTGAAAAATCAGTAGAACACTAAAATATTCTAGAATTCCAGTATTATTAATATAGTTGACTAGCAAAAGATAAGTACCAAACCGTCCCTCAAATTGCAGAGTAAAAGATAGCCTCGTATAGACAAACATACATAGTATTAATAGAAACTCGAACAATATTTGGTTTAACCCATCGTACAATAGCGACACAATTGCACCATTAAATGAAGTTGTATTTAACCTAAAGATTACATGCAAGCAATAACACGTACAGACAATTTAAAATACCTAATTGCTATGAGCAATGTGACCCCCCTGTCAAGACACTACCAACAAGAAAACAATATCTACATGGGAAATAGAACATACATTTAATAACTGATATGCCTGGGTATACTAAGCCATCACGAGCACCAACTAAATTACGACGACAAAGTGTACATATGTGTCAGAGAAAACACATAGGAAGACAGCTAAACTTGCTATACGCAAACCCTGAGGCATCGAACTTACAAATATACGTCCAGCATGTCTATATATGCGTAGGAATAACAAACAATAGACTACATACTAAAATTAAATAAGAAATTAAAAAATAGCATAAATAGTAGGACGTGACTAATCTTATATAGAAAGTAAAGACGTTTTTTTCCCCTGTACCTTCGCGTCGAATAGGAAAATAAACCCGAACTCAATACGTAACTACAATCGCTACAACATCAAGCTTATTCGCTCGAGCGTGTTCTTAGCAAACTCTAGAGTCTTACATCCACCACGGGCAATTTCACTGCTTCTGTTTGAGACTGCTTCTACACAATGTTAGAGGTACACAAAGCTTTAATGACCTAAAAACGATCAATGGTCAAGGTATGACTACATTCAGGCATGCATGTAGTGCACATGGACTACTTGAAGAAGCTTTTACTGAAGATTTCCTTCTTAGGAAATGCAATCAACAGCCTGAAGTTGATATAACACTTTCAGACGACATCTTCAATATGGCTTTAGTACATATAGAAGCTATGACTTATCTCACCTAATCAATCTAAATCGAACTAAATAATGAGCAAATTCATATTTTTTGTACTATAGGTAATACTGTAGAAGATCAGCAAGGTGGCCTGATATTCCTTGATGCACCCAGAGGTACAGGAAAGACATTTGTTACCAAGTTAATTCTTGCTAAAGTTAGGTCAGAAGGCAAAATAGCTGTGGCAGTGGCATCATCGGGCATTGCAACCACTCTTCTTCCTGGTGGTATAACAGCTCACTCCACATTTAAGTTGCCATTATCCTTAACAAAAGATGCTGATCCAATTTGTCAAATAGAAAGAGGATCAGATCCAGTTAAAGTTTTACAGAATTGTTCCTTGATCGTATGGGATGAATGTACAATGGCACATAAACAAGCGTTCGATGCTCTAGATAAAACATTGCGTGATCTCAAGAAACGTGATGTTGTTATGGGTGGCATAACACTTTTATTATCAGGTGACTTCCGACAAACGCTTCCTATTGTTCCACGTGGAAGTCCCGTTGACGAGCTTAATGCTTGCATTAAATTGTCATATTTGTGGAAGTACATTAAGACTGTAACGTTATTTACAAACATGCGTGTACATCTCAATAGTGACCCAATGGCTGGTGAGTTTGCCTCCCTACTCCTAAAAATAGGTGATGACAAGCTTGCAACAGCCAACAATAGCACGATTGTTATTACTCCAGGTATTGGCTCAATTGTTTCATCACTCACACAACTTAGTAGCAAAGTTTATCCAAATATAGCCGAAAACTATGTGCATCCTGAATGGCTAACGGAGAGAGCAATTCTAGCTACTGAAAATGGCATGGTACATGTCATCAATCAACAACTGCTTGATGAAATTCCAGGTGATAAACAAACTTTCACTTCTGTGGATTCTACTCTCGATAACGACCAGGCTGTACAATACCCTACAGAATTTTAAAATTCATTAGAATTGCTTGGTATGCCAACACACAAATTAAAGCTGAAAGCTGGATGCCCAATTATGTTACTCCGGAATCTTGATGTTCCAAGGCTATGTAATGGAACGAGACTGTGTGTTAAACGCATGAAACCTCATGTGATAGAAGCTGTAATACTAACTGGTGTGGCAAGGAGCAAACTGACATTCCTTCCCAGAATACCCATTATTCCGTCGGATTCTGCAATAGAATTTAAAAGGCTTCAGTTCCCAGTTAAATTGTGTTTTGCCATGACAATTAACAAGTCCCAAGGACAATCATTGGCAGTGGTTGGTCTAAACTTGATTTCACCTTGCTTTAGCCATGAGCAGTTTTATGTAGGATGTTCAGGGATAGGCCCTCCACAATGTCTATACATATTGGCACCAGAAGGTAAAACATCAATCCTATTTTAATTACTTAAATTACTTCCAGTGAAATGATTTATTTTCTGAATCTATTTATTTAACTTAAAAATTAAAATCAGGCTGTTATATTTCCCCGGGCAACGCCGGAACACGGGTCCTGCTAGTATAAGTTAATATGCTTTAAAAAATGAAACTGATTAAGGAAATAACTACATTCAATACAAATTGCAAAAATGTAAACAAACAACTTTAATATAGCATACATGCAGGCTACGATGTGATGTTGTAAACATACACATATATATCTATATATCTATATATATATGTATTAAAAATAATTATTCACCCCGGATTAGAGTTCTTGATAGGACCGGCCTTGTATACAAGTTTAAATGCCCTTTGGGAGAATGTGTCTCCGCCAATCATGCAAATGTATACATAAGGTCGACTGTTACGACGCTATCCAGAAGATTAACTATGCATTTATCTAACGACTCCGCCATAACCCAGCACCTCTATAAAAAGCATTCCTGCCCCCGTTCGCATATCCGTACACCTCTAGTAGATAACGCAAAAATCATCGCACAAAATTATAATACACTTAATCTCCACATACTCGAAGCTCTATACATTAAAACAGAAAAAACAGCTATTAACAAGATTAACTATACTATTAGTACTTATATACTCAAATGCCTATAAATATAAATTTACATAAAACACTGTCCTTTATTTTCCCGCCTAAATAGAATATATATTCACTCCTAGGTCTATACTTGGTTAACATTGCTCCACTGACGATTGACCTGGAAGGGTCCGAAAGCGCTTTGGGAAGCTATGGCAATTTTATCAGCCAGTTTCCGTCTGAACCTAAGAACCTAATCAGAAAAAAGGAAAGGATCTTAGAAAAAATAACCAGACACAAGATGTCCATTATTTTTAATGATACTTGAATAAAAGAAAAGATGCTGCCAAAATATATACATATCTATATATCTATATATCTATATATATATATATATATAGATTGTATATATATGTATATAAACGATCACGACAAAAATAAATAAAAATAAAAAAATAAAAATAGATAAAAATAATTATAAATAATATACCAATAAATAAATAAAATAAAAACGATATAAGGGAACAATTATGATCAATAAATAAAATAATATTGAATCAATAATAATACACAAGTGAAAATACAAATACATCTACATAATAAGAATATAAAACATATACTCATCAAAATAGAAATAGTTAAATGACAAAACGTCACGTCTATTACTCAAAATATAATATAGAATAATTAGATATTTTCCCTTTGAGCACAAAAAAAGATAATCATATCAGAGAAGGAGAGACTACTTAGAAAAATTAAAAATATTATAATATCCACGGTGATAAATTAGAATAATACACGTACAAAGTACATGAATAGATGTATTATAACAATAAATATCATAATAGTTCCAAAGTTGGAATTATAAATGTCGATTGGAATGGGCGTACATAAGCTATATGTGAACTCTGATTTCTAAAACTTGATTCAAATACATGCATGTTTAAAACTATTGTTTAATGAAAATCGCTCAAGACAAGGCATGACCCCATTTTGTATTGGGAACTAACAACAACGAAGTACGATTATCGAAAAGTCAGGATATGCCTTTTTGCCTTAGTACTTATAGGACACAGTCAACAGGAAGTGAGTTTCACTAGCCTGCATTCTTGTGAAGAAGCTACTTGAATACGAAGCTGTATTACAATGATGCATCAAAACAGCAATTTTACGGAGACCACTAGATATACAGCTCAAACGGGCTGAGACAAAAGAAGTAGGGAATAATTCACACACGTTTGAAGAACACTTGCCATAATAGTATGTATAGAAAAGGTTGAGACTTGCAACAGAACATCTGTGATAAAAAGGGTGTAGACAAATAGAAAGCTGGCAATAAAATTACAGGTACGTGTTAGCACCAAGTATCCCCAAATGGGGAAGATATTCGCCAGCCAAATATGGCAATATTTCTTCATACATGGTGTGATAGAAGGTGTGTAGTGATAGAAAATACAATAAGATGTGAAAACGTGTTTGGAGCGATAAAGAGTACCGACTTTACCGAGAAGCGGAAAGAGCAACGTATCTAATGTATGAACTCCTAGAAAGATTTGATGACCGAGAAATACCAACAAGTTTCATCGTTGATTTTACTATAGAGCTGCGTCAGCCATGAGAATCTCAAAGAATAAAGAGACACGACTACGACTAAAAGACACGAACTGAGTCTTAACAATATAAAACGAAACAAGCCATTTCATACCAGAATCTAGAACTGAACCCATGCCTTCTTCTAGATCAGCCACACAATCCTTGGGAGATGGGCGAGAATCCACACAAGAATAGAGAGTGGCATGATAAGCACATATGTTTAGATTCTGAATAATATTCTCTGAGAGATTACTTATATAGAGAAGAAACAGTGTGTCGTCTGAAATGAACACTAGCATTGCTGGAAAGAGATAGAAGAGACACTGTCCAAAGTTACTCGCAAGTTTCTATGAGAAATGAAATACCTAAGAATGTCAAGAACCTCATCAGCCTGACTTAACCTAGCCACCGTATACAAACCGAGATTCGAAACCTCACATATGATCAGCGTAGTACGACATATTTCCTCTGCACAAACAAGGAAACCGCTGCTAGTCGGCGAAATTACAACGCATAATGCATTTTTATTTTGTTTATTTCTAACCTAACAAAAAGCAATTGCTTTACACTATGTGAAACCTATATACACATATTTATAGGTATATCAATATATATATATATATATATATATATATATATATATATATATATATATATATATATATATGTATTTAAAACAGTTAAAAAGGAGTAGACATATTATAAACGATTGTAAGCTTTCGAAATTTAGAATGTTCCTTGTCTAAGCAAATTGTTTTTTTCTGTTTTTCTTTTTTCATTCTGGGTCAGAAAAAAAACAATCCGGTGTGTCCGTTAGCGCGGCCACGCTAGTTTGCATCCGTTACAAATAGATATACATATTGCAAACCATTGTTTCGTAAAAGTATTGCTTTTTGTTGAGAAAACCATACCTATGTGTGTGTTAAAATAAATAACATTTATTTAAATCTAATCTTTGGAAAATTAGAATTTTCCCTGTCAAACCAAATGTTATATATATATATATATATATATATATATATATATATATATATATATATATATATATATATATATATATATATATATATAGTCTAAGAAAGCTTTGATTCAGAAAGAAAGAACATTCAGTTTAAATTAATAGGGATACTGACTAAATAAATAATATCGCAAACTTAGCATTCGCAAAAGCTGATACACCGCTGTAAAATGTATTTAACAGTAAAACAAAAACAGAGGGGCGTTAACTTCAATTGCGAAATATTAAACGGGGATAATCAGGTGTTTAACATGTAACTGTGTCGGAGATTTAAAAACAGGACCGTTATAAAATGCATTGGTTTCTAGTAGTACTGATCACCTAATGAAGAAATTTAGAAACAATTCAGTTATTATTTCATGTATATATATATATATATATATATATATATATATATATATATATAATACAAGTAAATAAATAATAATAAGAATAATAATAATCATAATCAAACATTACCTTTAATACTACAATGTGATATTTTAATTTGAAAATCAAATAATAATAATACTAATGATAATAATCATAATAGCAATAATGATAAAATGATAATGATAATGAGAAGAACTCAGGCACCTTGGCCAGAGGAGTAGAAAATTAATGATCATGCACACCGCATTACATCCAAAATTCGATACAGACAGACTCTCCGTGAAGAGAAACAGAGGGAGAAGAGGACTAGTTAATATAGAAGACTGTGTGAACGATACTATACAAGAGCTGCAGAAATACGTGAACCAAGAAAACAAAAAGGCTGATCACTGCAACAAGAGAAACGTCTAAACGAACAACACAGGAAGCATTGAAACCGGACACACACAGACAAGAAAAGAAAAGTAGGAAGAAAAACAACTACAGAGACGCTTCATCAAACACACAAGAAAATAAACCAACGAATATAGCTGGACATGGCTGAGAAAAGGAAACTTGAACAGAGAAACAGACTCCTTACTGATGGCTGCACAGAACAACGCGATTAGGACAAACTACATTTAAGCTAAAATAGATGAAACCCAGGAAAACAGTAAATGCAGAATGTGTGGACAAAGTGACGAAACAATAAATCATATAATAAGTGAATGTAGCAAATGTTCCCAAATAGAATACAAGAACATACATGACTGTGTGGGAAAGCAATACACTGAGAACTGTGCAAATTTCGAATACACAGACAGATGGTACCAGAAGTAGTACAAGAAAATGAGAAACACAAAATTCTCTGATATATGGATATACAGATAAACTTATGCTAGCAAGAATACCTGATTTTATTATAATCGACAAGAAGGAAAGCTCTTGTTAAATCGTAGACTTCGCCGTTCTAGAAGACAACAGAGTGAAGATCAAAGACACAGTAAAACGAAGCAAATACACAGACCTTACCAGAAAACAGAAACGAATATAGAACATGAAGAAAGTCAGTATACTACCAATAATAATAGGAGCACTAGAAATAATCCCCCCAAAACCGGGGAACAGACAGGGAGAAATTGGAATGAAAGGGACAATCGAAAAAATACAAAGGACGACAATGATCAAAACAGCTGCTATCTTAAGGAAAATCGTTTAATTCGGAAACCATCCCGCATAAACTACAAAGGGTAACCAGTTACAAGTAATTTACAACAGGAAGAAAACAAAACCACGCGTAGAATACTACAACACGAATCAAGAAACATAAACTGCAAGAAACATCACTTCATAATCCCCCCCCCCAATAAATTACAGCGGCCTCAGCTAACACTACACAAAAATTAAGGAACAGAAATTACAAGAAACACTATAAGCTTGCCCATTACCCCCTACCCCCTACCCCCCCCCCCAAAAAAAAAATTAAAAAATGGTGCCGGCCTAGGCTGATACAAGACACAATATTAATAGCGGGTCGAGGAGGATGAAGAGACCGAGGAGGGACAGCACAAACAAGACCTCCACTGGAAAAGTGCGGAGAATGATGAGATCTTTAGGGTGCTTAATGCCACCTCAATCCCAGAGAAGACCAATTGTCCTTACCAGCGAGAAATCAATGGAAACAGGCTATTGCGATACCGCAACTTTATGTGCGATGGTTATCGAAAAGAGGTGAAGAATACTGGAAATCTGGGGAGGCTTGTTGTCACTCAGACTCAAGGAAATACCACTGGTTATTGTCGCTGAGCAATCACTAAGGATTATCTGTGTAAGAAATTCTAGTGAGTAAAAATAATGATGATATTAATGCTATAAAACCACTACACTTAAGAACAATTCTGCGATAGGGTAGTTAACATATAAAACTATATATGTATACAGGATGCATAAAAAAGCTAAAGTACCTTTGGTTCCAGATAGGTAAATATAAAAATCGAGAAACCTAGATATGCAGCTCTAAATACAATATATATATATATATATATATATATATATATATGTGTATATATATATATATATATATGTGTATATATATATATATATATATATATATATGTATATATATGTGTGTGTATATGTATGCAATATGAGACTAAAACTATACTTTTAAAGAATGTAACATATAGTGAAATAGTTTAAGCTCAATATATGAGATAAAAGAATTATGAATATAAATGAAGGAAGAGAGATAGAGATGTTCGGATGACACATCTATTTCATCTTCGATTGTTCAATAAAAGGTGTTCTCGATAACACTTTTTACTAGCTTCGTCTTCGACCAGAATATTCTCTCTCATTCCTTAGATTCGATCGAAGTAACTACTTACACTTTCACTGACTGTTTGAAATATATACATTTTAAACTTTACTTTAAAAACTTTTTTCATTCGCGGTTCACGGAAGTATTTTTAAATGGCTCTAATTCTCAAAATTACATCCGGATAAGTGCTTTATCTACGGTGGAACTGAACATCATTCTATTTGATTTACTACATTTTGAACATTTTTAACATAGTCTAGACGAAATCTATCCCCCATTTAAAAATCTGTCTTCACTTAACAATTTGTCAACGGACATTCACTAACTCGACAGACTGTATATTTAAAGAACCTTTTTACACACACACTCTTACTTAAGTATGTAATTCCTCTGGTGATAAGTGTTTAATCTTTGAAAGGCCTGACTTAAGGAAAGAAAAATATACATGTTTTTTTTTGTCGAGTACACCTTGTATTGAACAATCGAATATGAAATAGATTTGTCATCCGCACAGCTTCATCTTTTTTCCTTCATCTATTTTCCTTCATCTATCTATCTATATATCTATCTATCTATCTATCTATCTATCTCTCTCTCTCTCTCTCTCTCTATATATATATATATAGAGAGAGAGAGAGAGAGAGAGAGGGGAAGAGAGAAAGAGATAGATAGAGAGAGAGAAATTAATAAGATAAATAGAGCACTTATACATGATATACATATATGACCGAATATTTAATTTATTTTATTACATATTCCATATACGATAAAACTAAGCGAGCGGACAACGTTCATTGAAGTGAATCGCCTTTAGCGGTTTCGATTTCTTTGTGAACGATGGAATTGTCTTCATAAAATATCATAAAGTTTATGCAATTTAAAGCAACCCATTAGAACATTAGTTTTAATTTCTTCCATACATTTTCTATCTCAATAAATACTTACCATATTTGCTGGCATGTAACACAACATAGAATTAGAAGAATAGCAAACATCATGGACTATTAAACTTAAGTGGACGGTTAAAGGCAGGAGTTCTTGAAATTGACGATGAAATGTTTTGTAAGCGGCTTCGAGTTTCGGTATAATTAAAATGAACGTGTAACTAAAGGCGTCTAAGCAGATGTTTGAGAAGAAAAGTGTTACATATCAGAAGTTATGTTTCTCACTTTGTGTTGTTTAATACACGGTTATGTAAACATGCATTCATTGATTTCAAGACGCATTGCGTCAGTTCTGAAGCATCGTCTTAGAAAAAGTATTTGACTAATTAAACCATCAGTTATTTTTGTTTCCTTGGTTGTTTGTTTACAATGGCTTCCAAAGAAGAACTGTAATAGATTCCTTTGTCACGTGATGTTCAGTTGTTTGATACTTTAAAAATGGCGCGTCAAAAGAAAAAAAGAAGTATGTGGTTTTCAGGTTGTGAATACAAATTCAGTTGTCACGGTGCAGCGTGATTTTTGAAGGCCATACGACATAATTAATCATGCAGTCGAGTATCTGTTATGTTTTTTGTTACATTTTACACATAGTGGTTGCTTGCATAAAAACTTCATGCAGACCACAAGTTTTGAATGACCAAGTGGTGAGAATTTGTGTTGTGTTTGAGAGGAACTCACTGAATGCGTCTATATTTGACACCTCACATACTGCGACCTTTTTATGCAATTACCAATAACAACAAGACGAAGTTGATTACTTTTTTTAAGTTTATGCTTTTGTGCTTGGCGTGCCAGACCCCAAGATCAGTCTGTGTTGTATCTTTCTTGTATGGATACGTAATTTCACTATCCAATCTAAACTATCAACTATCCACTATCCACTAAGCTCGACGTAATTAAACATTGGACAACACCGATGAACTCAGTAACTCGAAACATGTGCATACGAGTCTGGGGTGAATCCTCATATACTGCAAGTCGAAAATAAGTCGACTTTACCCCGTCGCTTGAAATGAATTTGAATGAAAATTATGTGAACTACAGGGTGCGTCAGGTATATGAGAACATATTTTCCATTTTATTAAATGATAAAAAAAATTAACAAAAATATTCTTAATCAAAAACAATTATATAAACATGTAAGCTAAGGTATTGTTTAATAATTTCATTCAATAAAATTCCCCTCTACTTCAATGACAGCTTCGATTCGAGACCTAAACCGACTGATAGCGCGCTTGAGATGGTCCTCATCTATGTTGTCCATCACTCTGACAATGGATGCTTTTAGAGAATCTTTAGTGTTGTGGGGGTGTTTATTAACATCTCTCTCCACGACGCCCCACACATAATAATCCAATGGATTCAGGTCTGGAGAGTTTGGAGGCAACAAGTTTGGAGTGATGTGATCATAAAAATGATCCGCCAACCATTCCTGAGTGTTTTGAGCCTTATGTGCTGGTGCAGAGTCTTGTTGAAAGATGTAGGGCCTTCCATTTGTTACTCTATCGATCCAGGGCTTAACAACAGTATCCAAGACTTCAATGTAAGCAGCAGAAGTGACTCTTAGTCCTTGCCGAAAGAAGTGTGGTGGCATCACATGTCCTTCGTTGCTAACAACCCCCAAAACCATAACAGTTGCAGGAAATTTTGTATGCATGACTGTTGGAACTTCGGAAGGGTCATTACACAGCCATCTGTCATTCCTTCTGTTTACCTTTTGATCTTGATCAAAGTTTTTCTCATCTGAGAAAAACCAAAGCATGCCTCGCTCAACAGGATGTTTCAGTTTGTTTAACAGCCTCTTGGACCTTATCAAACGATTCTCTTTTGTGGTCTCGGACATAAACTGGCCTCTCCTCATCACATAAGACTTGTAACGAAGATTTTCATGAACAGTCCTTCGAATTGTGGCTTCTGAAACATCCAGGTCTTTTGCGATGGACCTCATTGACTTTTGGGGGCTCTCATCAATAATATTCTGAACTTGATGAATAAATTCAGGTGTTCTAATCGTGTCTGACCGTTGGTCGTGCTTTTTACGTTTAGCAACCTGCTTACAATCACCATCATTTTCTTCTAACTCCCTACAAACTTTATAAACAAAAGAACGGGCGACTTTAAGAAATTGTGCGATTTGTAAATCGCTATGATCTGCCTTTATTGCGACAATTACAGCCTGTCTTTTCATTTGTTCCGTTACATTATTATCTGCCATTTTTCATTATCTGCAAAAAAGAATAAAAATAATTAATATAACGTAACAATAACGACATTACGCGATGTTCTCATATACCTGACGCACCCTGTATAATAAAAAAGTAAAAATGTTAGTAATTTTCTTTGGGTAGACGATATAATAATGATGTACATATAAAATAATTAAAAGACTGGCGTAACTCTACGAAGGTCACTTGTTGTTCACCATTTTAGACGTTATATACACTAGTATATATATATATATATATATATATATATATATATATATATATATATATATATATGTATATATATATATATATATATATATGTATATATATATATATATATATACACACTTTGTGCATATTTACGAACCATTTTCTTATTTATGCAAACATTGTTAAACATAACAGCATTTGTCTGCTTAGTTATACCTTTTTGTATTTTTTCAATGCTTCTAGTGGTCTTTTTGTATTAAAATATAAAGAAATTGATGAATGTCCCATAGGTTTCACGACCGTTTTCGATTCATCGTCGAATTTTCCTCGGGTGTTAAATGCAAATGAACAGAAAAGCTGGCGAAAGAAGATACTTTTTAAAAAGACGGGGTAAATACGCGAAGATAACGTTTTTTGCATTGCTCTAGGAAAGTCGTTGACGATTTAAATTCAGCGACGCTGAAGTTGTATCACAGAATAGAATCGCATTACGTTATATACGTATATATATATATATATATATATATATATATATATATACATATAATGTTCATATATATTTAAAAATATATCTGTGTACATATGTATGCATATATATATATATATATATATGTATGCATATATATATATATATATGTATGTATGTATATATATATATATATATATATATATATATATGCAGTATATATAAATAGTATGAATAATAAAATAAATAAGAAGAAATAACAAACACCAAGAAGAGAAACATATCAATGATCTAGCTCAACGTGTTGCTTAACATTTACTAGACCTTTCATACACGTGTACATTTAGAAAAGCAAAAACACACGAGACGAAATGTTATAACTATATATATATATATATATATACGTATATATGTATGTATATATATATATATACATACGTATATATGTATATATATATATATACGTATATATGTATGTATATATATATGCGTATATATGTATGTATATATATATACGTATATATGTATGTATATATATACGTATATGTGTATGTATATATATATATATATATACGTATATATGTATGTATATATATATATATGCGTATATATGTATGTATATATATATATACGTATATATGTATCCATATATATACGTATATATGTATGTATATATATACGTATATATGTATGTATCTATATACGTATATATGTATGTATATATATATACGTATGTATATATATATATATACGTATATATATATGTATATATATATATACATACATGTGTGTGTTTTTGTTTATGTATGTTTGTTTTCGTAAATTGTGCAATAGTCTATATTATTATATATGCAAATACACATAATTAGGTAAGTAGAGTATTTTGAATGATGTTCGTGTGCATGACGGACTGATGCAATTTGGATTTTATTCAAAATTTTAATTATAAAAAAATCGGGTATTGTGGTTTGGATGTTAACTGTCTTATAAACAAATATGGCGATTTTACGTGATTACTTTTCGCTTTTTTGATTAAAAATATGCATTTTTATGTGGAATTGAGATTTATAATTTACTAGCGGGGCTACCCGGCGTTGCTCGGGGTCATAAAAACATATATTTGAAGAAAGATCGTGTGTGTAACATCTTTATATTCAAACTTCTATGTCCGGCCCTCTCTCTATAGCCGTCTTTTTATCTGCTACCTTTCTCTTTCCTGGTCGCCCCATTTCGCCGCTACTTTCTAATTTTGCCTTTTGCAAAAGCTGTTTCTTCCCCACCATTTCTCCTATTGCCCAGGGTAATAGTATGACATATTTCTATAAAAAGTAACACCTCTATCTGCGCCTTCTATATAGGTACTTATCTCCACCCCGGTGTTCATACTATATACGTATCTATCATCACCCCGGTGCGCATACTATATACGTACCTATCGCCGCCCCAGTGCACATACTATATACGTACCTATCGCCGCCCCGGTGCAGATACTATTTAAGTACCTATCGCCGCCCCGTTGCGAATGCTAAATAGTACCTATCGTTGCCCCGGTGTGAATGCTAAATACATACCTATTGCGCCCCGGTGTGCATGCTACATAAGTACCTATCGCTGCCCTAGTGCGAATACTAAAGACATACCAATTGCGCTCCGGTGTGCATGCTACATAAGTACCTATCACTGCCCTAGTGCGAATAATTAATATGTACATATTGCAGCTTTGGTGTGAATGCTAAATACGTACCTATCGCCGGCCCAGTGCGAATGCTAAATACGTACATATAGCCGCCCCAGTGCGAATGCAAAATACGTACCTATCACCACTACGGTGCGAATGCGAAATACATACCTTTCGCCGCCCCGGTACGCATGCAATATATGTACTGATCGCCGCCGCAGAGCGCATGCTATGTACGTACTTATTGCTGCCCGTGTGTACATGCTATATACGTAGCTATCGTCACCCCTGAATTCTGAATACGTACCTATCGCCATATATATATTCAAAGTTTTTTTTGAAGACACTTATAAACATTCTGATTTGAAAAGGTAAGTTCTCAAGATGGTCAGCTTTTATAAGATTTATATTGTATTGTATGCCCTAAAAACTGTGCTTTAAAACAGCTATTACTGTGTATGCTATTTATCTGGAACAAGATTTAGAAAATTATCTTCAATTGCCAAGTCTCTCTCTCTCATATATATATATATATATATATATATATATATATATATTTATATATATATATTAATATATATATATATATATGAATATATATATATATATATGAATATATATATATATATTTATATATATATATGAATATATATATATATATGAATATATATATATATATATATATATATGAATTTATATATATATATATATATTAATATATATATATATGAATATATATATATATGAATATATATATATATTAATATATATATATATATTAATATATATATATATATATATATGAATATATATATATATTAATATATATATATTATTATATATATATATATATATGAATATATATATATATTAATATATATATATATATTAATATATATATATATATATATATTGAGAGAGAGACGTATATATATATATATATATATATATATATATATATATATATAAACAATAATATTTGTACTGCTTGTTATTAAAGCTCCTCGAAAAGTGCCCAGCCTCCGTGGGAGGGGGCTGATAAACAATAATATTTTTTATAAATATTAAATATTATAGATATACCTAGAGACATCGATGTTTCATGCTAACGCAATCTTCAGTCTAGGAACTAATTCCCAACGGTCAGCGGGCGCGAACCTCGAACAAAAATCGCCACTGATTCGCAGTCGAAGATCTTACCCGAAGGCCACTGGAAACTAATTAGTAAATAAAGAGGAATTTTAACTGTGAATAGTAGAATTACGACTATCCACCAAGCAAATAAGAGTGATCTACGACGTCGGATCATGCATATATATATATATATATATATATATATATATATATATATATATATATATATATATATATATATATATATATAATTAACTTGTTACAAATATCCAGGGGGTATGAATCCGAAGGAAGTTGAAACCGGGTTTATGAGAGTGCTCAATGAAAATTCAGAGCAAAACCCCGGCCGAAATTGAGATCATCACAGCACAGACACGTGAAAACCCTCCCACGTAATAATTTGAAACACGACTTGTTGGGGTCCTCCCCCCTCCCCTCTCATGTCCCATGTCACTGTTATAGACAAAGCCCAAACTCTGTCCCCCTCCCCCTCCAATGTATTTTCAATTTTCAATCTCCCGTTAAAGTTGAAGTTAAAATTTATGCCATTTGAATTTCTTTCGCCCGCCCGATGAGTTGGTCGCTATTTGCACCAATGAAACAAAACTTGTTTTGTCGCAACTAATGGAATAAAATCAATATATATATATATATATATATATATATATATATATATATATATATATATATATATATATATATATATATATATATATGGGAATGTAAGCTAATCGAAAACAAGAAAATAAAGTTAACGATGCTTTAGCAATAAAGTCGTGGGAAGGTATAAATAAAACCGTTTCACATCAATGAGTAACAAAGATAGATGCAATATATGTTCAATAAACAAAAAAATAGATATTTATATATAATTATGTATGTATGCGTGTGTTATGTGTATATGTTGTTCGATGGGTCTGTTTTGGCGTTCGTCTTTTTCTTAGTGTGTGTGTATGCGCTAGCGTATGCGTATTGATCTCTATGTCGTTGTTGATCAAAACGTCTCATGTCTCATTTAACACGATGAAATCATTGAAAGAAGACATAATAAAAAATGGCCGTCAAAAGTTATTATTACTATAGTGCCGCGTCATTTACTCAAAATCAAACGCTTGGGGATTTTAATGTGGACACGAGAATATCCTTTCTCTTAATAACTTTAGGTACAAAATCTGACAAAAGCAACGAGGATATCTAATGGGGTAATAATTAGAAGAAAAACACAAAATAACAATTTCAACTACATCCTAAGATGGAGTACCACTGTCACATATAACGAGCTGCCACTTGGCGCATTGATTCCTGCCTTGACAGAGTTCAGAAACGACTTCGTAATCTAGTGGAGAGTGTCTCTAATGTTTTCTGCAGCCTTTTTCTCACAGAAGAGATGTTTATACTGTTTCGCCAAACAATCATTATTTCCTGAAAATGTGCTCGATAAGTTTCAGTGTTTCGTTTCTCTTTGTAAAACTTTAATAGCTATAACTCTCTCTAACCACTGCAAAAAAGTATATTTTCCTTCGTAGTTTAAACATCAAACGGAACTTCAATGAACAGAGTTTATTTCATAGAATATCCCATCTATGAAAACCGTTGTCACAAGCTTTATTTCGAACACCAGCGCAAGTTAAAAAGATATGAAGAACACGCGAACAATATACAAGGAATGGCTGGAAAAAAATTGTATTTCATATTAAAGTTGGATGTCGAGGTTTTATCGCAAACTTAACGTCCGCGTTCTGGAATAATGTTTGTCTTTCTCCGTCATACAAAAAAAAACACAATACATGAAGAAAATACAAGACCAGACTCTATCTGCAATCCTACAGAGTTACGGCAATCCAACAAAGTGACGATCTGGGTTCGTGGTAATGAAGATTCGTCCCGGAAACCATGCCTAGACTCAGATTAATTACCCGATGAAAGTATTGTTAGAAGCAATGCCACTGTAAAGCAACGATTGTGTTGATTGATTGATCCAGCAATGGCTTCAATATTGCCATCACTGCCAATAAACGCCTGTCATAAACCATCCTAGTAACTAATTAAACGTTATAAATCACCTTCCGTATGGTCGTGAACGGCCCGTAATAATCGAGACAAAGAGAGTGGTATCATTAACAAAAGTATATCAACAGAAATATAATACGGAAGTACGCGTAATGGTGCTAAAGTCATAACTGGTATTAGTAGCTGTCACCACGTTTAGTCGGGAAAAGGGAAATAATCTTACTCTCATAACATTTATCACCATTATATTCTCAATATAGTAATATTCTAAACCAGTATCCCTAACTGACTTGCAACATTGGGGCAAAAGACATAAGAAAAACAAACAAAATCATTTGCACATATTATCGGCTTAACATTTGATAAGCTATATATATATATATATATATATATATATATATATATATATATATATATATATATATATATATATGTATATATATATATTAATATAGGTGCGCATATGTTTCTGATGTGTGTGTGTGTAACCTACAGAAAAAGATAAGCGTATCTAGGTTTCATCTAAAAGAATAGTTTTTATTACATTTATCGGGGAAGACAATTATAGTCTCCCTGAATATCTAAGTCAAACTGTAATCAGGTTACAAGGACCAAACCAACTGTAAACTTCAAATATATCTCATGCTCATTAAATTTAAATTATATATATATATATATATATATATATATATATATATATATATATATATATATATATATATAGTTTTCAGGTTCGATCATTTTCGATAGGAATTCGAATCAGAGAGTTCTATGTCCGTTCAAACAGAGAATGAATACGTTATGAGTTTGAAAAAGACTAGATATACATTCGGATTGTACACATTATTAGTTATTTCGACCTTAACTAGGTCTCCTCGGATGTGTTTCCAACCACAATTAAAACCTAAATGAAAGAATTGTAACACCTATATATATTTGACAATAATTTTAAATAAAGTAAGAATAAAATAAAAAATAAAAAGAATTTCGATGATATTCTATTTCCTGATTGGTCTCTATAATATAGAAGGGATGGGAAGGGATGATTATGCTAATTAGTAAATTAGGATGGTGGCATTAACGGAGTATAAAAATATGTAAAATCAAAGTACAAAAATAAAATATGTTTCTTATCTTTACAAGATGTTAATCCTCGATTTAAAATGTGGATTATACTGATCATGATTAAAACCTAAATGTGTCCGTTTAAAAGAATAATATTTTTTAAATTATGTTACAATGCGAAAGTTTGGATTAAGTTTCAGATTGCAAATATTATACATTTAAAATTTACATTTATTACGTTTTTAAAAATTTAATTACGGAAATTACGATTAAAACTACAATTGCACACGATTAAAAAATGTTTTATTATATGACGATAACAAGTATGGTGAGGTTAATATAGGGTTTATTATTGCAAAATTGCACACGATTAAAAAATGTTTTATATGGCGATAAATTAAAAGTATGGCGAAGTTAATATAAGTTTGATTTACAAACAAAAATATTACAGGTTAGTTATTTTAAATTTGTGCCGATGTCTACATTCTGCCAATAATTCGTCCCTTTTATTTAAGATATTGTTGTCTGGCCATTTTAGGATTCTAATTATTTCTTCCAGACATAGATTGTATCCATGTCTGAAACCCCTCGGAGTGCTTGACTTACATAGTATAGACCAATCAATGATTGGTTTTAATCCCATATTTTTTAGAAACCACACATGCTTTGCTAATTCGGTTTTATTAGTGATATTCGGATTAGAGAACGAATGTTTATGTGTGTAAAAGCGTTGCTTCATATTGCCAGCAGATATATATATATATATATATATATATATATATATATATATATATATATATATTCTATCATTTGTGTTCTCTTGTGGATAAATTGTGGATTTGTACACTACATTATCTACATTATCTACATTGCAATTTCCTTTAAGCGGGCAGTTGCTTTCACTACGAGAATTACCTTTTTCTCCTTGTCCTTACTCTTGTTAGTTGTTGTTGATATACATATATACATATATATATATATATATACATATATATATATATATATGTACATATATATATATATATATATATATATATATATATATATACATATATATATATATATATATATATATATATATATATATAAGTGATTAATTGAAGAGAACTTAGTGAATTTGTCAAATACGTATATCTATTAAAGTAATAACAATGTATACAACACTCACTCAGAGAGTTGTCAGACGTATATTAGGTAACGAAACGACAGGGGACTTGTAAAAACAACGAACGTAGTTGTATGAGCATAGTATAAAAGTACATAGTAGTGATCTACATGAAATCCTGAGCAACGTCGAGTCTCCCTGCTCGTATGCGATTACTTCAATTAATCAACTCTCTGTCATTCACTAATGGTTTAGTGGCGTTTTTTGGTTTGTGATTTCAAATTTTCTGAGACTTTTTAGCGTACTGTGGCATCATTTATCGCGGCCCATATGTAGTCAAGTGTTTTGTCGTCATAAAATCGGATGAAGGTCTAAGATATTCCAAGGAATCTCTTACAAATGAAAAGACAACATTGTGCCATTAACAGTAAACTTCTATTACTTTCGTTAACATTTCGTGGCGTTATTTATAGTGTTCGACTTTTGTAATATTAAAAAATGCAACAGTAAAACGAATCACTATATTTTGTTTAGCAGAACCACACATTTTTTTCTCAGCCCCTATCTCATCGCGGCAAGGTTCTTGTTTTACAAGTTCTTTCACGGGATTTGCTTAGATGAATTTACTTCAATTGTACCACCTAAACGTAAATACCGCTGATAAACCTTTTACAGATGCCGGAAAAGATGTTATCCTAATAGATTATTTTCTCGAATTGCTTGTTTTTCGAATTCACTGTCTGCTTCCTGTTTCCCCGACTATACTAACGTGCAAACAGTTAAATGTGCTGTTAACGAACATTTTGTTGCACAAGTTTTTACTTAGGAGGCTGTCTTATGATCCTAACTTTTAATTACGTATTAGTTGCAATATGCCAAATTTTGGGGTAATAATAGAATACAAAATAATTAAATAAAAGAATAAAAATATGGCCCTCTCTATTCTTAGCTTTCCAACGAGTATGTCAGTTGTGATTCCCCGTTTCTAATACCAATCGACTTATACAAGAACTACCATTTAAATTGAATTATTTGGCCCACACATATTCAGTTATTTCGAAATTCAAGTGCACATCAAATGAAAATAGGCGTTTAACACAGCATTACTCTCCCATTTAAATATATCCCTACAGGCTATTTAAAGTGTATATTCTCCTTTCTAGAAAGTATCCAGAGTGGTTGCTTCCGGCTGGTATTTTCCAAAGTGTAATATAAATCTATCACCAAAAACAAACACATTGCCATAACCTCATATACACGAGTCTTCAAATTGAGCAGGTCGTTATATCAGATGTTTTAAAACATTGGCATATCATCCGTGTTAAACGACGTTGACCTTGAATAATATTTACATGGGAGACAATGTAGCAATTCTACGTGATGTAAGCAAGCCCATCTCACACGTGTTTAAATCGGTACAAACTTTGCTTGAAGTCCTTATTGTCATAGATGAACGTCCAATTAAGAAGGTGATGACGGGCATCCGTTCTGTTTTACCAACGAACTTAAAAAGCCAACTTCGTCGCAGTCTCAGTAAACTAACCTGATGCTAGAATGTAAGAGATTATACACCTCACTTTAACAACAAATTTGCCCTGATTTCTTATTTACAGTTTAAAAAAATATCGGTAATCTTATTAAATTACTAAATTCTAACATATAAGCTTAAGTGGCAACAGTAATTGAATACATATGAGTGCTCCACCTATATGGGGAGCGCGTGTACGAGCACACATCTCCGGTTGTAATTTGTGAGGTATGGATCCGCTTTCAATCTCCGCGATAGTCTTCAGAAGTTTTCTTTCGCTTTGTTGGTGCTGCTGTTTAAAGTGTGTCTAGTACTTTTCTCGATAGTTTCGGCAATGTAATTTAATCTGTTATTTATTTCTATATGTGTATACTTATTGTTTTTATTAATTTGTTTTCATTAGCTTTTTATGTAGGAGGAAATAAAGTGTAGATTAATCGGTTATTCATGCAATTGCATATTTATAGATTTCTTTATTAATTTGTTGTTGTTTTCATGTATTTATTCATGCATTTCCTTATTTTTGTATTGTAGAAGAAACACTACTGAGCAAAATTTTTAAAAACTACTCACCTGAAACTACAATGACAATACAGAGAAAAGGAAAAAAAAACAACCAATAAAGACAATCACAAAAAAAAGCTATTGATATAGGCGAACACAAATGTTTGCACCCGTACTCCCGTATTACTGTAGCAGATACAGAAACATGCACCCCGAGTAGAGATAATGATTAAAAAAATAGCAAAAAACAAAACATCTCGTCGTCTTAAACCAGACATACATACATATATATATACATATATATATATATATATACACACACATATATATATAATATATATAATATATACATGTATATATAATATATATATGTATAATATATATATATATATATATATATATATATATATATATATCCCTATTTATCTAAGTCTCACAAAAGGCATGCCAAAATATTCCTTAGAATAAGTAATAAGTTTAGGTATTATATTACTTAGTACGCATTATATTAATGTGCCTTTCCTCTTCTATATTTTCAACCTCGATTGACAAGTCACACTGATGCTGGTGCAATCACGTGTTTTAATATTACTTACAAACTCGAGGTTTTCTATAAATGGCATTATCATTGATTGGTAACTGACAATAACCAGTGGTGTTCTATGGAGCCTGAGTGAGAACAAGTTTCTCCAGATTTCTAACACTTTTCATTTTTTCTATGTGCGCTGCAAATCATTGTGTTCTATGAATTCAGTTAAGGATGTTTTTCTTGCTGGCGACGAGCATTGGCATTCTCTGAAATTTGAGTAACAATAATCCTGCTAAATGTTCTAATACTATCTTAACCTTTCCAGTGGAGGTTTGGTTGGTTTTCTCACTCATCAGTCTTCCCATCTTGCTTCACGAACATTTAATCTCGTGTCAGCCGAGACTGGTATCAACACATGTGTGTGTATGTTTTGTTATCATAATTGTTATGCTTAGTAGTATTAGAAGCAGCGGTTCTAGTAAGAGTACTAGGAGTAGTTGTGGTGGTGTCGCTGTTGTTGTTTATTGTTTTTCTTATTACCATAATCGATATAGTTAACGCGACGTGCAGGAAAGAATGTTAGCTAAAGTGAGCTAATAATCATCGCACAAAATATGAAAATATAACTGAGTCTGCATATCATATAATCATGCAAGAATCTAACATCAAACAATAATCATTTCTCTTTTTTATATTTTTATATTCTTTATTTTCTTCTGTAATTCCTCTTTTTCCCCCTTTTTATACTTTCATTCATTTTGGTTTTGAAAAAACACCAGCACATGAGTCACAATCGCCGGTGCTTCTTTCCCTTCATGTTCGTCTTTCCCTTAGATGTTCGTCTCATTCTCTTTCTTGCTTTTCTTCTTCGTCTTCATCTTCGTCTTCATCTTCTTCTCCTTCTTCTTCTTCTTCTTCTTCTTCTTCTTCTTCTTCTTCTTCTTCTACTTTGTTTGTTATATAGCTGTTTCTTCTTTTTATTGACAACGTATCTTATTTTTTTCTTCCTTTCTTCTTTGAAATCCTAACAAAATGTGATAACATTCTCTAAATTTTCCTTACTTTTTTTTTTAGTATAATTATTTTAAGTTTTCATTTTCTCCGATCTTTTTTCCTCTTTCTCTTCCTTTCTCTGTGTTTTCTGTTTCAATTTGTGCTCTTTCATTATAGACGCATGATTCAGTATTATCCTTGTATGGAATGTTTAGTCGATTCAAAGCCGTCTAAATATTCCATAATGTCGGCCTTATTCTAAATCACTTCAAATAAAAGCCACCGATGATGAGAATACAAAATGATGCAAAAAACACAGCATTGTGTTGTTCTGTATAAAACTCGCAAAGATGAAAAGAAAATATTATTTTTCAGAGTGTTCACTATTCTTCTGTCTCTGAGTTTAGATTCATCCGATTTTTTTGTGACAGAAGGTGTAAGGATTGATACATGAGAATTCATGTATGATAAAAACATGTCTCAGAAAGGCAAAGTAGTCCTACTGCTTTTTCTATGGTGAGTTTAGAAGATAAAACAAACACATAAGTTACTAAATAAAAATACAGATCCATTATGAGAAATATGTTACAACAAAAAGTATTATTCCATATCTACATACAAATATTTACATAAATACGCACAGACACACAAACACAAGCCCGTTCTTAACATCAATAAAAATAGTGGAGTATCGATTCCGTTAAAAGAATGAAACAAATGAATCAACATTTCAAAAATAAGCTACATAGTTTACATCACAATTAACATCTATTTACACCCAGACAATGAACTACAGAAAACGCACGATTTTAAGTTACACAAGGATATATATATATATATATATATATATATATATATATATATATATATATCCGTATATCCACAAGAGAACTTGAATGCCTACTGAAGATTAATTAAATGCTCACGGGAGAAAATTTGAGTGCATACTGGGTAGAACTTGAATGACTATTAGACACTATCCTCGAGTGGCTAACGTCTCTCTACGCACGGGTTTGTCTGGACAACTTTACATTAGGACACTTCCCCTTACAAGTACACCTCGACTTAATGCCGAATAAAGGTGTATAATGTAATCCTATAAGTAGGATACTTTTTTTTATTGAAATACATTTTTTCTGAAGAATCTAACTTTTATTATGAAGTCGAAGAGTTTACTCGGGTGTGTGTCTGTAAATTGGTCTTTAATATTTGTTACTTGTAGTATTTCCTTCGGCTTTGTCAAAAATACTGAAAGCGAATTAATATCTGTTTGACTGTATAAGATTCTTGACATGATGAACGTATTGGAGAATGTTCACCTTCCAATAAATATTTATGAATGATATGTGTATGTTCTCTACGGAGTATAGTGACTACATCTTCTTCTCTATTGTTTTTTGTAGCCTAAGGACCACTCACCATTAGTTTGCCAAATCTTGTGGTATTCATCCTATAAATCCTGCCATTGTGTTATTATACTTTTTATTTTATTTAAGATCGAATATCAGTATATTGAATTGTATTAATGGAAGGTATCATCCTGAACGACTTTTTTCTGATTGATCCGCTATTTCATTTTCACTAATTCTTATGATCTTTTTTTTTAGATTTTGTTAATTAAAGAATTATCCATAGTTTTTTGTTTTGTTAGCTGTGAGCACAGAAAGGGAGTCGGAAAAGATTATGCATTCATCAGTCATACTATCTAGTATTATTTGGGAGGCAATTATTCTACTGCAGATTCTGCACTAACACATTTCGCTTTGTCAGGTAACTTATAATGAATGATTTTCTTTATTTAGGATAGGCGCGCACCTGACTCTTATTTGATTCTGTAGATCAATATGTGTAAATGTGCTTACAGCTAGGATGATGTTTTTTGTTTTAAAATTCATCCTGAAATATAATTAGTTTTTTTTTATTGAAGTTATTGTCAAATCAAAGATACAAGATAGTTGTTTTAATTCTCATGGTTGAATTTGGGAAATGATTAATTGATGTATGGAACTGGAGTAAAATTCCATTTTGTTCTGATGTTTCAGGATACGATAACTAAAAGGTATTATAGCGCTGATTTTTATATCAAACAGAGTTTTATATTGTGTATTAAACAATCAGGATTTGGTGGACACGATGCCAACTTTGTTACATGTTGAACTTTCTTCGTAGATGTAAAAGACATTCATTCGCTTTAATATACAAGCTATCCAATTAAGACAGGCGAAACACCCATAAATGAGTCTCAGTAATTGGTGATCAAGTGTTTTCTAATAATTTCATGAATGGGGGTCTTGCTTTACATAGATGAAACTTCCAATATCAAGTTTCGATGTCACAATTAGAGGGTACATCTTCAGTAGAATGTGTTCTTCATAAACTCCCTAATCAGTGAAAGCGAATACTCGGAGTAATCTAATTGTCCTGTTGCTCTTTTGGCGGAAATACCTTATATGAAGGATAACAACTGTTTTCTCTTAAAAATACTAATTAAGAACTCATATTCGTCTTTCATTAGTATCTCTATTCCATTAAGTGTCACACAGAGATAATCATGGAGTGTGTACAGATTGCAAACATGAACACACTTTGTGTTGCTTTCAGAAATTCTGAAACCGTTTTCTTAAGTCCATTTGCCGATTTTATTCAAGAGTAGTTGTGATTTGCGTCCTGCCAGATGCATATGTTTTACTCGGCAGCAGATTAATTAGTCATATACGTACCGTGAGCCATCCGCTGTAATATCAAGCTTTGTATCAATGTTATGTATATTTACATTAAAACGTATCACTGGTAGAATACTCTGTCTTCTTGTTTTTTACGCCAAAAGGTGTAGTTCCGACTCTTATTGTAAAAATTGATGTTTTCCAAGAAATGTTTAATAAAAAGGAGAATTCTGCTATTTAATCCGAGGTCTCGAAAGTATATTGTAGGTTGTGTCGTATGCTTCACAACATCTAACAAGATTTCGACCAGGTGCTCCTTTTATATGAACGGCTTTCTAATATCAGTCGCCAATCTGATCAAATGATAAATAGTACTTTATTTTCCTTAAACATAACTGTTGCTCTGATATCATGTTGTTTAATTCCAGCTACTATATTTACCTGTCAGTTGTCATCGTTTCCATTACTTTACAGAGACAACTAGTAAATGATATGGTTCGAAAGATATCGGAGTTTTTTTCAGCATGAGTATGGATATTACTGTTGCTTGTCTGTACTCCATATTTTGTTATAGCATTTTAGAATGATATTTAAATGGCACCTGTTTGAATTGTTTTTAAAAATTCGTAAGCTATATCATCCGGAGCTACTTCTGTATATGATTTTTAGCAAGAAATCCATTGAGTGGAATTTTTTCTTTCTTTTTTTCTTTTTTAAATTGTGATTTTAGTTTAAGCCTCGAAAACAGAATTTTGAGAAAAGCTGTCTTCTAAAACGTTAGATATATGCTTTCCATATGTGATCTATTCATTGTTTTTCATGACATTTACATGTTAACATTCTTTCCAACTATCTTTTCCATCATGCTCCATACAGTTTAGACTCAGTGTTTTTATTTATTCTGGATATATGATCCTCACGTGAACTTGGTGTAACTTCTTTAATCGCGAATATCTTAATTTTAAACAAATCCAAATACTCATTAGTCGGGTTGAAATGTAATCTTATTAGGGCAGAACAGTGTGACTTGATATTTTTTAGACATTCCGTATTATGCCAGTGTTTAGTTTGGTATGTGGATGGATTTGATGCACATTTTTCAGGTATTTCTACCAGTGTATTTGCGGAGTTGGTAGATATATCTGACTTTTATATTGACATTAGCAGTCAGTTATTTCTTGAAATTGTTCTTGGAATCGCTTCCAATCTGCTTCATGAAAAATTCAGCGTAATACTTTTTTCGTCGAGTTTAGGACATGCGCATTTCAGAATAGTTAAAAAGTTGTAACTCAGAGAGGTCTCATCGTGCACTATCTATGTGTAGCCCATGAATATTGCCAGATCACATACAGTTTTATCAAGTGCTGGAGATGTTCCCGTTGCTAGGTACATATATTTGGTGTCGTTTATTGTTATAGAAGCAGAGGTTATTTTCATCTATAAATTGTTCAATAATCTGTCGTTTTTATTTGTCTTTTACTGTTGAAGGCAAACAACAAGATGAATTGTCTGTGCAGCTGTTTTATTAGGTCATTCAATTAATATTCAACAATATTCTGGCAAGGTGACAGAGAGATAGATCAGAGTGTCATAGTATTCTGCAATGTTACTGACACATCAATCTCCTGTATATCTGTGGCAGCTTTGCGGAATACCATTATTTACAACTATAGATGCTTCACTCGACCGTCTCTCTGTATCTTTATTTATATGACGTCATGGGGTGTATTTTTATATGAATATCACTATTTTCTGCCTAGCAGACCACTGCTAAATGTCCCCTAACATATTTTACATTCGAAT
>OY744522.1:124350186-124352686 GCA_963556195.1 Sepiola atlantica
AGACGCACACATATCCGAGGCAATGGCTGAATCCTAAGAAAGTGACAGCCAGTCTGTAGTAGAATGGGGTCATAAATGGATGGTAACATTTAATACCGCTTAGACAAAGCTCGTTTATTTTAATAACTACAAGAAACCTCTTCAACCACCGATTGCCATGGCAAATAACACCATACCTGAGATTGAAACGTTGAAACCAGTCGGTCTAACATCCACAGGTAACACAAATTGGAACAAATACAAATAAGACATTGCAACGACTGTGGCAAAGAAGCTGGGATCCCTGTACCGTGCTAGTAAACTTCTCACACTTGACATTATCTTATATATCTACAAAGCTACCCTCCACCTATGCATGGGGTATTGTTGCCACATCTTGACTGGCGCATCATCAACTAGTCTACCCTTCTTATACAAGGCCCCCAAAAGAGTCGATCACTTAATAGGTCCCTTACTATCGACTAAGCTCGAGCCACTGTCTTATCGCCGCAATGTTGCATCCTTGTGCCTGTTTGACAAGTAATTCTATGGATTGTGCTCCAATGAAATTGCTGCCCTGGTGGCCCATCGACATAAATACATCAAACCAACCCGGCAGCAGCTAAGTCATGTCTATTCACTGTGGAGATCGCTAGATTCCAGAGAGCCTTCTACGGCAAAGCTTATTTCCATGTGCTGTTGGCTCTTTGAACTCCTTTCCTGTTCCATGTTTCCCTGACTGTACCGACATGTACACATTTAAAACAAATCTAAAGAGAAATCTCGCTGCAAGTTAAGATGACCCCGAAACACGTACACATTTATTCTCAGTAGCCCTTTATGTGTACAGCGGCGTCCTGTCTTGTATGGGGTGTACTCCAATACTTATTCTTATTTTAGGTGAGTACTGTCCGCGACAAGGAATAGCAATAAATAATTGGAAGCCGATATCAATTTTTTTAACAAAGGTGATAGCTGATAGATTCACGTGGAAATGTATTCAAAGAGTATGTCAAAAGACCGTATTTATTGGAAATGGAAGTTTATTTAACAGATCAAAATTAGGATTACGGTTACTGTTCATTTCTATGTTGTATTGATTTAGCAAAATGTTTCACAAACTTGATCAGCAATTCGATTAGTTAATTGATGATCTTCCCTTGTCGCGGACGGAATTCTCCTAAAATCACAACAATGAAGGGCGTTTAAACCATCGTACATTTTGCCGGGGATTCTATCATACAGAAGATACCGATGTTCTTTTTCCTAATATCATAAAAGGGAAATATCTTGTGACATACGTCCAGCTTATAAATTAACATTAACTATCCAGAAGTTCCCTTTCCTGTTAGACATACCGATGAAGAAGGGAAAGTTATTTGCAGTTATGATTGTGAAGGTATGTAGTTTTTGCTGTTGATGCCTTACAAGGATAACACATATATTGGAGCTTAGTCGAACAGCTTATATAGAAAATAAGAAAAGTGTAAATAAAGACGAGCACTATCTGTGTTTCTGTAGCAGTAAACATCATTTACCTACACTATTGCTTAGTCAATTTTCTACTCTGTGAATGTATGGAAGGGTGCACATAAATACTTCCACTGACGTGGCAGCAGTACTACATCCATCCGAATTGGTAAAAATGACTCCGAGACAACGCCGGGTAGAGACTACTGTTATATAATATATAAATTGTATACAATAATAAGAGTACTAAAATCAATCCCTGTTGAACACCAGAGCTATAGTGTGATATTCTGGAGAAAAAAATTGACTCCCATTTTCTTTCAGACAAAAATATATTCAAAATGTTAATTTTAGTATTTGAATTTGTATTTGCCTCCCTATAAACAATAAACGATAACGTGAACATAGAAATAGCTTTACTGCAGTCTTGGTGCAATATACCTGTACCGTCTACGTCTTTTTTATGTAGACATTTATCACTTGAATGCTTTCTTAAAGATTTGAAATGATGATTTCCCATGAGTATATTGTATTTATTACTAATATTTCTTCAATTCTAACACGTTTATAATTGTTTTATTTATTTACAATTATTTAGAAATTTACCACACATGGTGTGATCTCAATAACATTGTGTATTTTATGTGCTTCTCTTTTAGGCGATAATATATTAATACATGAACGAGTCTGGACAAATTCATTATAACATCGTGTAAACTAGCGATTATGGATTGAATTTTGATATTTTATATTTTCCACATAATATTCACAATTAATGTAAAAACCTATAAATAACATTTAATCTTTTCAATTTACATTTGAAATACCTCGTTGAATATTAATATTTTATCAGGTTCGGACCAGTTCCTCCGTTTCCTGATTATATATATATATATATATATATATATATATATATATATATATATATATATATATATATATATATATATATAAAAATTACGATTTGAATTGTATATCTAGTTTCACTTACACATGACCATGACCGACTTTAATTAAGGAAGTTTACTGTCATATATAATCTTTATCTAGG
>OY744522.1:124365186-124385186 GCA_963556195.1 Sepiola atlantica
CTATATACATATGTATCTCTACCCGGTGCGCATTCTATATCCATATTTACCCGTACCCGTTTTGAGTTATCTCTCTCTCTCTGACTCTCTCTCTCTCTCTCTCTCTCTCTCTCTCTCTCTATATATATATATATATATATATATATATATATCTTCCAGGTGCGAATTCTATATACATATATCTCTACACTGTGCACATACTATATACGAATATCTCTACCAGGTGCGCATTCAATATACACCCATCTCTAACCGGTGCGGATACTATACACATATACTTCTACCCGGTGCGTATACTATATATATGTATCCTCTACCGGTTCTTTCTATATACAGATGTATCCTTACCCAGTGTGCACACTACATACATATCTCTACCCGGTGTACTCACTAAATACATATATGTCTACCTTGTGTGCATATTATATACATATATGTGTACCCAGTGCGCATACTATATACATATATATTTACCCAATGTGCATGCTATATGTATCTCTACCGGGGTGGTTGGAGTGAAAGATAAAAGGAAGCAAGAAATGATGGTAAGGGGACGAAAAGAAGAAAGAGGGTAACACAATACGATAGCAGGAGGAAGAAGAGAAAGGAAGGCATGAATGGGTGGTAGCAGGAGTAAAAGAAAGAAAAGTAGTAGTGAGAGGGAAATCAGAAAGGAAGGAGAAAAAGGGTGCTGTGGGAGGGGAAAAAAGGAAAGAAAGGGCTGTAGTGGGAGAGAAAAAAGGGAACGATGAAAGAAAGGGTGGTAGTGGGAGGGAAATAAAGCAGGAAGAAAGAAAGGGTGGTAGTGGGAGAGAAAGAAGAAAGAAAAGAAAGTGTGATTGTGTGAGGGAAAGGATAGAAAGGAAGAAAGGGTTGTGGTGGTGGGAGTGAAAGAAGAAAATAATATTAATTCTTGATCCAACCACTCGAAGTGAATAATTAAACAACTACCTAAAACGATAAACACTAGAATTAATAAACTATCGGCTAACAGGAAAATATTTGAAGCAAATAATACAATAAAGCGCTAGATAACAGTGAGTACACTGAAAAACTCGAATATACCGGGAAGAAAAATCAAAACAAATCCAGGAATAGGGGCCGGAACATAAAATGGTTCAACTCTCTTTACTGCCAACTATCCAACATGAACATCGGTAAAATGTTCTTGAACCTGGTAGACAAGCATTATAACATGAACACTCCACTAAGTAAGATAGTTAACAGAAAAAACATCAAAATTAGTTACTCTTGCACCAAGAACATGGATAGAATAATAAGCACCCATAATCGTAAATTACTAAACAATTCTAATAACAATAAGGATATAGTAAATAAATGTAATTGTCAGGTGAAAAATTAATGCCCACTGGACGGTAACTGTAAAGTAGAGGGTGTTGTTTATAAGGCCACAATATGTCCGGATGATAAAAACAGGGATAATAAATTTTACATCGGCATTTCCGTGGGAAAATGGAAAAAGCGTTTCTATGACCACAAACACTCATTCAATAGCCTAGAACTTAAGAACAAAACGGAGTTAGCAAAACAATGGTGGCTATTGAAAAATGAAAACCGGTCCGCAGTGGTTTCTTGGTCATTCCTATGTTATTCTGATGTTCCAAATGGATTTAAGCAAATATGCAATTTGTGTTTGGAGGAAAAAATATGAATCCTGAAATACGAACACAGTAATCTCCTAAATAAAAGAGTGAACTAATGGCAATATGTAGACATACATGTAAATTTAAAATAACCAAAAACTCGAAATCCGAGAGACCTTTAGATCAGTAACGGTGGAGGTAACGAATTGAATACGACTAGATTGTTCTTTCCCTTTAATCCCCTTCATAATTATTTATATAAGTATCTCGTTATGGGCACATTATTATCGACTTGTATATATGTGTTATTAGTGTATCAGTGTATTAGTGTATCAGTGTATTAGTGTGTTAGCGTATGTATGTGTGTATGTATGAGTTCATATGTGGGGTGTTTTTATTATGGTCATATAATAAGATAATTTACTTAAAATAAGATAGCTTTAAGAGTATTTCTGCAGATAACACGTTCGTAACACGAGAATTAAATCGCCTTATTTGTTTATATATATATATATATATATATATATATATATATATATATATATATATATATATATATATATATATGGGTATGTGTATATACATAGTGTATGGGTATGTTTATATGAATAATTATGTATATGTATGTATATACGCGTGTGTCTATATATGGGTGTGCGTATGTGTGTTTAGGTATGTATACATTTAGGTATGATTGTATATGTATGTATGTGTATGTGTATATGGGTATGTATATGTATGTGCGTATATTAATTAATTGGTTCAGATCAACTATTTTTTGAAAAATGAACAAAGCCAACATTTCTCAAAAGTGCTCAATATATATTGTAGCTATTTGCGGTGAGATAGGCTTAGTTTAGAGCGCCCGATAATTGTATTGTTTTTTTTCGCTTTTCCAACTGTCGTAATAATTTGATATGGCCCTGGATGATACATAATTGTTAAGAAATTGGACAAAAGTAGCTAATAGATGATATTTAAAATAAGTTTAATTTCCCCAAATTAACAAATAAAAGTAAGTGTATAAGATAAACGGTATTACTAGATATTGTTAGATGTAAATAAAGTGATAATTAAAGAGTT
Organism: Sepiola atlantica; assembly: GCA_963556195.1. Classification (NCBI taxonomy): domain Eukaryota; kingdom Metazoa; phylum Mollusca; class Cephalopoda; order Sepiida; family Sepiolidae; genus Sepiola; species Sepiola atlantica. The sequence continues at coordinate 124,367,874 of OY744522.1, forward strand.
TTCATATTGTTACACCGGCCGTTCTTACACAGGAGAAACAACACCGATTGTCACTATAAATAGTGCGAGTCACCAGAGACACAGAAAAGACAAAGCACAGTCTTGTAACTGTCTAGCCAAGTGCTAGTTACTTTCTACTTTGTTAATACACTTGTTAAACCAACTCTCGACTTGACTTCCTTTATTTATTATTTACTGTTGGACAACTTCACAACAGATTGGCGACGAGGAATCGAAACGAGTTCACTGCAAAAAAAAATCACCCAAAGTGATTCGCAAGATCTTCACGGAAAAAAAAAACTCATCTTCGTCAGATATTTGAATTCGCAAGGATTAACACCAAATTAACTACTGAGTAGTTAAGCAAACAAAAAAAACAAAAAAAACACAAACCTAAAACTTGCTACCAAAAATCGAAAACTAGAAAACGCGAAAGACATTTTCAATTATTGAAATAATTGAATACACTGATACCTTTATTTTTGTTCTCTTCAAGTTTCACTGACTCGTTAAGATAAATGGTGTCCGCGTCAACTATTACAGATATTGTGTAAGTTTGTCGTTATTATTAGGACAACATCTGATATTTGACCAAGATCCGTATTGACTATTTATTAAAACGGTCTACCACAGAATTGTCGAGAGCAAAGGACGGACAGTAAAAAATATATATTCGCGTAAGTCATTTGTGCTTCTAACAAAGAACTGTTAAATGAGCAAGTCGCAATTTTGCCAAATGAAAAGGGGTTAAAAAGATTTTCTCATAAAACTGGTCTTATTAGGCTTATAGCGACGGACTTGGTTTTGTAAAACTACGTAGAACTGGGATTGAATTTTTTTTTTTACTAAGGAATAATATATTTCTTGCTTTGTGTATTGGTTGAGAAAACTAATTGTATTAAGCACGTTGTGGGGAAAACTGATTTATTTTTACAAGTGTAAATTGTGTGGTGCACAATTTGAATTTGTGAATGATGGACACTGAATTCAAAGATTCTCTGTTTCAATTACTTTAATTCCAAACGGACCAAAATGTTGCGTTACAAAGACAGCAAGTTGAACAACAAATGGAACTTAAAAGAAAACAAGTTGAAATTGAGGAGAAATTTAAAAGAGAGTTGTTGGAACAGCAAAAAGCCCCCCAAAAATGCATGTTGAACAAAAAGAGCTGGCGACAACACGAGAAAAAAGAATTCAAGAAAGACTGCTACAACAGCAGAAACCCTTCGAAGAAGTCTTGATAAAAACACAGGAGGAACAGAGAAAATTTCTGGAGACAACACAGTTTACGAAAGCAAACGAGAATCATAATGCATTCTCCCAGACGGCTGTGTGGAGCGCTATCGAAATTTTCAATTATAATCCAGAAGACGATGTCACTTTTGCTCACTTCTATAGAAGATACGAGGATATTTTTGTATCGGACTGCAGTACATGGACAGACTCTAAAAAAGTTAGATTTTTGCTAGAAAATTAGGAGCTGCCGAGCACACACAGTTCGTGAATGTTATCCTTCCAAAAAAGACCAGTGAGTTGAACTTCCAGGAGGCAGTTACTTTACTAACAGAACTGTTTTCTACAAAAAACTTCTCTTTTCCACAGGAGATATAAGTGTATGAATGTCACTAAAAGAGAGGAAGACGACTACATTACGTATGCAAGTATAGTAAATGAACTTTGCCACGATTTTAAATTAGAGGAATTATCATCGGATAATTTTAAATGTCTAATATTCTTGCAAGGTCTGGTCTTAAATAAAGACTTTGAAATCAGATGTCGTGTTTTAAATAAACTCGAAAATGAGCCATGTCTAACAATACAAAACTAAGCAAAAGACTGTGAACGTTTTGTTGCGTTGAAGCAGGACAGTCGTGACATAGAGGAAAACGGAGTGTCGCACATTAAAAAAATCCATCAGAAGAAAAAATTGACTTCAATGAATAACCAGAGAAAAAAACATAGAAAAAAATCCACGTGGACCGTGTTGGAGGTGTAAAGATAACCATTGGTACAATTAGTGCCCCTAGATATTCAACCAATGTGACAACTGCCACCAGAAAGGACATAAGGCATCACGTTGTAGGAAAAAAACCTGGTAGAAAGACAGCCATTAAACTGACAAAAATTGAACCTGAAGAACAAAATATCCGGAAATATCTACAGGTCAAAATGCTTAAAAAAAGTAACACTACAGCTTGATAGTGGGGTTGACATTTCCATCATTAATGTACAGGCATGGAAGAAGCTTGGGAGACCCACTATGATCAAATCACAAAAAACGTCGAGAAACGTCAGCGGTGAAAAATAACCTTCGAAGGGGAATTATTGACGAATATTTATTTCCAGAATAAGACCGTAAAATCCAAAATTTTTGTTATGCGAAAATCGAATAACCTTTTTGGAACTGATCTGATTGAAAGGTTTAGCCTATGGGATCTGCCTTTAAGCTCCTTTTTCCAAAAGGTTGAGGATTCGAATGTGGAGGCAGACACACTAAAGAGGGATTTAAAAGAAAATTTTCCAGACGTATTTTCAGGCGGTCTTAGAAGGTGTACAAAAGCGGTAGCAAAGTTAGAAGTCAAAACAAATGAACTATCTGCGTTCAGAAAGAAGAGAAATGTTCTATACGCCGCTATAGAGCAAATAGACGGGGAATTAGAAAGACTCGAGAACATGGCTGTCATTTAAAAAATTGATCATCCTTGTCGATGAAGAGTGTTCAAAACTGCTTTGCATCAATACCCATAAGGGATTATACAAATTTAACCGACTTCCTTTTGGGGTCAAGGTCGCCCCTGGGATTTTTCAACAAATTATGGACATGATGTTAAATGTGTTAATAAACAGCGTTAGCAAAGAACAACACAACACTCATGTAAACCAAGTATTCAAAAAAATCCAGGATTATGGGTTAAAAATCAAAGATGAGAAATGTACTTTTTTCATGGAAAAAATAAAATACTTAGGGCAAATAATTGATGAGCAAGTAAGAAGGCTAGACCCAGATAGGGCAATGGCGATAAGGAACATGCCTGCTCCAGAAAATACGGCATCCCTACAAAGCTTCTTAGGGTTGGCGAATTACTACAATGTGTTCGTACCAAACATGCATAAACTAAGATCACCCTTAAATGAACTGCTAAAGAAGGACCAAAAATGGGTCTGGACGCAAGAGAGCGATGAAGCGTTTCAGAAAATGAAAGATATCTTAACGTCTGACTTTTTTCTGGCACATTATAATCCCAAGCGTGATATTCTAGTTGCAAGCGATGCCACAACTATGGTATAGGAACATGCATATTGTACAAAATGGATGATGGAAAATTAAAACCCGTAGCCCATGCATCCCGAACACTTCTACCAGCCGAAGAAAAATACTCTCAAATTGAGAAAGAGGCTATAAGCATTATATTCGCGGTAAACAAATTTCATCGTTTCCTTCACGGTAGACAATTTCTTTTATAAACAGACCACAAACCCTTATTAACGATGTTTGGATCGAAAAAGGGACTACCACACCACACTGCGAATAGACTCCAAAGATGGGGTATCATTCTTCTTAACTACAATTTTCAAATGGAGTATGTTCCATCTAAGAAATTTGGTCATGCAGACGGGTTATCAAGATTGATACCTAAGCAGACAGCCCATTGGAGGATATTGTGATAGCAGCCATTCAAGCGGAAGCTGAAGTCAAAAATACGTTATGTGAATAAATAAGAGAACTTCCAGTAACGCTTGATGAGATTAAGAGTGGGCAGAGGTAGATGAATTTATCATAAGCACGAAAGAAAAAATCAACAATAGCCAACTAGATGATGGAATTTATTAAATTTGCGACAACGTCCTGTTATATAGCGACAGGGTTGTAATTCCTATGAAATTACAGAAAAGAATGCTCAAGGAAATCCATGTAGGACATCCAGGCATATAGAGAATGAAAAGCCTTATGCGCTCTTTCGTTTACTGGCCAAACATGGATAAGCATATCGAAGAAAAAGTCAGGGAGTGTAGAGGATGCGCCTTAGCTACGAAAGATCCTCCAACTCAATTCGGATCGTGGACTAAACCAGACCGACCTTAGTCTAGAATTCCCTTAGACTTTGCGAGACCACTGGATGGGTTCTACTATCTCATTGTTGTAGATAGCCTAGCTAAGTGGCAAGAAGTACTAAAATGCAAGAACCCCACATCCGAGGTAACTATCAACTTCCTATACGAACTATTCGCTAGGTTTGGAGTAGTAGACTACATTGTCACCGACAATGGTACTCAATTCACGTCTACTGAATTTAAACACCTTTGCGAGGATTATCTCATCGAGCATATAACCCTCGCTCTATACCATCCAAGAAGCAATGGACAGGCGGAGAGATTTGTTGACACATTCAAGAGAGCTCTGAAAAAAGCTAGTGGATCACCGACGGATAAGTCAATCGAAAAGTTTCTGCAGGTTTACAGAGTCACTCCGAATGCAAACATCGAAACGTCGAACACACCTGCTGAGGTAATGTTTGGACGCAAGGTTAGATCGATTTTCCACAAGTTGTTACCAAACCAGGATAAAGCAAATATAAAAAGAACGATAACAAAAAAACGGTATAAAGTTGGCGAAAAAGTTATTTATAAGATCTACAGAAACAATAGGACTTTCTGGGAGTCCGGCACTGTGGATAAACAAATATGGAACATGGTCTATATGATTAAGGGACCAGATTCCGTGCACAAACGTCACACTAATCAAATCCGGAAAAGATACTCGAAAAGTGAGGTGACCAGATCGCCCGAGGAGGACATCATGCATGCAGTGTTTGATACTTTTCAAGTGCCCATACCAGAGACTGCTTCTGAGATTAGGAGATCAAAAAGAAAACGGAAATCGACTGAGTTGATGATGGTGATTCCCAAACAAAAACGTTATTAATCCCCAGAGGGGATATTTTAAAAGGGGGGTGTTACACCGGCCGTTCTTACACAGGAGAAACAACACCGGTTGTCACTATAAATAGTGCAAGTCACCAGAGACACAGAACAGACAAAGCACAGTGTTGTAACTATCTAGCAAAGGGCTAGTCACTTTCTACTTTGTTAATACACTTGTTAAACCAACCCTCAACTTGACTTCCTTCATTTATTATTTACTGTTTGACAACTTCACAACACATATATATACAAAAAAATTGACAATAGAAGAGAAAATATAAAATAATAAAAAAATAATATAATCTAAACACAGCTTAATTAAATAAATTGTTATAGAAATGAATCGACGTAAATAACCTAAATTCACCTCGTACAATATATTTTAATGATTTTTATATTTTATTAATACTTGACAATAAGAACATATAGTGATTATGTGTATATGTGTGGGTGTAAGTGTGTATTCGTGTAGGCATGTATGTGTATATATATATATATATATATATATATATATATATATATATATATATATATATATGCATGTGTATAATTGAATGTGTGTGTGTGCGTGTGTTGAATGTTAGTTATGTCTGGAACCACAGTAGTAAAATAAAAAGATTTCCTTTTTCCCGCTTTGAGATGACTTTGGGGGTTGAAACGTGTTTAGCCGTCGGAGTTTGGCCGTGTCTACGGCGGCTCTCAGATGTATGATTTGCGTTTACTTTTCTTTCTTATATCCTTCCCTTTTCTCTATTTTCATCTTTCCTTTTTGATTTTAAGGTGTTTCGTTTTTTTCGCTTTTCTAACTGGCTTTATAATGTAGTATTTCCTTGAGGTAAGCTGACCGGGTTTATAAGCAGTTGTCGGTCGCTAACACTATGTGTGTTTTGATATAGATATAGATGTGTATATGTATGTTTGTGTATAATTGTATGTGTGTGGGTGTGTAGGTATGTATGTACATATGATGTGTACGTGTTTATGTATGAATGTGTATGTGTACGTGAGTGAGTTCGTCTCAGAATTTAGTCTCTATCTATGTTCAAATCCCCTTACTTTTATTTTTTAGGTCATCCCCCTCCACCCACAATATACATTGATCGCTAGACAGTAGGTGTAATCAACCAATGAGATGAGCGTTAATACTGGTAATTTTTGACACGATTCGATTTTCTTGAAAAACATGACCCCCCACCTCCTTCAAATTCATCTATGCACAATTTTACAATTTCTACTCGTACATAATTCCTCGCCTTCCCGTCTGTAATAAATAATGCAGTTCCTCTCTCAATGTATACTTATAAATTAGATATGCTTCAAATTTCCCCCTCTATCTAAATATGTATTAAATAGGTTGTAACTCCTTCTCGCTCCAATTATATTTTAATCGTCGAGTGTGAATTTAATCTTTTTGTTCAGTTTCAAAAATGTAACCGTCTGGACGGATGCTTGAAAATACCTCAACTTGAAATAAATTATTGCATCGATGATTATGTAATTTCGTGTTAGTATATTTTATTTTTAGATATATATTTGTCAAACAGCTAATCAGAGCTACGCTTACATATCCATTACTCATCAAAATATTCGCCAAAACACAACGTTAGATTTTATGCAAAAATAAAACTTTAACAAACAAACGATTCTTTTTCATTTCGTATTATACTTATATTGTTAAATATCCGCTCATTTACGTTATTTCTAATTTTTATATATAATTCAATATTAAAAAAAACAACATTTATTTTGTTTCCCATCTTTTCCAGGGACTTCTGACAACAACGAAAATGACTAAACTTCCCTCCAAAATGAACGCATTGTTGCGTTAACATTATTATTTAACATATGTTTTTTTATATGTTAGAAATAAACATTTTTTGTGAGCTGAATTGAATAAAATAATATATTCCCTTTTTTATCACCTAGAATGATAAAAACGAATTCACGAGCTATTCCCAAGGTTCCTATACTAAAATTGAACCAAACTTATGTTTCAATGAGATACATCTTTTTAGACGCTTACGTGTAAACAGTAAACACCCTGACAAACTTGAGAGAAAAGGGGAAATTACAAAAATTAAAAACAAATTTTGGGCATCGGCTTCGCGCATAAATTATACGCAACATGATTCCCCATTTATGCCCCATTCTAGCGTTTTAGGTCAATTTACTACAATTATTACTTTTATTTTGTTTTTAGGAGGTATATTCTGTGCGGCTTGGGGGATTAATTTGGGGACGAGTACGTACGATTTAACAATACTGCCACTTAGACTTACTGTGAATGGTAAAAAAAAACATTTAGTTAACTGTCCAAAAATGTAGAATGATCATTTTGCACTTTTATTTCAGTTATTACCCTTCTATATTTGAATATTCTGAATATTGAATATTCTTGGCCTTTTGGCTAAGATCAAATTGTAGTATCTGTTTAGATGGATACTGCACCCCATAGACTGGTATTGTCTTGACCTTCGGGGCTTGATTTACGCCGATCGATGGGTCTGTCCTGTGCAGTTCTAGGAGGTTCACCCTCCTAGGCTTCGCCTCCCCTATTTGGGGAGGAGTAAGTTTATTGCTTACTGCCTGAGGCGCCCCTACCGGGGAATGCTGACGGGGCTGCCCAGGCAATTTTTAAAGCCCACTTTCCCGACCCGACCTTGGGTCACATCTTACTTATGGGTGTAAGATAAAAACTGGCCTTGTGCCTAACTCATGGAGAGGAGTAAATCAATACCCTTCCATATTTGATTGTAAAGCTTTCATTTATGTTTTTTCATTTTTCATTTATTCATTTTCTTTTTCCTTTTTCTTTGATATGTTGCCATCCTTCTTGCTCTCTATTAGCTTTATCATTCGGTTCTCATTTCTTTATTTCTATTTTTTATAGTTTCTATTTCGAGATCATATTGTATTCTTTCTTTCTTCTTAATTTTCCGAGAAAAGGGATTGGATTATAAGGAATAATGAAATTGATTGATAGTCAGTTGAATAATGAAGAGTATTAAGAGAGGATTGGACATCACAAATGTACCAATGTGAAGTTACTTATGGGGTCGGCTTACTACATTATTTCAATCATGTATTCTTTCATTAGTTATTTCTGTGTTGCTTTTATTCATTTTTATTTCATTTGCTTATATATTTCACATTTTTTAATTATAGGCAACACATTTGTCTTCTATTTTTATTGTTTTACTTTTCTGTTCCTTTGTCTCTTTTATGTCTATTTACACTAACTTAGTTGATATTTTTATTTTTTTTCTGTTCCTTTGTCTCTTTTATGTCTATTTACACTAACTTAGTTGATATTTTTACATTTTTCTGTTCCTTTGTCTCTTTTATGTCTATTTACACTAACTTAGTTGATATTTTTATTTTTTTCTGTTCCTTTGTCTCTTTTATGTCTATTTACACTAACTTAGTTGATATTTTTACATTTTTCTGTTCCTTTGTCTCTTTTATGTCTATTTACACTAACTTAGTTGATATTTTTATTTTTTCTGTTCCTTTGTCTCTTTTATGTCTATTTACACTAACTTAGTTGATATTTTATTATCATTTTTTTCTGTCCTTTGTCTCTTTTATGTCTATTTACACTAACTTAGTTGATATTTTTTTTTTCTGTTCCTTTGTCTCTTTTATGTCTATTTACACTAACTTAGTTGATATTTTATTATCATTTTTTCCTGTCGTTTGTCTCTTTTATGTCTATTTACACTAACTTAGTTGATATTTTTATTTTTTTCTGTTCCTTTGTCTCTTTTATGTCTATTTACACTAACTTAGTTGATATTTTATTTTTATTTTTTTCCGATCTGCGTTTTTATAATTGTCTTTCTTTTTTAATTTCATTATACTCATAACTGTTCATTCAAACTTTGTATTTTCTTCTCTAATCAATGTTTAAACTTCCTACGCCCCCATATCTATTTTGTTGAACTTTCAATTTATTCTGGCTTTTATTATTTAAATGCTCTGCCTCTTTCTTTGTATTCTATTTTGTCTTTACGTGTGTGTGTTATTGTTTTTCGCTCTTTCTACGTTCTTTTACTATATTTCTTTGATTTTCATGTTACTTTCATTTTTAATTCCTTTTGTTTCTTTATATCGTTTTCTTTCGGTTTTATTTATTCCTTTTCTCATTTTCTATATATTCCTCTTTTTGACCAAACTCTCTTTAGGATTAATTTTTTCTTGCTACTTTCACTTTCATTGATCACCATTTCTTGCTTTCTATGTTTTCGTTATTCTAACTTTTTCCTTTATCTCTCTCTTTTTACTAAACTTTTGAATTTTGCTATGATTTGTACAACTTTTGTCTTTATTTTCCTTTATTTTTTCTGTGTTTTTCTATATATTCTCGTTTTTATCGAGTTGTTTTCTTACGTTCTATCTCTGTGACTTTCTGTCTATTTTCACTTTCGCTCTCTGATACTACCTATCATTCCGTCGTTTTTTTTGCTTGTTGTGTGTTTTTTATGTATTCTTTTTTTTATATATTTTTTATCTAGAATATCGTCAGTCTTGTTTGATGTGTTGGTTATCACAACTCTTTTCTTATGTTTCTTAAATTTTTAGATGAGGTTAACATTTGATAATCTGAGGTTGAAGGTTCACTCCTCGGTGAAGGGCATGCACATGCTTGCCAATTACTGAAGACTTCTCCCAGTCATGGCTGACGGTACGAGAGCATGCCACCCCCGTGGATTAAATAAAGTGCAACGTTCGTAATTATGTCTATATTCCCGAGTTCGACAGAAATAATCCCGAGTTTGGAAATAGACACCTAAAGAAGCTCGGAGGTTACAACGGCTGAAACGTTGTTAGGATAACACTCAATATGAGAATAGTAGTCCGAATAATCCAAATTATACAAACCTCTTTTCTTTTTTTCACTAACTTTCTTTGTTCTTATGTTCTCACTTTCTTTCTTTCTTTTTGTCATTTTCGTATTATATTTATTATAGTGATATAGTAATCTTCGTTAATAACTGTTCTTTCACCCGTTTGTCCTATCTTTTTTTCAATTCTTTTCTTTTGCCTTTCTTTCTTTCTTTCATTATAACATGTATGTTTCCATTCTCCCTATTTTGTTCTGTCTTTCTTTCCCTGTTTCCCTCTTCTGTTTATCTTTTTATTAAGAATGTTTCTTTTAACTCCCAGATTAAACAGACCAAACTCCCTATACCATAAGGAAACCCTGCAGACTGTCTCCTTACATCTTCGCAAGCCCTTGGCCACCTGCCAACGATCGGGTTGCATACAAAGGACACCTGCCATCACAGAACCGTTCCGGAGACCCTCTGATTTCCTTTATTGTCTGAGGTGGACATTTTCTTCTGCGGAAAAAGTAAAGATCAAGACGACGGTTCCGCACTTATAGTGGACCTACGGATATACAATACTTCCATTTTCTCTTTACGAAATGTGCGACAAAGAATAGCGACTGTCCATCGCAAACCTTATTGAACTCAGCCTCTCCATGTACGAGTTTAGTTTACGTTTCCGAAGTTAAGAAAAAGTATGATGATTGTTTTGGTTTATCAGTAGAAAATGTATAGAATTCATATATATATATATATATATATATATATATATATATATATATATATATATATGATTATGCTTATTATATTGTGTGTGCTGTTATGATATTTATATTATATATATATATATATATATATATATATATATATATATATATATATATATAATATTATTTCTATGTAATTATATTATGCTTCTACCATGGTATTGTGTCTTATTCCAATATCAGATGATATCTATCATGCTTCCACCTTGGTACTTTTTTTACTTCTCCATGTTATACTATATGTATTTGTTTTCTGTGTTTCCTTTTCCTCCAGTATTCCTTCTAATTTCTTTTATTTTTCTGATATTATTCCCTGATCCTGAATTATTCCTACTATTGTTTGTTTTTTAATAATTCCCCTCATTCTTCCTTCTCTTTTTCTTTAATATGTTCAATCCGAATTCTTTCTTAACTTTCTTCGATTAATTGGTTGCCTCTTCTTTCTTGTCATTGCTTCATATGTTCTATGAATGTTACTTCTATTCATTCATTCCTCTTTTATCCATCCTTTTTTCTTTCTTTTATTATTTTTCTTATTTCTATCTTTCGTTCTTTTCTCTTTTTCTTCCGTTTTTATTATATTCTATTATTTTTCTCATTAATTCTTTTCTATGTTATTCTCTCTATTCTTTCTTTCATTTAATCCTCCATAATTTGTGAATTACTTTCTTTCATACTTATCGCAATTGTTACTTTGATCTTTCTTTTTTTCTTGCTTTTGTTATTCCTTCTTTTCTTTAGTTAATTATTTCCGCCAGAATTTGTTTTCCTTTTTTCTCATTCATTATTATCTTTTGCTATCCATTCTATTCTTTCTTTTCTGTTATTCCCCTAGTATTCACTCTTTTCAGTATTTTACACTTTCCGTTGATTATCTTGTTTTTCTTTTTTACATTTCCCATAGTTATCTCTTATTTTCTTTTATTCATTCCTTCCTCTATTATTCTTTATTTTTTCTTACATTCTTCCTCTGTTATATAATATTCTATTTTGTTCGTTCTTTCATGAATCAGTTCTTATTTTTTCTTTTGATCTTGTCTACATACTTTGCAATTGTCCTCTCATTACTCTTTCTATTTTCATGCTGTCCCAATTAAAGTTCATAGTTTTCGTTACTTTTTTCCGTATTCTTTTTTTGTTACTTTTTTTTTTTTCTATATAATTCCGATTTTCTTTTATTCTTTACTTACTTATTCCTGCGTTTAGTTTCTTGATTCGTTCCTTTATTATAATTCATTTTTTTCATTATTTAAGGGATTGTTCCATATAAATATGTTTCACATTCGTCCCTTAATAATCATTCCTTTCTTTAATTCATAATTTTCTCTATTTCTTTCATCTGCCATTTCTCTTCATTACTCCTTTTTTTCTTTCATTTCATCGTCCATTATTAATATTTTCCTCTTTCTTTTTTACTTCATTATTCCCTTTTCTCTTTGTTTCATACTCTCTTATTGCTTCTTTTTTTCTTTTTACTTTTAAATTACATTTCTACTCTAATAGCCCCGCGCTCTGAAGAAGTTTCCAGCAGTCCAACAATCTGCAACATACTCCCCACCCTGCAGTACCTACACACATTTGCAGCAGCCCCGTTTCTCTCAGCAATCAAAGATAACTAAACCAAACTAAGTGCGATAACATTCTCACTTGATTCACCTGATTCCAATGATGTAAGTTTATTGCTTACTGCATGAGGCGCCCCACTTTCCCGACCCGACCTTGGGTCACATCTTACTTGTGGGAGTAAGATAAAAACTGGCCTTGTGCCTAACTCCTGGAGAGGAGTAAATCAATACTCAGCGTTCTACAGAATTCTCCGGCGGCCACAGCTCACTCCAACAGATCCACCCCTTGGTCACGACCACACGGACTAGACCTACTTGAGACACCTCATCACACATCAGGAACGTCTACACAAATCTCGATGTGACACAGACCCAAGCTGTTCAGAGTTCTGTTTCTTGTCGACCAAACATTTCCTTCTGTTCAGGTTCTGAAAACCCCCGTCTCTTGCTTCCAGTGATGCCATCACGGTCATTTCAGTCATACTACTCACGTTATTAGCTTTATGGTTACTGAACTTCTATATTTTAAACTGTTTATCTGCGTTTGTCATCTCTTCTTAATCATTGTCGTTATTGGCATGCTTCTTTTTCTTAGTTGTAAGATCGATCGCCCCAGAGTAGTGTCGCATCCCAAGCGTTTCAATCGGCGCTGCCTAAGCGTCACAATCAGCGCTGCCCAAGCACCCGGACAAAATACTCCTTAGGTGATCAGACTCCTGCAAAAATCCTTAACTGCTTTTTCTCTTTCTTCTATATTTGTGCATAACTATGTTCGTAACATTCCACCGGTCATCCATTATTTAACTTTTTTCTTGTATTCTCTTTACATTTATTTTGTATTTCTTATTTTTTGGTTACATTATTTTATTGATTCAATTATTTCTTTCTGTCGTTTTTTATTTCATTTAAACTGCATCAGTTTTTTCTTGCGTTCTTGTTGTTGCACGCTGTATTTTTCTATCAGCGGAACTTTTTTATATGATTTTCTTCTTTTCCCCCTTCTTCTCCATTCTTTATTTTATATTTCCTTTGTTAATTCTTTGCATTTTTATTCTGTTTCGATTGCATTTTTTTTTAATGCCCTACTTCTAACTGCGTGCAATTATTTGTTTGTTCTTTTCAAAAGCAAGGTATCAACATATCTACTACAGTCCCTATACCACCACAGAATATCTGCTCTTCTTTCTTTTTTTTGTTTTTATTATTTTTTCTTTTCGTTATTATTGTCGTTCTCTTCAGCCAGCCATCTTAACGCAAGCAAGTTTCAGCGATATTGGTATGATTGCTGATTGATGTCCCCGATCTGAAGCCATCACAGATATTCCAGAATGTTCGAGTGAGCATGGCGTAACCTTGGGTTAAATTGTCATGAAGGTGCTTTGAGACTACAGCTATTCTTTGATGAAACATCAGAATCATTCGGATTTATTTCTAGACAGAGGCCATATTTCTTTTATTCTTTGAGTTGTTTCTTTTTCTTTTGATCGGCCAAAAGACTGGGAAAAAGGTTTTGAATTACAAACGAAACATTATGTAGGCAAGCACTTGCTACGAAGTTGAAACATTTCATCGACTGACGATGTATAACACACTTACACTTCATATATATATATACATATATATATATATATATATATATATATATATATATATATATATATATATATATATATATATATATATATATATGTATATGTTTGAGAGGGAAATTAGTTTAATACAACTGGTGTACCACACAAAATAAACAAATAAATAAATATGTTATAATATTTATTACTCGCACGAAAATGTTTTTATTGATTTTGGGGCACCGCGTTCTACACGATGTCGTTACATATTTAACTTGAGAAAATGTTTTTTATAACTTCAAAATGATAAATGACTTGTCGTTGATTCATGAATATGTACTCAGTTGCATAAGAAATTATTTTTTTTAAATCTTGAAAACAAAACGTAAAACATGAAAAAAAACAGGTTCATTCCGAATAATTATGTTAAAACGGGTTCAAATTTTACTAACAATTAATTTCAAATGTATGGTACGACAAAAGTATGATACACAATTAAACACACGGGGTGTTCACCGCAACACACTACTCACTAAGCGACGTCATCGAAGTTTTACTTACAAACAATCGTTCACTTTTTTAATAACTTCACTAATTTAAGTAAAACTCTACATTAATAACTAGAATATTGTCATTTGTGATTTTGTCTCTGTTGGCAGTACTGAATCATGTTTTAGGATTGTCCGGAAAATAGAAAAGTTATGATAATATTCGAAAATATTTTTTTATTAAATTACAGAAGTAAATATATTTGTATTGCTCTTTTATTTATTATTTCCAAATAACTTAAGTTTCAACCTTAATCTCAAAGTGTATTACTAAAGTATAGTCAATGATGGTGTTGTCGCTATAAGCAGTACTGACTCATGTAGTAGGGCGGAACAGAATATGACAATATTTTAAATGGCAATATTCTAATGATGTCATTTTACTTTTTATAAAGTAAAAAGTTAAGTGATTGCTAATGGCAAGTTTTATTTAGCAATGTCTAATAACTTCATTAGTTTAATTGTAATTTTTAATGATTGGGGTATATTCAGTTGTTCTTTGTCTTTATTGGCAGTACTAACTTATGTAGAAGAACTGTCCAAATAATGGAAAGGTATCTTTATATATATATATTCTATTAACACTTTCCTTTGTTTCAAATATAAACGTCAACGGATTAGTGTTGCTAACTTAATGATTAAAGTAAAATTCTAATGTATTACAATATAATTTGTTGTGACTTTGTCTCTATGGGCAATAGTGAATAACGTAGTTAGGCTGTCCATAAAAGGTAAATAGTTAAAATAATTATACTAAATATATTCAATCATTGATAAATTATGATAATGAAGATAGTTAAAATTTGTCATCATTGTTTTATCCAGTTTATGAAGGAAAGTTGGAATTACTTACATTTCTCAGCGGATAACTAATAATGAATATAAGGATAGTTCACGAATGAATTAGATGCTTTCAGTACTGTGATGTCATAATTATTATTGGTTTAACTAAATAAGCAAGGGTTACTAATATTCTACCAACTAAAAGTATAGGTGACTCAAAGTAAACCTGGTCAGTGATGCTTTGTGGCATTGTTATTTGTTTCTTTATTAAAGTATAATAACAAAAATAGATTGTGCATTCTCACACTTCAATGCCTTAAATAAGCGGGACTAGACTGAAAAATGCGGAGCATGTATATTCACATTCATGAATATAAACCTGCAAAAGTACAGAACAAGTGCAATTTACTTTAAAATATTGAAGCTGGAATGGAGATTTAAAGAATTAAATGCACACTTAATACCATTTCATCACAGGGTTGCTAAAATGGCAGATATATGCAATGTTTATTTTACCTCTTTCTTGGATATAGGTAATTTGATTAACACACGAATGACATAAAACACCCAAATACATTTTTCTTTAATTAGGAAGAAGATTTCGTCTAAACAATCACCTCAAGTAAACCGAAAAAGTAATGACTTAGATAAATTTACAAGTTATTTGTGACTTGATTTAGTGGCTCAAAGATGTAGTTACTTAATTACTAAACTTTTATGATTGATCAATTCATAACACACATTTTGTATTTATTATTTAAATAAATTGAGAATATTTGTTTTGAAAATTCTGAAATTAAAATAAAATCTATTTGCCACTTGAAAGAAATGTAGAAAATGACTACCATTAGGAAAAGTTACAAAATAAATGTTTGAACAAAACTGTGCAGGCAATTAGACAGAGTTAACTATTATGTAGAAATGTATCTACGGCAATGGTATGCCAGTTTGGTTGAATTTTTTATACCTTTAAATATGACAAATCGATAGTGTATTCTTAGTAACGAGTTATTCCACTGAATCTTTCTGCATGTTTTTTAGACACACACAAATTAATTTGCTATTGTGTTTATATACCTATTCTGGTTACAACGGAATATTTTTCGTTTAGATTTGAAAACGTACTGTCGCTTACAATATGTATAAAAAGAAATCAATATAATGACATACCTTAAAATCAATATATTGATATACCTTAAAACATATTAACTTGACTTATAACATTTACTTAAAACGCTCGCAATGTTAAATGCGGTCTTACGAGACTATTATGTGAATATTGTTCATGCAAACTATATAATTGTTATAGTAAGTCTATTATTTCGAAAGACATTGTTCCCTTTTCCTTCTTTAAATCAGTTATAGTAAGAAATATTCACTAATAGCAAAAACAATTATCTGGAAAATTAGTCAAATATTGATTTAAGTCAACTAAATTTGACACAGAATACTTTGGCGAATTTGTTTCGCCCAAACACTGTTTTTCAGTTTTGTATAAGAATTCTTAATATTTTATTAATTAACAATAAATAAAAACTGGCGGGTTCCGTGTTCCGGCTCCAAGAACATATATTAGCGTCAGATTTAAAATGAATCCATCTTCGCTGCAAATTACTGTGTTGAAAGAAGCAACGTTACTAAATTGTTGTTAAAGGGGACGTAACAGATACATATGTTCTGAACACACGCATGCGATATTGGCCTATTTGTTGGCGGTACTAATTAGCAGATTGTTGTTTTTGTTCGAAATCTATAATGTTCAATGGCATAGATGATATTGACTTTACTTGATGAAATCGGTGAAATAATGTTTTATTGTACAGCCACTTTTCTGTAAACTCTTTTCAAATGATTATTTTCGATAACTCTTTCAGAGTCAACTAAGAGCAACAACAACAACTAAATACTATATAACTGTCACATTGAGAGTCTATATTAAAGTTTCTTTGAGAGAGTTCTTTGTAAATAACATTCATAAAATATAAATTGCGATCAGCCTGCCAGGAAGACTTTCGATTAGTAGAATAACAAAAAAAAAACATAACGTTTACATGTTACATGATATGAAAGCTTCTTAGAGAGTTTCTGCATAAATGACTTTCATCAAATTACATTATTTTCGATACCTTTATAACTTTTACTACTAGACTTACAATGAGAACAACACTAAAAGTTTGTGATAGTTTTTTTGTAAATACATTTATTAATACACTCGATTACGATTGACTTCTATAAATATACCAACAATAAAAACACACTATTGTAAACATTATATTTTCATATATATATATACATATAAATATATATATATATATATATATATATATTAT
>OY744522.1:124390186-124407686 GCA_963556195.1 Sepiola atlantica
GTGGTTAATTCTTGGCTAGCTTATTGTCTAATCAGTCCTTTGTTAGTTGAGGAGACAGGGGGGGAGAATGACATCTTGCACGCCAGTATTCTTTCTTAGGGAAAAACATTTCTCGTTCTGACTTGGCTACATCGTAATTCCTTTGTCCGACTTCTGCGCCTCCTAAGTCCGAACTAGTTTAAAAACTCCAATTTTCTCACATATCAGAACTGTGACGTAATATCACGTGATCACCACACAGGTGCAGGATGACCTTTTGATCTAGGGTCATCCATTGTCTCGTCACTTGTCACGTTTCAATTCTCGGAAACAGCATCGCACTCTATGCACTCACTTATCATCTAACATTGTCATAAAGGTTTTTATAATCCCACAAGTTACGGTCGTCATTATATAACATTCTCATAAGGTTTTTATAATCCCACAAGTTACGACCATTATTATATAACATTTGCAGTATATGTAATGCTATATTTAAATCTCACTATAATCATATAAAAAATGGCACCTGTAGAGAAATATATAAAATTTTCAGTAGAACACATAAACAACTATTGCATAGCCTTCTTAGTAAAATGTTGTGAAACCGCGAATTCTTCGTACCACGGGGAAATATCGAAGTTCTATCTTGATCTGCTTAATAGAAAACAAGTTAACTGGAGCCGACTTAAGATAAATTATTCAACCAAACAGGTCCGTTGTCATAGAAACGTAAATGACCATGATTGAGCACTCACGTAACACAATATTTAAGAATAGCATTTCTATTATTATTTTTCATTCACATCTGATCAATATATTACTCATTAACTAAATGCAGATGTTATATTTTGTTCACACATTTTCCTGTAATCTTCTAATGAAACGCTGAGTTCATTCTTATTTTAAATAGGCCATACTGTTCTATGGTTCTTTTTTCAAGTTCACTACACCAAAATGAAATCAAAATACGTTATTTCTATGCTTCTCGCGTTCGTCATTGTTTATGAAATAATAAGAAACTTTATATGTTCATTATTATTATCAACAATTTAATAATTATTTAACTATAATTTATATATTATCTATTAATAAAAGCGATATTGCGAAGTGTTACTTCATTTGGAAGAAAACACCAGTCAGTATCACGGTGAAATCACTGGCAACAGATGTTGCGGATAACACTGAGCTACAATACACACAATAGGGTGGAATCGAGAATACTGGAAGATCTAAGTAAAAAAGCAATCACAAGAACAAGAACAAGACCAAGAACAAGAACAAGAACAAGAACAAGAACAAGAACAAGAACAACAACACCAACACCAACACCAACACCAACACCAACACCAACACTAACACCAACAACAACAACAACAACAACAATAACAATAATAATAATAATAATAATAATAATAATAATAATAATAATAATAATAATGGCTTCAACCCAACCCTGAAAAAGATGGTGCCGGCCTAGGCTGACACAACGCAAGATATTTGTAGAGGGTCAACGAGGATGAGAAGACCGAGGAGAGACAGCACAAACAAAACCTCCAATGGAAGCATGCAGAAAGTACTGAGACCTTCGTGGGCTTATTACCACCCAAATCCTAGAAAATACCAATTGTTTTAACCAGCGAGTAATCAATGGAAAGCGGATCTTGCGATACCGCAAATTCATTTGTGGTGGTTACTGGAAAAAGGTTGGAAGTTCTAGAACTCTGGGGAGGCTTGTTGTCACTCAGACTCAAGTGAACACAACGGGTTGTTGCTTGCGAGCAATCACTGACGATTTCCTGTGTGATAACTCCCAGTGAGTACAACTGATAATTTCTGGGGAGGTTTGTTGTCACTCAGACTCAGGGAAACACCACCGATTATCATCAGTGACCAATCACTGACGAAGACTTGTCTGAGAAATCTTAGTGACTACTACTACTACTACTACTACTACTACTACTACTACTACTACTACTACTAATAATAATAATAATAAACATAATAATAATAATAATAATAATAATAATAATAATAATAATAATAATAATAATAATTTTTATAATTTTAATTTGGATATATGGCTTATGAGCGGTCATTCGCACTTAATCTACAAGAACAAAGTATAGTATATGTTCCTGCATTCTCGCTTACGGGAAACTTTGAACCTATCAAGAGTGGCAAACATTTGCGAGAAACTGGGTTGCATTGATGTTAATTTTTATTCATGACTTACTGCAGTTGGAAGCGTGCAAATAATAATGACTCACTTGATTCAAAGACGAAAATCGTGAGTTCAATCGCTGTATCTGTCTTCAGCAACATATTCAGCAGGAAAAAGACAGTTTAACTGATATAAATTATCCGAAATAATGAAAATCGGAATGAGGAAAATGTGTGCTAATTGTAGTTCAAAATTACCAATTTAATAAGTAGCAACGACAGAACGCCGGAGATTACAACAGGCACAACGCACGAATATGAAGACAGCATACATAGTTAAATTACAGAACGTGTTTCGATTACAAAGAAAAGTTAAAGAATACACATACTATATAAAAGTTTTTTCTCATGTAAGATTTACCGCGAAAAGACGGTGGAAAGCTTCCCAAATCTCTAAGTGCACCCGTAAAGAGTCTATGTGGAGATTTCTTCCTGTAAACTTGAAATATATCCCATTTGAATGAAATGTAAATATTATATATTAAAATTGTCTGGAGAAGACAATAAAAGTTGTTTCACATCTCTAAGTGCCTTTCTAACTTGATGACGCTATAAAGACCGAACCCCCATTAAAACTCTAAATATATCCTATATTGTTGATGGAACAGCACCTCTATAATACTTGCAATACGTATATTCGATAGTTCTTATGGGTTTTAATTTAAAAGGCGACTTCACGAATGACTGAATTGTTTTGTTAAAAAGTATCTGACTGATACCATCGAGCGTGCGGTTTCCAATCTTATCCTCCTCTATTCGTTTTAAATAAAATTACATGAAATCAATCAATATATTTACCCCATTCTTATGTAATAATATGTAAGTGAAGAGAGTATATTTAGTCTGAAAAGTGTCTTCATTAGTCTGCCTGTATGTATGTATGTTTGCTTTTCTCTCCCTCTGTCACTCTCTCATCTTTATCGCTCTACCTATGCCTAGATAATTATGTACCTATATAATACAGGATAACTCATATATGGCTGTGCACATGTCTATCCCCATAAATATATATATATATATATATATATATATATATATATATATACATATATATATATATATATTCGGCGTGTACCTTAAATATAAGTGCATTCTAAATGCTGTATTCGCTTGTGGACATAATAGACATAGAAGACTTAATGACACTTTTCTAACGTGTTAGACAATTAAATTAATCTCTATATATAAGTGTTCAGCTAAGAGTATTGACATATATACGTATAGATCAGTGGATAAGATATCTCGATGACAATATAAAAGGATGCTATCCCACACTCTAACCCGAGCAACCTATCGTAACCTTGCTAATATTATGATGTACACTGTGTTGATTTTGTATATGAATTGTGAATCATGTATATATTATCTACTTTTCGACATCTCTCTTGCTGGATTATCGATAGTCGAACTTTTCTTGTGTTATTTATTTATTTATTGACAATGGGAGGTCCCTTTAAAAATATCAAACTATATCCAACCATACGAGCACTATTCACAGTTTATTCTATACTTGATATTTTTTATGAAAGATTGAAAAGAAAAATAAGTATAGAATTGTAAGATCTTACCTGCGATTGTTTATTTTCATTCTTCCTATCTCTAATCTGTGCGGCTCTCTGCATTGCCTTAAGCCTTCTTAATACCTTTATTATTATTATATGTTTCCATTTACAAACATTTATGCAAGCCTTGACAACGTGTGTTTGTTTTCTATTCACAATCTAAGGCCAAGTAAGGTACAACGCCGTTTTTCCCAGCTTCACAAAACTATCCCTTAAATTACAGTGTTTTAGGCAATACCCCCATGTCTATGGATTTATACAAGGTATATATCATATATTCAAACTAGAGGCACCAGTCAAAGACATGCCCTTTAATATCCTCTGCTGTCTATAATAAGTTCGTGTTGTGATTTTTACCTGCATACACACGCATGTTACCGGACTAAAACCACAAACACTACAGTTTCTTATTCTACTCTGAGTAACGTGGTTGAATGTGGTAATGCTCCGTACCCTAATGAGTACAGCGCTTGCTTACGGAGTCTAGGTAGATTGTGTGGTAGGGGGTTGAAACGTGTGACCGTCCGAGATTATCATCCCTGCACTGATGAGAGCATAAGCTCGAAACGCTAGCGTATGTAGGTAAAAATAATTTACTATGATTTATTTAAATGAAGATAGTATATATATATATATATATATATATATATATATATATATATATATATATATATATATATATATAAAAGCCAGATTGTTTAGACATCAACAGCCTGTAAGCAAAATTACAATATAATTATGCTCTATAATTTTGGAAACCTTTGTACCATCTGCCCAATTTGCTTACAATTTAGAAGAGCATAACCCTGAAACCATCTCCTTGTTCGTCTTTAGAAACATATGGTAATATCGAAGAGTCTTAGCTGTCGGCTTAATACGCGAATCAAAGTGAAGACGAAACAGACGCATTTTAATTAAAGGATTTACGTTTTTATCTCCGAGGATAAAGAAAGCCTTTCGTATCTGACCAGGGTCACGTATAGATAAGACAGCAGTTTAAGCCGAACGATGGGCGTGCCGGGAGAGAGTTGCTGTATTGTAGCTAAAATGTATCCTTTCTACGAGAAAAAAATGTGCTTCTCATGAATAAAGAAACAATACAAAGATTGGTATATATATATATATATATATATATATATATATATATATATATATATATATATATATATATACTAGACAGAGGGAACGAACGAGAGAGTAAGAGAGATGGACATATAGAGAAGGAGAGAGAGAGAAAGAGAGAGAGAGAGAGAGAAGGGAAAAAGGACATGTCCGAAAATGAGATTGCACTTAGGAATAAATACATAAATTGTGTTTTAACAATCGTGTATCCGTTACTACATTACTTGGTATTAGTTTTTTTTTTATATATTTTTAAAGAAGTTAATACAGCTATACGTTTTCATTAGGGACTGTCAGACTCTCTTCCATGAAGTATTTTTTTTACCTATCTCAATATAAATAAAAGTTTATCCGA
The DNA here is from genome assembly GCA_963556195.1 of Sepiola atlantica. Lineage (NCBI taxonomy): Eukaryota > Metazoa > Mollusca > Cephalopoda > Sepiida > Sepiolidae > Sepiola > Sepiola atlantica. The sequence goes on from OY744522.1 coordinate 124,395,428, forward strand.
TTCAGTGTTGCTCAAGATTATCTAAGTGCTGTTAGTGTGAATTTGCCCGTCAGTCTGTGACACATCCACGGTAGTTGTTTTATATTTGTGTCTAAAGATTTCATTGAGTTAGTGATTTGAAGTAAAAATAAGTCCTCCCTTATTAATTTTAGAAACTAGTTTAACCGTAATTAACTTGAAACAAAGAGATCTGAAAAAAATGGAAATGGAAATGGAAATATGAAAAAAAGAAATACGTGGCTAGCACGAATCAAAATGTTGCGTTGATACATCTTGTTAAATATAGGAACACCACACTTTTATTCCTTAAAATAATTATTCGTAGACGGTAAAAATTTAAACATTAACGTATTATTATTTTACATTAAATACTGTTTACTCAATACTTTGGTAAATAAATATTTTCAAAACGATGTTTTTTCATTTTCGGCGGTAAATCATATACATATATATATATATATATATATATATATATATATATATATATATATATATATATATATATTAGGTTGATATAACAAAAATAATACGTTATTTATATCAGTTCATAGAATTCAAACACAACACACATTTAGCGTATGCTCGTTTTGAAAGTCATTTGGAATATATTATGTTGTAATATCCTTTAGATGATTTAAGAAAAATACGTCTCCAGCCCACTCATAACATCAAAATAAAAGTCTAGCAATAAACATATCCAATTTACAAGTATATATATATATATATATATATATATATATATATGAAATAAAATGTTTGTATACCCAATTTCACATAATTCTGTTAATAACATGAATAATAATAATAATAATAATAATAATAATAATAATTGTTATTATTATTATTATTATTATTATTATTATAATGTTCCTGTATGGTGTATAGTATCTAAATACAAAAAAAGAAAGCTCTACCTCAACAATATAACACATGAGTTACTATCAGTAAATTTTAGAATAATTGATAATAAAGGAAATATATAATGGACTATGTTATCATAACAAATTGAGTCAAGTAATAAATGATAATAATAGTAAAAATCCGTAAGCTACATAACAGTCGGGATAATGATAATTTAAATGGTTTATTAAATATTATAATATTAATCATTGCTTACAATCAATATACTAATAAACTAAGACATATAGATATATATATATATATATATATATATATATATATATATATATATATATTTATTATTATAAGTACTAAAGTAAACAGTAAAATATTCCATTATAAGTGATTACCGAATAATATAAAGATAAAGGTAATCAAGTCATGAATCTACAAGAAAATAAAGAGAATGGGGCATAAAAGAAAATATACATAGAAAATCTAAAAATTAAAAATTAAAAATTAACATCAAAATCTAAAAGAAAATTGTATGTAATCAATAAAAATTGAATATAAAATTTAAATTTTAAATTTTAAATAAAGAAATTAAATTAAATTAAAATAAATTAAAATAAATTAGAAATACACATTAAAATATTATCATGTAATATTGTAATTAAAATGTCATTACATATTCCATAAGCTAAATAAAATATAATGAAATTATAGGAAGTAAAATAAAAGATCAGAGATAAAGAATTAAATAGAGTTATGGAGTATATATATATATATATATATATATATATATATATATATATATATATATATATATATATATATAATAATGGTAAAAATCCAGGTGAAAAATATCCACAGGGTGGTAATCTAGAGAATTTTAACTGGGTTTATAAAAAGTGCTCAATATCAAAATAGAGCTTTATATATGATAATTTTATTTACACATACATGTACAAAATCTGCGACACTGGCATGTCGATGTTATCGATCAACAGTTCTCTCCAAATATGATCTGAGGTAAAGATCGGATTCTAACTCTGCCTGATGAGATCTCAGTTTATAGTAACTGTTGATCGATAACATCGACATGCCAGTGTCGCATATTTTGTACATGTCTGTGTAAATAAAATTATCATATATATATATATATATATATATATATATATATATATATATATATGTATATACGTATATGTATATTGTTACAGGTTGTAAATGAAAGACGATCAAAAAAGTGCTCGATCATGTAAGAGAGCTAATATAATTTATTTAAATACTGTCTGTTACATATTTCAGAAATGTACCGCGGTGTCATCCAAAAGGGTAGATTTTGACATTGTTAGTAAATCTCAGTGCCCAGTGGAATCGTCGGCATGCTGAAACGATTGTAGTAACAGCCCGATGGGGAATTGCCTCAACAATGACAGAAAACGGTGTATCTCTGAGGGTGTCCCCGAAAAAAACCCGTCTGGGATCGTGATTAATTAAGATTTAAGTGGGTTCAATGTTAGTTACCTCGACCGTTTTATTGATTTATTTATCTGTCTGTTTTTGGATTTGTAATGTTATTGTTTTACCTAGTCTGAAAAAATACGAAAGGTGCCGCTTTGAAGTTTGCTGTTTTGGTTTGTGAAATTAGGGTGCTTTTTTGTTGTCGATTTTGGGTTTAAATTTACGTATCGGATTAATTGTTCGATATCGTGCTGAAAAGGATGATGCAATAATATTTCCCTGAATTTAAAGTGTTTGTTTAATTTTGTTTATTCAATTGGTATTTTCGTGTTTTCTGGTTGTTAATGGACGTAAACACCGTATATTAAAAAAACGGTGTTATGTTTATGTGACCCGTTTATAACTAGTAGTGTAGAAAACAAAGATTCGTTATGAACGTAATTAAGTATAATAAAAATGATGGATGCTTGAGCTGTATAAGTTAAGTCTCTGGGTGGCAGTTGTTTACTTCTATTTTATTGATAGTGTATTAATGATATTAATATTTAGTGAATTTCGGAAAATTTATTAAATTCTTTATCTTTTTATTTGATTATATTCCACTCATACATCCACATACATGGCTGCGTACTCCTCTCCATGCACACCGACAAATACATACTTATATATACACACGTGCATGGACACACATACATATTCACATACACATCTGCACGCATATACGTATGAACACACACACACATCTATACTCACATATACAGGGGAGTTATTAATTTGTGTATAATTTATTTTTGTGTTTTTGTTTTATTATCACTTTAATATTTTATTTATTTTATGAATATTGTTTTATATTTCATATTTATTTATAATATGCACCTATACATACACACGCGCATCCGCGTACATGTACGTGTACATATATACGGACATATATAAACACGCGTGTACACAAATCTTCACTTATACAGGGGTGGGCGGGTTGTTTTATAATCTATTATATGGTATGTATGAAGCTGGGGGTGTCTTAGGCATCAATAACTCCTTTTATTCTGTGGGGTATCTATATTCCTGGGTGTTTACAGGGGGTTTATGTATTTACCGCGACTAGATGGAGTGTCTACTGGTATATGTATAAGCTGTGGTGGATGGCGTTAGGTTCAGTATTGGTTATGTGATTGTCTGTGGCGGAGAGACGGGGTGTCTATTGATAAATGTTTTATCTGTGTCGGTAGGGGTTAGGGATAGGTTGTATCAGGGGTGGCGTGCTTAATGTAGTCGCGACCGTGGTATGTGTGACACATATCTAGGGGATTATTTTGTACGTAAATAGAACACTAGAAAATGTTGTTATGGGTTAAGGGAGGTCCCGGGGAGGTTGGTTATTTTATATGTTTTTAAGAATTACTTTACTATCTTTTTAGAGGGGTAGTTGGTGTAACGGTGTGATTAGTGGGCTATGTAATATTGTTATCAGACCATTGGGCTAGCAGGGATTTTCTTTTTGTGCAGACATTTTCTGAAGACCTCGGTTTTTATGTTCATGCAATTTATGGAAGGGTTGTTGATAGCTTGTATAATTCTGAATTTCTCAGTAGTGCCATCCTCCCTTTTGGTATCCACCCCTGATATAACCATGGCTTCGTAAACAACGGAGTTGACTGTGCATACTCCGCCCAAGGGGCAGGTTTAACTTCTTTTGAACGAACAGAGGGCTTTGAGTGACTTGGTTGGTAGTTTGGAGGTCAGAATTGATCCGACGGACTAAAAACATAAATAGCTAGATTTGACTGTGTTTCTGTTAAAAAAGTTCATAAAGATTATTTGATGGCGGGAAGTGCTTCTCTATTAATTTTAGAAATTACTTGTTTACGCTATATTTGACGCTGAGGGAATGATAGGGGGGGGGGCGAACCATATAATATTTCTTAGTCTATTGGGGCTGTGTTGACCAGGCGCGAATCCAGTTCGCAGAGTAAGCCTAGATCTGCCATCAGTCGCCATATCCACTTGGCTAACGGAAATGTAACAGGAAGTTAAGATCTATATGTACCTAAAAGCGGGCACAGATCGAAGACTAGTCGAGAGTGTTCGACTAACGTATCTGGAAGTTTGCATTAGAGCTTTTTAACAGTCTACTTTTTACATCCACGAGAGTGAGCAACTTTAATTTCTTAAAGGGGTTTAGTATATTTGTATATATATATATATATATATATATATATATATATATATATATATATATATATATACATGTGTGTGTGTGTGTGTGTGTATATATATATATGTATATTAATATGTATGTATATATATATATATATAAATATATATATATATGTGTGTGTGTGTGTATATACATTTAAATATCGTACGATTTTTTCCACTTCTATCTCTCGAATGTTATCGCTCGTTTTTCTCTCCATATTTATAAATATATCAAGATACCCCTATTTTTTCCACGTAAGCACATTCTGTGGCAAGTGTCACGTACATATAATAGACAGGTTTTAGCCGGCCGGTGACTGTAATGAAAAAGGAAAGGATTTTAGATGTGGCTTTGTAGCGGAAAAGGCTGCTTTCGATAATAAAATAAGCTTCGAAAGTTTTATAAAACACAGTATATAAGATAATTTAAAAGGGATTACTTTACACTTTAGTTGAATTTCGCAGTGCGTACGAGTGTCAGAATAGTAATCCCACACGTGTGTATATAGTCCGATGTGAGGTCAACTACATATTTAAAAAGAGAGAAGGAGAAATATGTAAGGGAGATAAAAGTTGTAGATAAATGAAAGTACGCATGTGAAAACGAAAAGTAGAATAAACAACTGCGCTTTATACGAAAGACATCGAGCTTGACAATCTTAAGTTCATTACTCAGTAAATATATCTATCTATCACATATGAAACATATATATATATACATATATATATATATTTACATATATAAATACATACATATATTTGTATATATATATATATATACATCTATATATATATATGTATATATATATATATACATATATAGTATAAAAAATATATTTTAAGTAAGCTACTAAGAGACGTCCACGTTTCATTCACGATAAAATAATCAATCTAGACATTGACGGTCAATTTCCTGCAAGCACGAAACATGGACGACTCTGTGTAGCTTACTTGCAAGATATACATTTTTATACCCCTAATTCTCTACTCACGTATTGAGCATTGTTAGAGTAAATCCTGAAAATATATACACAATATTATACCTTCTTATATGTGTATATACATTAAATTGAAAGCATACACACACACACATACATACCCCCCCACACACACATATATATATATATGTGTGTGTGTGTGTGTGTGTGTGTGTGGGTGTGTGTGTGGGTGGGTGTGTGTATGTTTTATTCCAAGAGGTTGGTTTACACGTAATAGAAGACTTGGTAAAGGGAATGGTTACCGAACATTTTCTACAGACAATCCCTAAAAAGAAAAAAAGAAAACTGAAATTGCTATTTACTTTAATTGGCTTCTAAAATCGTCAATTTGGAACAAAATTCTAAGTTGCACCATTATTTTTTAAAATGAATTCTCAGTCTTTTATACACAATACCCTTTCTTCCCCCAGTTGTGCGCTGCTGATGTTCTGTTGACTGATTATACTTACACATATACACACACACATATATATATATATGTATATGTATATATATATATATATATATATATATATATATATATATATATATATATATACTATAAAAGTGACAGTAAAATAAGGTTCGTCAGTGTTCACATTCGCTATTGACCTAAATACATTAAAATAATATTTATATAAATGATATAATTATGTTAAAATTTAATATTTCGTACATAATTTATCATAATTTCTGACCTTTTAATCATAATGTTAAAGCTTTTCACAAAAATGTCTTTCAGACGGCGGATTTGTGTGAGGTTATTTGTAAAAGTTTCCATTTACATTTCTGTATTAATTTCCTACTTGAAATACTTTCGTTCGGGGCTGAGTAAGAAACGTGGGCTTTATTCGCTTATGTTTGCGTGAGGAAATTCACAAGAATGCAAAACTCGCAAGAATAAACACTACGTGACATAATAAATCTGATGTAATCATGCTCCAAAAATTCAATATAAACAAGAATTATGTATATATACGTTTCAAAGATTTTTAAGAACACCATTTTTCAGCACAAAGTACCAGAAGATAATCTCCCTATCATCTGGTTAAATGTCCAGGTAAACAATATAAGTGTTAAATAACAACACACAAACACAATACATAATTACCGATCAACATTCAGAAACAATAGTTTCTTATTTTATGTTCATGTTTATTTCTGGTTATGACAATTGGACTTCAGAATCAAATGTTAATAATTATTTTTTTAAAGTCAGAACGGTGGATGATGCACTCACTTTGTATATTTGTAAAATTGAGGTGTGATATTTTCTTGTCACATTAACATACAATTACATTTATAACACTTTACTGTATTTAAAACACATATTATAATGTCCACAAAACACTACCTCCGAAAGTTTAAGGTGTCTGTGGACATGAGTTTATCAGGACAACCTAGCATGAGTGTACTCCCCCTACAAGTAACCAGCGACTGAATATTCAAAATATAATTGTATTCGCAGAACAAATATAATTCGCTCGCTATGGCTACATACTGACACATACTAGGAATGGTATACAATCTCCAAGTGATATTGCGTCTAGTAGCAGCACTAGAAGAATTATTGTATTGAGCAAGAGACGACAAGAAATATATATTATAACATATTTACATGGTAAATTGGGGAAGGGAAAAGTGACGTTCTTGAATAACATAAAGTTTCAGGTGTATATGAGAGATTAATGGAACGCTCGCATATCTATTTATCTCATATAACGATTCAGTGTTAGCCTTAGGAATAGGCCTCTTGATTTCTGAGACCTTACAGTGAAGAAAAATTAAATACACCCACACACACACACACACACACACATATATATATATATATATATATATATATATATATATATATATATATAAATATATATATATATATATATATATATATATATATATGCGTATATGTGTATGTGTGTGTAGAAAGGGGTTTGAATTACCTATACAGGTTTGATTATCTACTGGAGCATTTGAATTACCTACTAAGCACCATACTCGAGTGTAATTGGTCTCTCTGTACAAGGGTCTGTCAGGAAAACCTGGCATGAAGACACTTTACCCTACAAGTAAACTCTGGCCAAATATAAAAAATAGAACAGTATTTGAAGCCCAATTAAGATACCATGGAAACGACTATACACTGGATCATACAAGGAACAGTGCACCTTCACATTAGTGATGTTACCTCTTGTAACATTACTTAGTATGATATTCAACCGGACCAGATTAATTATTTTCATAGAAACAAAAAAATGCAAATTAAACATTACGATGAAGATAAAGAACAATTAAGTGATAAAATAGGGAGAGGAAAACTAGTGGTTTAACTGCTTCACTAACTGTAAGTTTTAGAGGTAGATGAGGATCTTGATTGAACACTATCTATTTCATACAGAAAGAATATGGCCCTTGATTTCTGAGAACTTACTGAAGTATAATCAATTATATATATATATATATATATATATATATATATATATATATATATATATATATGTGTGGGGGGTCATTAAACAACAGGGACAATTCCTGTTTTTTTCTTTTTTATCCATCTTTTCATATTGACGGACAAATGATCTAATGTTCTGTTCGAGTATGAACGACAACTCACCAAAACTGCTAACGTTTTCGACTGGTGAATTTATTTAGAAACACGATTACACTTTTCTTTTTTTGTAATATATTAAAAGCATTTCACTTTTCCTTTCCCACTTATATCCTGCTTGATTGATGGGGGGGGGGGTTCTTTGCTCAAATGAGTAAGGCTTCAATGTGAGACGGCAGAGGAAACATCTAGGAAAGTAAGTTGGAAATGAATACATGAAACTAGGCCTTTTTTACATTTGTTCATAAGGATACCTATGTTTCGAAAATTGAAATATTAGGATTTACAGCACCCGCTACATTCTGATGTAATATTTTGAACGATATAAGTATTAATTGATAGATGCCCGTAACAATAAGTTTTGAAAATATCAGCAATTCATTTACTGTATTGCGCAATATAAGCTTACATTTGCTATCTATATTGCATTATTTACTCATTAAAAGAAACGTCATGATATTCAAGTGGATTATCTTCAGATTAAAGAATTATGTAGTTCATCTATTTCGTTTACATTTTATTTTATGGATTACCGCGACATCCCTTTGATAATGTAATTATGGTATTTCTCTCAATATATCTTTCAATATCTTGTTATTTTCGGTCTAATAACCCGTTTATTTTAATCTCACTACAAATAAGAATACAAGAAGACCCCCTAATCATATTTTGTGAATATAAATGTCAGTCTATGCTTTATTTTTCCTCAAAGTTGTAGTTGTAAATTCTCCACAGTATTTCTTTTATCGTTGTTCATTGAAATGCACAGGAATTCTGGTGATCGTTTAATCAGTCGGCGTGTGGTTTTTAATGGACTTGCCCTTCATTGAACCATAGCCCTCCATAATTATTTCTATTGAGTGATCTCAAAACATATATCTTTACAAACCATCTCGAAACTATGCTTAAAATAGAGAGACCATCACAGCCAAAATGTCGGCAGTGTCAAATGAGCAGGATGTCATACTTATTAACAGTATTACAGGTCGTATCAATAACTGAAGTGTATGTGTACCAAATGTGATTTGAAACCAAGTGAACACTTTTTATAGTTAGTCGTAATTAGTATACACGAGCACATCATTTCCTCTGTCAATAAGCTTATTAGTATTCCCCACGTCCTGACCTAAAACAAATCACTATTTATATTGAAATATGTTTTAATCTAATGAAATGGTTTCATGAGTTTAAATGTCCTGGTAATGAGTTGGTTGAAAGTCTGGAAAATATAGTGTATAATTCATTCTTCCACACAAATATATGTCAATGTTATCCATTATTATTCGTGAAATCTTGAGTATAGCGTACTATTTTATGAGGAAAGTCTTGGAATAACGCTGCCATCAGAGACAGAAGCACCGAAACAAGTATAATAACAATAACTCATCGATCATATTTACCGGACCTCTCAGTAAGAGATTAGCATTTGTTTGAAAATTTCAAAAAAAGTATTAATAGAGAAATACTGTGTATAATTGATCCGTTGGCCATTTTTCTAAAAGTATGAAAACTCACGTAAAAGCAGTTTTGATAACTTCCCGAGCATGCCACTTATCTACATCAGTTATCGCATGTGTAATCATAGGTGCATAACACGATTAAATACCATATGGGCTGATAGAACGACACATATGTTTTACGTAAAAAGTGTATATATATAAATATATATATATATATATATTTGCGTAACATCGGAGAGTGAGAAAATACTAAATGACGTGATTCAAGTTGAAATAGAATCACCAGCACAATTGCTATTGTTGTATAAACAATATCGGCAGTCAAATAGTGCTCGATTCGATTTCATGAATGACTATGCAGTAAAACTCATGACCGCTACCATGTCAGGTCCTACAGTTCGAAGGGAAGTGAGTCGTATATAAAACCATCTACAGACTGTTTCGCTGTTTTACAGCTATTTTCTGTTACTAGGTATGCACATTGATTATATATATATATATATATATATATATATATATATATATATATATATATATATATATATAGAGAGAGAGAGAGAGAGAGAGAGAGAGAGAGAGCTTATGTTTGTAAGGGTATCGCCACTGCCATTAGCGAAAAAAGGCAATGCTCATTAAGTAAACACTAATTCGAGCTCCGGCAATTGCAATGTTTACATTGAGATACAACTTACATTCAGTCAGTGTCGCATGATGGCGTAGGGGTTAACATCGCCGACTGTCAGCTCGACGGTTGTGTTTCGATCCCGGCTTGGTCTAATAGCACTGATGAGCTGCGAAACAGTCTGTATGTGGATGACTATATATATATATATATATATATATATATATATATAAATGAAGGAGAGTGGAAAGGAATTAGAGAAAGCAAAAGCCAAATCAAAATTCAATTCAAAAGTTCAAAGCAAGGTATAATCCGCAAAAAGGCAATTTATTCAAGTTAAATTTTCCTTAAGCCAGGCTTTTCAAAGATCAAAATCTTATCATCAGAGGAAGTCGCTGGGATAGATAAGTTGGCAATGGCCAAGATTTAAAATTTGAAAAAATGAAATAAAATAAAAATTGTAGGGAAGGAAACGTAGGGCAAAACTGTGCCAGGGTGCAAGCAAATGTCCGATTGCCAAAAAGTCCGGTGTCGAAGAGTCCAGCGGAGAGGATACGATGTAGATAGGTAGGTCGTTAGAGGCACGAGAAGTAATGAGAGAAGTTTCAAAGTTAAACTCCAAGAAGCCACAACTTCAGGTACGGCGAAAATAGAAAATCCAGGAAGGGTAAAGAGTCCAATAAGAGGTACATTCGATGATGCAGGCAGGCGTCAGAGGAGATTAAGATGTAAAATATTCGCCATTAAAGAAACTTCCCGGGCAGAGATGACAAAGGAAAGTGTTTTAAAGTGGAAAAAGGGGCAGTGAGAATATTTAAAGTCTGCCCAGTTGAGAAAGCCGGCTATAAATGAAGAAAAGCAGAGACAGTGAAAAAAAATATGCGACCAATGGGCAAGGGAGGAAACGGGTAAGTGGAATGTGGGAGGAGAAAGGGACGGGTATGAGGAAAGAGAGGGGGGAGGAGAAAGGGAGCGATGCGGTGAAGGAATGCGGATAAAACTAAGAGTGTGAAAGTAGTGGGTGAAAGATAAAGTTGAAATTGGAAGTTAGGCGAATTAGGATTCAACTAGAAAAGGGGAAGAAAGGAGTGGGGGTAAGTTAACGAATGTTAGGATAAGGGGTTAAAATATCAGAATATGTATAAGAACAGAGTTCGGGGGTTTAGAAGTTTAATCAAATGACCTTAGATATAAACAATGAGGCAAGATATATATGAAGGGTAGGACTAGGAAAATGAGTTAAAGATTAAAAGAGTAAAGATAAAAAATAAAAATAAAAATAGTATAAAAAGTAGAAATAAGAAAATAAAAGAGTAAAGAATGAAAAATAGATAATAAGATTAGTCTTAAGCTCGCAGGGAAAATTGAGGATTGATCGAAAGAATAAAAAATAAAATAAAAAAATTAAAAAATTAAAAAATAAGATACTAATAATAGAATGAGGGAAAAGTCGATAAGATTGGAGCTCAAGAATGAAAATTAGAATAAGGAAAAAGAAAAAGGAAAACAAGACCTAGAGAGGATATCCGGAATGGGAGTCTTCAAGGTGGAAAAAATTTTTGGGTTAGTAAATAAGCAGTTACGGGATGCTAGTTCAAATAGATATGGGAAAATATAAACTTTGAAATTTAAAAAAAAGTTATATGGAGGTTAATTAAGAAAATTGTTAAATAGGTTAGTGGAGGCCGGAAGAAGTAAGAGATATACAAGGTTAAAAAAGTGACAAAGGATTAAGCCAGAAGGAGAGTGGAGATCGCAGTTACAAGTAAATACTATAGGGGTTAAAAGATGTAGAGCCAGGGCGGGTTGGGGGTTGAGTAGTTTGAGAGAGATGTGCGAAGGGCGAGGTAAAACAAGGGGGGGGATAATCGAGGCTATTAAAAAAGTGAGAAGAATTAAAAACAGGAGGGGAAGAATAATTAGAGTGCACAGTGGAAGCAGTAAGGAGTTCGATATCGAGGTGTGCAAATGGGATATGGAGTAGATAAGGCTAATCAACAAGTAAATAAAAGGGCTAGGATATAATATGAATAGAGTGGGTTAGTTATCACGTTGAAAGGGAAAAGAATGAAGAATGGAAGTG
>OY744522.1:124412686-124495186 GCA_963556195.1 Sepiola atlantica
CTTAATAGGGTTAAGATGAACATTCATATACACTAAATGTACAAAAGCAATGACATTTCCAAATTTTTACACTTTTATTGTCATTAATTAAGGGTATGACTACATATCAACCCAACCATTTCATTATCACATCACTACAGTGTAAATCTCTATTCATGAGTAGATGAAGTGTGTGAAGTGCGCTGAAGAAAAAAATCCTACCAGTAAAATACATAGCCCTATTGTGCTCGCATACCCTTAATGACAATAAAAGTGTAAACATTTGGGAATTCCCTTGCTTTTGTACATTTAGTGTATATGAATTTTTATCTTAACCCTATAAAGGGTATATGATTTCAGTATACTAGCATTTTTCATGGAATGTCACTACTCTTGTAAAGGCTATGCCTCAATACAATGCATTCTCATAACTGATATAGTTGCTAGTTTGACTAATCAAGGTATATGCTCAACTGGAATTAAAATGCCATCAACTAGACATTAGAACTTTTATCTTTGCCAAAAATCAGCTGAATCCATCAAATGGTCGATAAGATATAGAATAAAGTGTAGGAATACTGGTCATTTTTAAGGTTTTTTGACATTTTCTAGAAAACTAAGGTATATGGTAAACTGAAATTAAAAGGCCATCAACTAGACCCTAGAACGCTTATCTCTTCCAAAAATCAGCTGAATCCATCAAATAGTTAATGAGATACAGGGTGGCACGTACGTACGTACACACAGATAACATGATTTCATGATTGCACTTTCTGGATCTCTGGGTTGCCTTCACTAGTGATGCTGAAATTCTACACACTAATAGATCCTATCCAATAAAAATATGTGTGCAAAGTTTTAACTAATTTGGTTTATTGGTTTTTAAGTTATGATTGATCAAAGAAATGAGATTTCCAGTATAAGCCATTCGTAGGGTCTATTAAGGGATAGAGCGCTCTCGCGCCTCCCTTGATTCCTCTTATTGTTGCTTTTATATATATAACATTAAACGTTCGCTTCTGTCTCATATAAACCGATACGTTTAATGTGATAACATTCAGATAAGTTTCAATAAGGGCTACATTTTTCAAAGAATCGAAAGGGGCAATTGACATTTTCCTTCGATTTCCTCGTGAGGAAATTATCTATTGGGTCCCTAACATAACTGAACTATCTTAGAACTTATACCAACGAAATTAATAAGATAGATATTCTTCGTTTAATGATACAAAACTAACGTAACACATAGAATTTGTTAAGGAATTATGTATTTACACAAAATGTGTCAATGTTTAAATTTTATCAGTATTTTTAAGATTCAAAATAAGTGAATAACAATAATTCGTTTCGAATATTTAAAGCCATTTGCCGTTTTAAAGCTGTTTGCAAGAAACACAGTGTTAGCAATTATTTGTTTTTTTAAGATCACTTTACTTACAGTTTGCAATTATTTTTCAGAAAAAAACTCACTTATTTGAAATTAGTTCATAGTAAACCTCATTTAAGAAATTAGATAGCACGTCTAATGGGTCTGACGTCAGTGTCTGGGGAAAGTTTTCGATATTTTTAACTTCACACGTTTGACGTCATAGAAACACGCGATCATATCAAATGTCAAACTCACACTATCTCTAATATATAACATTGACGTTAAATTATTAAGTAAAAAAACATTAGTACTGTCGGTTTGAAATTTACGAGCTCCAGAGACAATGTGTTTTAAACTTTCAGTAATATAATATACACATAAATATGACGCCTTTATTTAAAATTTAAATTGATATTAATAACAGCACACTCTGCTGGGTGTCTTCCTATCACACCTTACACACACATGCTCACACACACATACATACATACATACATATATATATATATATATATATATATATATATATATACAGTAAGAAAGAGAGAGATGTAAAGAGATAGAGAGAAACACAGAGAGAGATAGAGAGTGAGAGAGAGTGAGAGAGACTGAGGCAGCTAAACATACAGAGATATTTAAGCGATTCAAAACATTTAAAAAATCAAAATTATAAATACTAGAAAATATATGTCCCTCCGGTAGCATCTATCTGCTAGTTTTTCTAAGCTACATATTACATATATTACATTTTAAATTAAGTAAAAGGTAACCGAAGGGAAGGTGTTTCGAAAACAAAATCTTTGAATTATCTTCGATAAATCGAAGTTGTTAACTAGAAGTAATTTTATTGTTTCAAAAGACGGCGTAACAACAGTGTTATTTGGCAGACATATAGATGACTCATCGTACAGTCTAAAATCTTGAATTTAATTGGACAAAAATAAATTAAGCTAAATAATTATATATTAAATCTGATCGACCATAATTTTCAATTTTATTTTCGCTAAAAAAATAATTCCATGATGGAACCGTTTACTTTTATGCAATTTAAGTCATGTAAGTCTCTACTTAAGGAGCATACTGCGCGCCTATTGTTTACATTAGTTAGCATTTAAAACTAAACGCATTTTCGTACAAAACATTTTGTATTAATTTGAAATTGTTCCAATTTGTGATTTTTTAAATTAAAACATTTGATTCAATAAATTTCTACTTTAAAACACAATTCATAACAAAATTTAAAAACAAAAAAATCCAGAACGTTTTAATAAATAATCAAAGTAAATATATTATTTTGAGCGACTCGTACGATAAATCTCAGAGAATGTGTTGTTTACATGTTATTAATCAAAGAACGTACCCCTGTCGTCTGTCCATCTCTCTATGTTCTCTATGTTTCTTTATCTATTTCCCTCTCTATCTTTCTCTCTTTCTCTCTCTCTCTCTCCAATCAGATGTCATGCTAAAACATGTGAATTTCTTGAAATACAACTTTCTATGCAGTCAGAATAGTTAATAATCAAGGGGCTGGTAACACAATAGACGCCGGCTGTACCATCATATTCTATTACAATTTAATTTAATTACGTAACACAATTATATAGATAAAAAACAATGTATTTAATAAATTTTATTTATAATTTTGATTCAGCTTATTATCAGGGAATTTTATTTAAATACATGTGGACATCGGGAAAAATAATAATGAGTGTATATTTGCTAATATTAATTCATTAGGGACTTTTTAACAAATTGATGATGTAAATGTAAAAGACGCGTGATGTTTGGGGAAGTTTTGGAATAGGTATATATAGGAGCTGATAAGTACATATAAAAAGAGAGCGATCAAAGTGTATGATATAGTTTCGGCTTTAGACAAACCGACAGACAGACAGATACATTATCTCCATAGTAATGGATAGAACCTCTACTATGTTATAAAAGTAGTTTACCGCTGTTAGAAATCAGCATTTGTTTTAAATAATACAATGAATTATAATAAATGCCGATTCTCATCTTAACAAAACTATATGTATTGTTAAATCAGAATTAACGTAAGTGCAATACAAACACATGAAACATACAGGTAAACATAATTATTGTTTCATTAAAAAGAAAACGAAATTACAATAAAGAATATATCAATACATAATTCAGCAATTACCATCAATCATTAAACAAAATTAATCAAGAATCACGAACGAAGCTTAGAAAACATTTAAAACTTCCATATTTTAGCCAATATGCCCTTTTATTTGGAAATTGATTTGAAAATTGTTTGAATCGCCTTATTGTCTGTTTTCAGTCTATCGGTCTGAATATCTGTGTGTCTGTATTTCTGTGTATATATTTCTCTCTTTTTATTGAGCTCTATTCCACTAAATATTGAGCTGCTAATATTTGCAAGTTGTTGATTAATCTTAGGAGTTATTTTATTGAGCATTTTCTATAGTTTCAAAATGTATGTATCTATCTATATATATATATATATATATATATATATATATATATATATATATACACACACATATGGGTATGGATGAGTGTACATATCTAAGATTCGTTATATATATATATATATATATATATATATATATATATATAAAGAGAGAGATAGATAGATAGAGATTCATTTATCTGAATTTTTCTAATACTGTCCATATGCACGTATAACGTTCCGTAGATATCTGCATGTCTTTTGTGGTTTCTTGTTTATCTCTCTCTCTCTCTCTCGCTCTCTCTCTCTCTCTATATCAATATATACATATATATATATCTAAATATATATATATATATATATATATATATATATATATGTATATATATGATTTTTGCTAAATTCTTTTTGTTTAGCAGAAAATCGCCTGCAGATCAATAATGCCTCCCTTACATCCCTGCCTGTACACACACACACAGTTACTATGTCTATAGATGTCGTCTTATGACCCTCTTTTAACGATGCCAGATCTAAAGTACAAGATTAAGCCATCTTAACGACAGAAATGTTTTATAGGATTGCCTTTCTTTGAGTGCTCTCAGCAAGACAAAGACAACGTTCTTAAGACCGAAAGAAATAATAAAAAAAGATTACCAAATCCACTTAGAGACAACTTACAACATCCTTACAATAATGGGTATTTTGTGTCTGTATATTTGCAACCAAAACTCGGAATATTATTTCAAATTCATAAATCTATTATTTTGATCATTCTCCGGATGTTATTATCTTGGATACGAGTCTCACAATGTTTTGACCGATTTAACATCTGAACTCATTCAATGTTCTCGTTTGGAAGTCAGGAATCTTTATGTCAAACACGAAACTCTATACAGAATTCTGAAGGAAAATGTATTTAATCCACGGGAGTTGCTTGCTCTCGTCTAATCATTGATGATAGTCTGAAAGTATTAAGTAATTCGTAATTATATTTTTAGTATTGCCCGTACAGAGAATGCAACTCCAGAAGACTGCCACTTAGAACTGATTATAACTTTGCAATTTTACCCGTTTTCCCATAGTTTTAAATAATACGTTCAACTCCACGAGTGAAATGTATGATTCAATGAGTTCGAGCATGTCGATCATCTAATTGCGAATGCGATGTCTTTGCGTGCTACCCGGAATATTATTTTCCTTATTACGGACGAATGTGTAAAAGAGAACCAACCTCGAGCTCATATCGACTACAGATGACGCCTGTAAATTATTTAAACATATGTTTTCCTAATTGACTATTAGATTGTAGACGTTTCAAATACGAACTACATGGAAAATCTTACCCTAACTTAAGTTCAGTTCAGTCACAAAGAACCAGTCGATTTGTTGGCGCTCAGATTACACTGTTACACTTGTGCAGTCCAGACAAGTACTCCGGAAAGAGAGATTCCCATAATTAGTATGTCATCACACCTAATAACATGTCAGCATTGGAAGATCCATGACATAACTGTTGTAAATTACATTAAAATTCTGCTTTGAAGCAGTTATCTCTCGTCCGAAGATTTGCTAAGTTAAAACGCCATTTTGGATGATTTCACGCTTGTATATGTTAGGTAATTAACACCTATTCAAATGATTACTTATTTTCTTAGCTTAACTTTTCTTACTATAATCTCTTTACCAGCCGAATATTCGCGTGCAATAATTCAAAATGGTGTGCATAGTCAATGTCAACCAAGCGAGATTGTTAGATAAATAGGAGGTTCCCCAATGAATGCATTAACGCACGGAATGAGACAACACCAGGTAGTGATCTAATTTAAAACAGTTTACTATTCAAGAAGTCTTAAGATGGGTGTGAGAGTTGCTAGTTTTCTATAAAGGTACAACGTCTCTGTTTGTCTCACGGATTCTCCGTATTCTATAATAATAACGAAGAGAAATACAGCAATTCGAAATATTTAATTAGGTTCGTTATTTCGAATTGATCTGCGAAACACTTTAGCAAATATGGTAAGAAAGGGATAGCTGTCAATAAGCGGCGTGTATGCTTTGCTCATTCTGTCATCAGAATGGCTACAAATATATCCGGTATTTAATGGATGTGTCCGCTATAAGAAAGACAAGCAAGTATACTTCCATGTTCATCTCAGTGTAGATCTTTTTTTCCGCATGATTTAAACATTTATCTAATTTAATATATTAATCATTTATTTGTTTATTTTGTTTTGTTGCAAAAACGTAATACATATGAGAAAGCAAGTTACGATATTTTTTTCTTGCTGCTATTGGGTTCCCGATTACGCAGGAATTCGCGTTATGAATAACGTGTAGGTTGACAAGACCCCTACAGTAAGCATTGCTATAAAACCGACAAGACCCGAACAAATGTACTATCATACGACGGATTATTAATATGAATGCCGTTCAACCTTTTAAACTGTAAGCAATTGAGTCTCTACATATTTCAAAGCAAGTTAAATGTTGTGTAACGGTGTAAACTTTGTTACATAGAATTTGCACCACTGAAGTTATGGATTTAAAAAACTCAATATTTTCTAGGGTTCACCTCGTATTAGTAATTTCTAACATAAGAATCCGTAGAAGTTTATTACATTTTAACATTTTATTTCTATTATCATAAACAGCTAATTCGTGTATAATTTTAGTGAAAACGCGATTACGAATAATATTACTATTTATTACTATTTATATACATTCGTATGTGTTCCATAACCCTTTCAGGAACATAGTGACGTGGTGCACGGATCCCTCCCCCTCTGTTTCTCTCTCTCTCTCTCTCTCTCTCTCTCTCTCTATATATATATATATATATATATATATATCTTTCCATATATCTCACCCCCTTTATCTTTCTCAGACACACACAAGCTCGCCGAATAGCAGCATTACCAGACTGGCAGAGACTCTTCTAACAAAGGGACTTCAACCCACATGATTCACACGGCACTACATGAATGGCGTAAGAACATGATACAACTAAGGGGTTGATCCGAGATGATACACACTGACTCGGAAGTTTGGGTGATCCGAGCGTTTACAGTTTTTTATAAGAACATTGCTATTGCTTGGAGTATATTGTGGGGTAAGCTATATGCAGCTGGGGATTTACCACCTAGACACACGAAGCTGCAACTCAATTTAGGACTGATTATACCCACCTCATGTGAATGCCTTACAAGATCCAGATCCAGAAGTGTGTTGTATTAGGAATACGTACCATTCAGATTGTTCGTTCAGTAGAAAAGTCTGTATATATCCATGTGTTTTTCATAAATATTCCTACGTTAAAAAGTGTGCCTTCAGGAAGGACGGGAATAAATAACAAGCAAGTTGAGAACAGTAGTCTAAAAAACAAATAATACAAATTATCAATTTTCATCTAAAAAAAGCAAACGTATTTGCCCATGCGACAAGATCGGTTATCATCAGTTGGATTTTAAGATAATATTCTGTATGATGAACATCGGGGAAGTATTGATGGAAATTATCGCGTAAAACATTAGCTACTAAAGAAATCAGCTTGATTGTGACCGGACGAAAAGTCTAATAACAAGAACAATGGCTGATAAAAAATCTTATAAGAGCTTTATAATTAATTTTAATTAACAACAGTAGAGCGATTTTATTCACACGTTATTTTTAATGCGTTATAATGATACTACTTTTATTCAACTAAACAACATGTCTGCAAATCAGAACAACCATAATTCGTAACCGAACCCAATCAATTAATTCAGGGCCCAACGGCTCATTTGTGTCTAAGAACCATATAAACTCAACTGCCGTTTCTATGCTTCTCTACCTAAATATATATATATATATATATATATCACTTCGACCAAATCAAATATACCACTCGAGATTATTTGCTGTTAATCTATTTACATAAATCACCGATTGTCCATGAAGTCAACATTATGGTGTAAAGATTAATTTGGGAAACTATTAAGGTTGTAATAATCACAGCATGGACCCTCGTATCTGAAGGGTGATTCGTTATTCAAGAAATGTAACTAGTATGATCTCTCAACTTTAAAAGGAAATAACTTTTCCAAGTCAAGAAACCCAATTTCCTGTGGTCTCTTAGCTAAATATTGTAAACTTGCGGGGTTGCCACCCGTGGCATGCATATATGCACTCCACTTTACATGTCACGCCGTGCATGTTCACAAGAGTAGGTAGCGTAAACTGATGCAATGACAACGTATGTGGTCATTTCCTACACCATCGCCATGATAAAATGATAATGATGATACAACAGAATTGCAATAAAAAACATTTTTTCAGAAATAATAACAGGAACAAGTAGGATATATTGGGGTCCAACCTTTTGTAAATTAATAAACCAATTCATTCTGGTTCAGAAAGATCTAAGTAAAATGTATATATTCGCATGTGAGCACATCGTTATGTATGCAAATGTTTTCATTCTGAGTTAGACAAACTGGTATCAAACATATTAAGCTTCTAACAGACAATACGCCCTCTTTCATATCTTCGTCGATTCTAATTATTCTCCTGATCGAACTGGACCGTAACTGATATTTGATATAATATTTAAAAACGAAAATTAAACATATTTCTTTCGCGTAATTGCCTTTAGGTTTTGAGGTTGAAGTAAAAGTAAATTTTGATCTCTTCTGCACCTCTGTTTTTCTTCATTGTTTTATTCATATTCTTTGCCCTTTTCCTCTACTTCGCGTATTTTGTCTTCATCTTCTTGCTTCATCAGCAGTTATTCGCCGTGTACCCTTTTTCTTTCATTTCATATTTTTGTTCTTCACAGTCATTGCTCCCGATTTTCTCATCCTCTGGCTGCTTCTTCTTCTTCTTCTTCTTCTTCTTCTTCTTCTTCTTCTTTCTATCCCCGTTTTTGCACCCCTTCGTTTACTTCCGCTTTCTTTTATAGCGATGTTTATTTGTTGTTTTCTTTTATTCATTTCTTATTTTTAATATATTGTTCATTTTATCGTCTGCTATGTTTCCAGCTTCCTTCTATTTTAATTTTCCTTGCTAGCTCTGTTCATTTGTATTCTCTGTCTCCTTTAATCTGCTCTTTTTTTCTATTATTTCCATACTTTGTTGTTGTTTATCAATACAGCGTTTACAACATTGTTCTCCGTGATTTAGTTGCACAGTGTGTTCCTCTGCTATAAAAAGAGAGATTCTAACTACAACAAAATAATCATTGGCAATAAGTATTTGTCTATGATTAAATGACCTACAACGAGTTGCTGTACTGTAAAGAGACACACCATTAAATCGTACGATTTCAAATTTGTATCTGGTGTTTCTGCTGTTCTAGCTAATTAACATATGTGTTCTTACATCTTCCTTTTCTACTACTACTACTACTATTACTACAACTAATACTACTGATACCACTATTATTAATACTACTAATACTACTTTGTTTTCCTTTGAATAATTTCTGTCCATCGTCTTTATATTCTTCTACCCAATCTCCCTTTTTATATTCTTTCTCATCTCCCTCTTTCTTATTTTACTTCTTTGCCTTCTACGAATACAACTTATTCATCTTGCTATTCTTCTACATCCCCATTCTTGTGGTTTACCAATTTTTTCATCTTTTTCCTCTTCTTCTATTCATTGTTCTAGTTCTACTTGCTATTCCTTCTTTCTAATTCGTCTATCCTCCTCGCTACCTCCATCTTCAGATTCTACTTTGCCAATCCCCCCCCGCTCTCTCATTCCTCGTTGTCTTCTTCTGCTGCTGATACTTATTCTCTCTGACTTGCCTCACCTAATTTTCTTCCTTTTATCCCCTTTCTTCGTTTTCATCTTCCTTTGCTTCTTATTTTCAACTTCATTTGAATCCTTCTTAAGTGTTTTCTTCATTTTTTTCAATTCATTAATTTTCGCCTCATGAATTAATCATCTACCTTTTCTCCATTTAACGAAACTTATTTCTGCTACTCTTTTTCTGTCCAGTGCTCTGTATGATCACTTCTTCTCTCATCATGTGTTGTTTTCATTCTTTTTTTTTGCACTTATATAGACTTCCTCAATTTTTAAAACAACCCCGCTTTAATTTATCATACAATATTTGTGCCTCAACATCTTTTCTCCTTTTCTACTCCTCACCTACACTTCTTTTACACAACTTGATCTTATACAAACGCCAACCACCAAAAATACAAAGCAACGCAAACATGAATATCCATTCCCACATATAAAAGAAGCCATAACCAAATAAGTCACCCATAAGTAAATAAACGCGATAGAAGTAGCGGATTGCCAATCAGCGTTTTGACAACTTAATTATTAATTTTGAATAAGTTGTTTCAAAATGCCAAACATTTCCTCGTCTTAGTCACCAAAAAATATGATGCATTATGGAAATGAAAATGTCTTTAGACTTAGATTTCATTAAGTTATTTCGAAGTGACAGATTTTTATCCGCCGTTTCAAATTTCAAATATTAATAATGGCGTATTTGATTAATGCTGATTACTCATGCAAATTGGAAATACGGAATTTTTCGGATAAAATGCGGTAAATGGTGTTTGTATAGAGATATGAGATTTTGCGAAGATATTTAAACAATAGAGGAAGGCATGCAATGTGGCTAATACTGGGAAATATGGGAATAAGAAAGTCAAGGTAATTGATGTATATATATATATATATATATATATATATATATATATATATATATATATATATATATATATATTATATATGAATAAAGAGAGGAAAGAATAATATAATTACATCACGAATAATGAAGCATCGAAAATTGTCAAACTTTGTGAAAATAAAAAAAATAAAAACAAAATATCTGCTGCTGTTCCATATAAAAAAGCCACTATATATATATATATATATATATATATATATATATATATATATATATATATATATATATATATGTGTGTGTGTGTATATATATATATACATATATATATATACATAAATATATACATATATATTTACATATATATACATATACATATATATATATGTGTGTGTGTGTGTGTGTGTGTATATATATATATATAAATATATACATATATATTTACATATATATACATATACATATATATATATATATGTATATACATATACATATATATATATATATATATACATACAAGGCCGAAAAAATATTTTCTTGATGAACAAATTATGCCAATATTTTTGAGAAGGCTTTATAAGTGCAGAAACAATTGTTAGTATTACAATGTCGATCGGATAAAATCCAGAACACTTTTTAATAATATTATTAAATAATTTTAGGAGCGCTAGTCGTATTGCACACTTTAATACATCGGCTTAAACGTTTCTGTGAGGATTAAAGGATATATAGAACAACAGCAGATATTTTGTTTTATTTTTCATCTAAATACATATACACTAACATATTTAGATGAGTGCATATATTTGCATATATATATATATTTTTTTTTTACATTCATGAACTTTTACATATTGGAGTTTAAATTTCAAATGTTATTATTCTCGGATAACTTTTTTCTAAAATAAAAGAAAGATAAATATCGTTCCGTTTGAATCAGTTCATGTCTTTTCAAAGTCCGTCTTTTTCGGAAAGGGCAGCCGAAGTATGATTCTCCAAAAAAAGAGTAATCAATATAAGAAGAAAACGGAAAAACGCGACAATCAGCAAGGGGTAAATTGTGCACTGATTTCATTTTGGATGCACAGATGAGTAAAACTGTCTGCAAACTTTAATTCTTTAATCACAGGAAATCGCTCTCTGTTTACTATTCTCCGTATTTTTTTATTTTTTTATCTTTCCGTTTACGTTGGAGGTGGGGCATCCTACCGGATGCAAGACAGTCACCGGTTATTTAAGACACTCTAGCCTCGAGATTTTTTAAGATTTTAACCGTCCTTTAAGGGCAATTGTTTGTATTTCTCTTGTACTCGGTTCACCGGGTATACTCGCCAGATAGCTTTTGAAATTTCTTTTCATTAGTCCTGTTGCTCTTATAATTACTGGGATGATTGCAATTTTCCTAATATACAAGTTTCTTTTCATATCGTACATAATACGTTGGTATTTAGTAATATGTTCCCTTTAAGCTCTGTTTAATCCTGCATCATTAGGGACACTGATTAGGGTTACTACTTTCTCTCCTTTGTGTCATATTACGATGGCAGGTTTTACAGCTCCGTTCTCTGGGTATGTAGCTGTAGGGGTGCATAGTCATAGTTGATGGTATATACATATTTTCTAACTGGTCTTTCTGGTATATACTCCAAGGACTTGCTGCTACACTGGATATTCAACTTTTTACAAATAGTCCAGTTAAGATGTTTACACACTGCGTTGTGTCGCATTGTATGATAGCCCTCTCCTAAGAGAACCGTACAACTGGATGTCAGGTGGCTCACCCTCACTGCTTCTGTGGGGCAGAATCTGCACTTGTTATTGTAGATGAGACCACTCATGTTTTTTAAGACATTGATCATCAAACCTTGATCTTGAGCAGCCATTATCATTCTCTCCAGACCATAGTGGAGAGATCCTCTTTTCAGCCAGTCTACAGAGCCTTCAGTATCTATATATTTTTGGGATAATTCACAAAGGAAATACTTAGCACGTTGTTCGTTGGCCCATTCCTCCATTTGTCTGTACTGGAAGGTCTTGGTGTATTTTTGGTGGCTTTTGCGGGCTATTTCTATGTCTGTTTCTGCCTTATTTTTAAGACAGTCATGTTCAAAATGTTCAGCCAGTATAGTGTTAGAGGGTGTTCAGGTTCCTCTGGTTGTTTGATGTTGGCACACCCTCATAAGGTTTGGGTTTTGGGAACTCACCAGGTATTGGCCAGTGCTCACAATATCGCTCCGATGTTGATGGTCAATTTCTGAGAGACCCATCCCTCCTGTTTCTTTTTGGAAGACACAGCCTTGGTAGACACTGATTCCCGTACACTACTCTGTACATTGTCAACATCTTTCTCGTTTTAGTTTCTAATCTGTTAATGCCTTTTTATGCCAGTTACTTTGTTTTGTTTGTTAGTTGTGTTTTGCAAATTTTTTAAAACGGCGTATACATTTTTTGTCAATTTGTTCTGTTATCTTGGCATGTTGAATTTAATCGTTTTCTTCTATGCCAAGGTAGTTGTATTGTTCCTGTTCTCCTAGGTCTTTAATGTCAGTATCGTCATGAAGCTGACTGTGTTTCTGTTTGGATCGTATTCCTTGTTCTGAGGGAGCACTTGCCACATTTGTCCAGGCCGGACTTAATTCCAATATCTTTAGAGAAGGTATGCACGACCTGTAAGAGTCGGATTAGTTAAGAATCTGAACTAGCATACAGCTTGAGGTCATCCATGAAGAGCAGGTGGTTGACTCTTTTGTTTAGATGTTGTTTGCGGCCCTAGCTCAAATTGTAAGAACTCTTGCTTTTGTTTAGTAATTTGCTTAGTGGATCAATTACCAGTAGAGAGGATAAGCTATCTCCTTGGAAGATTCCTCTCTGGATCTTGACGTCAGGGGTTGTATTGCTCCATTAGTGTGCCTTAATGCCACAGTTGTTTTCCATATATTTATTTGTACTGTCATGGTTTTCCTGATGACCGGATGGTATTATATACATGAAGAAAGCGCAGGAGCTATGCGTGGGATACACTATCGTATGGCTTTTGGTAATCGATCCACGCCATGCTTATATTTCTCTACCTCTTCCTACATTCCTCAAGGATAGTCTTATTGATCAACAATTGGTCCTTGGTACCTAAACACTTCCTCCTACACCCTGCTTGTTCTTTCTCCAGGTATGCTCCAGAAGAGATGTGTTCGTAGATGCTGTCTGCAACCAGGCCAGTGAAGAGTTTGTAGGTTGTAGTGAGGCAGCAGATCGGTCTGTATTTTCTAGGGTGTTGTGTCTTACTCGTTTTAGGTATGAGGGTTGTATCACGGTTTACTAGCCATGCTGGTATGGCCTCCTCACCCTTCGAAAGTCTGGTGAAGCAGCTGCTATAATTGCTATGTAGTGCTATTAATGTTGTCAGCCAGAAATTTAGTGTATTTTCTATGCATGGTGTTTTGTGATTCTGTAATTGATCTAGCTTTCGTTTTATCATTCCAGACGTTATCTCTGGCTATGGCATTTTGGCTTGCTTTTATTACTTCGAGCTACATCTAAAATCCACTTAATCCCTTGGTTGCATGGCCCCTCATTCTCAAACAAAGACCCCCAGTAGTTGTCTAGCTCCTTCTCTTCCGGTGGCTTTTCCACTGTTATATTCTCTCCAACCAAATTTCTGTATACTAGTATTGTATTCTTTTTGAAGGGTCTGTTCACAACTTTCGCCCTGTGCTTGTTATCCTTTTCTTGAATTATGTTTGCAAGTTCTGGGATTTTGTCTTCAAGTTCCCTCGCAACGTTTCCAATATTTTCTAAATTTTTCTGTAATTAGAACAGAGTCTGCAGATGATGTTTCTCAGCCGTTCCCGCATTGTAGGGGCAGCAATGAATGGTTTAATATAAGAAACTTCCTTTTTGCAAAGGTTAAGTTGTTTCTGAAGCTTCAGTTTCCACGGTGGTGTTGTGGCTCGTGCTCTGGACTCGCATTGCTTTTTGAATTGAGGGAGTGCTTTTCTAACAATGTAAATTCCTGCAGCGTATGTTACTTGATTTAGCTCCATAAGGGATATGTTCGATGGAGCAAGTCTTTTAAGAGCGATGGTTACGTCTTGTATAACTACCTTGGTAGCTCTTGAGGCTTGGGTTTTGGGTAGTTGAGGTCTTCCCTCCAGCTTCAGCATCTAGACTTTCCTAATTATATTATCAAGTTCTTCTTCCAAGGCCAATAGCCTATCATCGGGTTCCAGTACTTTCTGATGTAATGATGGAGATTCATGTGTTTCCATTGGTCTGGGGGATAGTGGTGAGGAAGAACTTAGGTTCAATGAAGGGCTATCTTTTGATTCTAAATAGACAGCTGATGGTGGTGGTATACTTGTCGGGGAGACTCTTGTTAAAGGGGATTTTGATGTTGATGTGACTTTATGGTGGGAAGTTGTGGACCCAGACAGTTTGACGGCTTCATTCATGGGTGAATAGTAATGTTAATTCTGTTGTATCTGTAGTGTGTTTTTTTGGCCGATGATGGGAATTGTGTGAAGTTTGATTGGGTTTTCAAGTGGATACATTTTGGTTCTTATGAGGGCTGCTACCTCTGATGCCATATAACCCAGCTCAGTTTCATTGAACAGGCTCATACTGTTATATCATTGGCAAGTTATTTTTCTTGCCTGGACAGAAGTGGAAGAATATTTCAATCCAGGTTTCTGTTCTCTTTTTTGTTTAGTATAGTTTGCTTGAGAATATTTCATAGCCTACAACAGTTACCACTTTTCTTCCCTCTCCCCTGTAGACTCTTGTCTCCGTCTAGTATATTCTTCCATGATAGTAAGATAAACTTCATCAGCCTGTCTTATGGCTGCATTTTTTATAAGAGTGCTCTCTTCTTCTGTTATATATATATATATCCCCATATGAGAAACAAGCAATCGTAGGCGGGCAATCGATGTATTTTTTCTTCGGGGAGAGTAGATTCTTGGATGGTATCTCAAGGGATGTTTTGCTCCATTTTACAAACTTTGAGTAGTGGTTACAAAACAATAGCACACGTCCATGGATGGGTATTTACGCCTTTACGCCTCTTATGTTTCTTTTTTGTTGCTATATTTGATGGGGATAGGGGCCAGGACGTGTTGTTTGAAGGCCTGCTGGCTGACGCTGGTTAGCCTCGGTATGCGCTGGAGCACCATTTTAAGAAACAGGAAGGTTTACACCATTGCTTACATCTTCCCGCCTGGTGTATGAACGAGTTGATGGGCCCTTGTTATCCTGTGTGCCGGCCTGCTAGTATTTATTTTGGTTTTTATTTATTTTTAATTATTCATTTCCTCATTGTCAACAGTTGCTAATTCTTTATGCAAACTGCAATTCGGGAGACGTGCTGGATAGCTTGAGGAGACAGCACACCATTGTTTTTGAATATTTTGTAAGGGGTTACTTCAAGTAAAAAGGCTCCTTATGTCAGAGTCTCTGACTAACCCATGTATAGAGAGCCCGAAGACACACCCGAGGGTGGTCTCTAGTAGGCATTCAAGGCCCCTACCTTTCGTCTAACTTGTGTATTTTAAGCTGTTTACTTTCCTTCATGTTACTACTTTTTCACACAAAGTGTTTCTTTTTAATATAGATACAGGCTAATATATTATATGTTTACTTAACGATTGAGACTTTGTGTAAAGTTGTAGTAAATAAGATTTGCAACATATATTGTATCAGCAGAAAGTAAACACATTAGTTTTTAAAAAAATAAATCCAAACATGCTACAAACATATATTTTTTGTTAAAGAATGCAAATTTCAAAGTATATTCTTTTAAGAAAGAATTAATTCATGTAAACATACCATAACCCTTATTTACGCTTACATTTAAATGTTTTATCCAAATAATATATGAAGTATTTAAGTGTATGTCGTTGATAAAAAACAATGTTTTACTTTGATTTTTTAGAATCTTTATGGATGTGTTGAAATGAAACATTTATCTAAATTAAATCACGTAAATTTAAATCAAAGTTTTTTGATTTTTATATCATTAAATATTCGATTAAAAGTTTACATGAATAATTCCATGTGATAACATAGCGAAAGATCAAGCATACACATTGGGAATTAGCCAAATATTTTTTGCTATATAATAATACGCTTTAGCAAATTGATATTAGTACTAGACGTTATTATTGTTCACCTTTTATGTTGGAATTGCCTGATTGCGATAAATGCTATGACAAAAATGTATTTAACATACTTTTCTCTGATTTTGATGTTGTATTGAACGTAAACTATGAATTAAAATACACTTGATCAACCCCCAAGTATCTGTTATGTCCAAATATATAGTTAATATTATTTAACCTCCGTTCACACTAGAGTAGACATATACAATTGCAGAAATATAAACTTACAAGTTTTTTGGAGATAGAACCCCAATAACTATATATATATTCTCAAACTACATTAACTAGATTACTTAGGTAACATTATTTCAGTGTGAACAACACTGTATAATGATATATTTCGTACTGTATTCAGGCCAGACGTCCAATGAATTAAAGCGGGACAGAAACATACAACAAATAAAGAATACAAATAGGGAATGAAACGGGTACTGCTAGTAGATATATATATATATATATATATATATATATATATATATATATATAATTAAC
This sequence comes from Sepiola atlantica, assembly GCA_963556195.1. Lineage (NCBI taxonomy): Eukaryota > Metazoa > Mollusca > Cephalopoda > Sepiida > Sepiolidae > Sepiola > Sepiola atlantica. The sequence goes on from OY744522.1 coordinate 124,429,741, forward strand.
TTGTTACAAATATCCAGGGGGTATGAATCCGAAGGAAGTTGAAACCGGGTTTATGAGAGTGGTCAATGAAAATTCAGAGCAATAAAGTGGAAAATCTTGAAAAAATCCAGCACCTGCAAATCAATAAACTCTCCATGTAGATTATGCTTACATGAAAAACTGGAAATTATCCGCTTTAAGGACAAAAACAAACTCCTAAATAGAAAACAAGAGACATCTATCAACTGTAAACATAGTAGACTCTACCTCCTTAGCAACCCACATACCCCACCTTAACCCCACACCAACACCACATAACTTAAAAATAAAATTAAAAGTAGTTTTTTTATTTTTTTAGTTTTTTTACAAAAATGATGATAACATTAAACCCCCACTATACACTACCCCAAAACACAATATAACCCCCTACCCACCCACCCAAAGTTACCACCCAATCCCACCCCAACAAGTCATGATGAATCTATAAATATATAACCACCCCTCTAAACTAACAATAACATCAAATCTCTACGTACTACCTATAATGCACAGCCTCAATAGCCTCTCAGCCATACTACCAATTCTAACATAACCCCATAACTGGGACAGCTATTAACACTGATATCACTTGGACTAATCTAATCTCAATTACTTAACCCTTCGATCACTACCTTGAACACTTAATTATTAACTGGTACTTAGTCCTTGTCATTGGTAGTAGAACAAAAAAGCCTACCATCACTTGTCGACTTATTTCGCCCAATGACTTCACAAGTAGCAAGATGGTAATGATGGTGATATTTATCATTATTATTATTATTATTATTATTATTATTATTATTATTATTATTATTATTATTATTATTATTATTATTATTATTTAATACTATTATTATTATTATTATTATTATTGTTATTATCATTAATATTCTTACAAACTTGTTATTTCTATTTTTATTCTAATTTATTTATATTTACCTTTATTTTTATTTTTATTTTTATTTTTATTAAGGCTTTTATTAAGGCTTTTATTAAGGCTATTATCACTGCGACTATCGTAGGTATGATTGGCAGGCGTTATCATTGTTATCATAATCGGTTTTATTAATGCTAAAACTGGTAACACCATGAAACTTCTCTTATAAAATGATTCCACTAGTATTGATCTCGGTATAATATAATCACAATTTAAAAAAATATATAATCACAACAAAATTCACTACAAATAATAAACAAAACATTAAAATAAAATAAATAAAATGCAGAAGTAGCAATTAATACCCTAAATTAAAATGTCCCCCTCCCTCTCCAATGTATTTTCAATTTTCAATCTCCCGTTAAGGTGAAGTTAAAACTTATGCCATTTGAATTCCATCGCCAGCCCGATGAGTTGGTCGCTATTTGCACCAATGAAACAAAACTTGTTTTGTCGCCACTAATGGAATAAAATTAAAAAAATAATAAAAATATATATATATATATATATATATATATATATATATATATATATATATATGAGATACTAATAAAGTAATATAGGACTATGAACATATATTAATAGTTTGGCTTTTTGACCTCGGATGTTATCACGGAGAGCTTGGAGAAGTTGTGCTTTCCAGAAAAGAAAGGTTAGTTTTCGTATCATGTCTTATTACGGGAACAGTTGAGTGCACTTTCTATGAATTATGGGTTATACTCAAACGAGATAAAACGGAAGGTTACAATAAAATAGGAGAGTAAGTCTGTTCGTCTAATAAATCATGGATTGTATTTGTCATGCCTCATGTATATTTAAATATCTATAAATGACAACACACATAATCACTCACACACAGACACATATATATATATATATTTATATATATATATATACATATATATATATATGTATATATATATATATGTATATACACATATTTATATACGTAGGCGATGTTGCTAAACACACTTAACAAAACGGTTGCCCTATTTTACATAAAGACTAAGAAACGTTTTTCTTTGTTTCCATTTTAAATGTTTACATTCAAAATTTAATATGATCAAGGTGGAGATAAATCGTATTTTTTTCAAATGAATAATGTCCTTTGCATCATAGGCTAAGTATATGCTTGATAAATCGGATACATTTCTGAGTCATTTTCGGGAAAGTATACATCCTACTTTTAGTTTAATAACTTATATATATATATATATATATATATATATATATATATATATATATATATACATACAATTTAATGTAATTTTATTTTACTGAGGATATCCAACTTATCAACGCACATAGACTACTGGAGAATAAGTGTTAATGAGGTTGTCACATGGGCGGTGAGATAACACCGTGATGACTGGTAACGAATATTAAGATTCGGCAGAATTTTATTATTTAAAAATAAGACTTAATTAGTAATTATTTACATCAGACTTGAACACTACCATGTTGCATTTAGATAGAAAGACGGCCCGTGATATTCTGCTCAACTGACGGGTAGTTAAAGGAAATAAATTCTCCTTATTAAAGTTCTGTTTAGTTTTAAATACACATAAGGATAAAAAGAATTATTGACAGTGGCTGCTGCATGGATATTTTTAGTTGTGAATATATATATATATATATATATATATATATATATATATATATTAATCAAATAAATTATGAATTATAACGTAAATACACACACAGGTAAATACACTTATAAGTAGTAAAATGCATTCGTCTTAACTCTATTAAAATAAAGCAGTTTTGTAAAATTACGAATAATATTTTCTTGAACAAAGACTATCAACTTGGTAAGGAGAACATTTTTTTTAATAACAACATAGGTAAGCAATAAAATAATCTAGAGCAGAATACCAGATCTGATATTCGGAACGTATTAGTTTTTGTAAGGGATATGGTGTAAGGGTAAATAATTGAGGAACCTGTAAATAATATGAAGACTACCGTAAAGTCCTGGAAGCAAACTAATGTAGTAACCGAAAAACATAAATTGACTTTCAAGCAATGTGGTTTTCTAAGAAAGACTTAGGGTAGAAAGTGTTTTTTAACACATGATGTTAATGGTTTAAACAGTTCCAATACTTTAAGTATATATATATATATATATATATATATATATATATATATATATATATATATATATATATATAACGATAGCAGCAATAAGAGTGATAAACATATACGAATGTCCAAATTTATTTCAAATTTCGATTGTTCAATGCAATGTGTATTCTGTAATAAACTAACTAGAAATGTTTATGATAGCTACAGCACCTAAGAACTTACATGTAATTAACTCTAAATATGAGCTCATTTCTAATTGAAGACACAAGCGAAAATTAAAATACAATAATTTCATGACTCCCTCTGACACTCTTCCTCCCTGCCAACAACTCCCTCTCTAGCATCAGACAAATTTCTTAATTCTATATCTCCCCCAACTTCACCAATAACCATCACAATAATGTATCATCACCATTACACCTAATAACTTCATCAACCCATAGCACTTATTGTAAATGATGAACTAACATCATTCCTCCTACACTCCACCAATCTAATGTCTATACCATTATCCCTACTAAGCATTATATCTCCTAGTCATCTTGCTTCATTTTACTCCTAACTTCTTGTTCTCTTCTGTTTGGCAACCTGTCCATAAACTCTTCCATTGCCTCTTAATTTTGCTTCCTTCTTATTTCCCTGTATCCATTCTATCTCACTTTTAACTGCGCTCCTCGGTTTATCAACCAAATTGGTCCACTGTCTTCCCCCTATAAAACTACTTACAACTCTAACACACTAACATTATATTTAAGTTTACTTGATTCAACCACACCCCACCCCATGATACTTATATTGAAATCAGTTGTTGCAAGCGGTTTAACCTTATCCCCTTAATAGCCCCCAACCCTATATGTTTAATATAATAGAGTGAGACAGGCTAGATGTATAACTATACATTTGGCTTGCCTTACTTATTTTTTAAATTCTTTGACCACTTAATCATTTAATGATTTTTTGGGCCTCATTCCAATTCTCAATTACTCATTTATTTTTATTTTTATTTATTTTTACCCTCATTCATTTATTTATTTAATTATACTTTTAAACTACTAGGAAGCCTTTTTAAGCTTGCCAGAAAATTTAACTTGTTTACGCTAATCTTTGCCCGATTTACTACTTATTTACCATCTAAACTATATATTCCTATTAATTGGACCCCTAATCTCCGCAATGGTAGCCCTTTAAACCCTTGCAATTATCTTATCTTCCGTGCAAAACCCACTTTAACTACGACCCCTGCCCTATTCTTCAAATTATACACACATTTTTATTCACTTAAATCTTCACCTATAGCTAAACCTTACCCACATATTATTTTTCGTGTGCTTCTTATGCTCTTTAATTTTACGTACTTCTTATCTCCCTTTGTATCTATTCAATCGACCCTGTATATGCCTCTTTCTACCGACAATATCACATTCGTAGATTCCACTTATCTCGCATTAAACTACGACCATTGGTTACTTCTTAAATTAGTCCTTCTTGCTCCCCTTATAAAGCCTTTTATTACTTCAAAGCACTGCCACTACACTTAAGATTAACTTGTATCTACTCATCCCCACCTGATATTACTTATAATGGGAACCAATTATTACACGCAATCTAACCTTATCCCCCGAACTGTTCCCTTACCCTGAATTGTTATATGACTGAGTTGGACAGGCTAGATGTATAACTATACCTCGAGCTAATATTAATTATTTATTATTTAATTATTTAATTTCTTAATCATTTAATTATTCATCTAATTATTTATCCGAGCCTTATTAAATAAATTATTTAATTATTTTATTTATTTATTTATTCATATATTTTTACTTATTCTACAATACTTTTAACCAATTAGGTAGCCCTTTTAAATTTCTAGAAATGTTAGCCAGTAAACGCTAGTCGTCGCTCAATTTTTGCTTATTACATTTAAACTACAGACTTCCATTCTTAGAATTCTAATCTCAGCATCAGTAACCATCTTAAACCCTGGAAATTATTTTGTCCCCACCCTAAATTCGGTTTTTATCTACGATCCCTTTTCCCTTTCCTTTTCTCTTCAAATAATATTTACACTCAATGACTTATTTCTTAGCATTTAACCTATCTTCGCCCGCATGTTACCAACCAATCCCTTATAACTTGAACCGCTTCTCCCCCATCCACCCCTCTTTTTTCCTCCCAGCTGCAACCGCGGCATTCTCAACTAACCCGACCATTGTATTCCCTCATATTTCACTCTCCCCACTCTCCAACCACCCTCCTAATTCAGCATAGCTTTTTCACTTAAGTTTTTTTTGGGTTCGCTTCCTTGAATATCTCACCAATAATACCATTCGCTTTCCTACTATGGTCCGGGAAGTTATAAAAAATGGCCAGCTTTCTCACATCAATTCCATTTAAGTGCGCTCCATCTACGATTTGATTTCAACATTTTACCTTTGGATTTACTTCATTTTGAACACTTTCTCCATACTGCCCCTAAGAAAAACTGTTTTCGTCTTCTTCAAAAACTCCTTTTTATTGGCCACCTTTTCACCGGACAATTACAATCTGGACAAGCCACATATCTTTTTTACACGAACTTTTATTCACTCCATTTTTAATAATATTTTTCAAATGTTTGAACTTTGGGATTTCCACAGCCAACTTATCTATCCGTATTCCTCCTCTGATGATTAGATTTCGATCTTTGAACATCCTTGGCTTAAGGAAAGAATAATAAACACTAGTTTATTACAGAATACACCTTGCATTGACCAATCGAAATTTAAAATCAATTTGGACATTCGTACATGTTATCACTCTTATTTCTTCTATTTTTATAATTGCTCTATCTCGTATATTGAGCTTAACCTTTTAACTATAAGTTCTAACTACTAAAAGTTTACTTTTGATTAATATTTGATTATATATATATATATATATATATATATATATATATATATATATATATATATATACTAATGATCCCCGTGTTAATATTAGACGCTTAAGGTCTCCTGTTTTTGTTTCACTGTTAGATACTTAACCCCCCTTTTTTAATTTTATTTACTTTTTTTTGTTATGAATTTTCCAACGAATGCTAAGTATGCAATATCTTCGATTTAGCTAGTTTCTCTGGAAATTTAAACTGCATTTTACTTTTTTTTTGTTTTTCTTGTTAAATTGACTTCAAGCTTCTTCAGACTATATATATATATACATATATATATATATAAGTATACATTTTTATTTATACACACATTATTGGTTACATATGCGCATACATGTTTCGGTTGCACTTTTCCCAGAAAGTCAACCTTCATCAGACCAAGAATTTTCGAGAAATGGATTGGTCTGATGAGGTTGACTTTCTGGGAAAAGTGCAACCGAAACATGTATGCACATATGTAACCAATAATGTTTGTATAAATAAAAATGTATACTTATAAACAGCTCTACTTGTTATTGAGCACTTTTTATAAACACTTGAGTTTCTACGGATTTACATTTACAGAAACTAATACAATACATGTACGATATATACATATATATATATATATATATATATATATATATATATATGTATATATATATTTATATCACTATATTTTAAATGTTTATATTATTTGAACAAACTTTCATAGCTTTCTTGAATGTAATGATGTATGTGGGTGGGTAACATACTGCAATATCAGCAGAGTCGGGCCAAATGAACAAATGGTCGTGAACACGCGTCTCATGTTTACTGACCAACATTCCAATTACCGCTTTCTATCACCTTCTGTAAATTGGAGCAGCTATTTTCCTGTATAATAAAAAATAAGATACACGCGTTTATCGCCTATTATTAAAGAAAATACAAATTATATAAAAGTAAAAAAAACTAATACGTGAAAAAATTAAAAAATATGCAAATCGTCTCGATGAGAAAATTATATCTTTTTGTCCTACGACAAACACACTATTTTTTTGAGAAATATGTTTTTGATCAGTTTTTTAGAGTGTGGACTTAATATTCATTGAAGAGCTACAAAACATCATCCAGTCTTAAGATGTTGGTGTTGACTCTCATAAAGTGTTGTGTGCTTTCGTCCGTGAGGTTGTGCCTTGAATCAGGAGGATATAAGGATGTATTTTGTGTTGTTTAAGATGTGGTTTCGGATGTTATAATAAATCGCAATGTGTTTTCTGCTGATTATTGTTGAAACGTAGGGAGAAGTCAGAACCTGTTTTACCGGTGTAGGTGCCGTTCGTACATCTCACGCAGGTGTGTATTAGGCGAAAGGCAATGGTCCAAACTCACCTTACATAGCCCACTGCTTTAAACGTCTACATGTTGTGATAAACTATCAGGCTACTAAATTTAATAGATAAATAAGAAAATGTATTGTAAACGTTTGCGTGAATCAAATATTTGTGTGTAGTAAATATTTATTGATTGTTTAACTAAAGGTGTAAACATAAGTATTATTAGCAGAAAAGTTAACATTAATCGGTGTAAGAAACAAAAATAAACGTGTTTGTAATGCGTTGCAAACTTTTTTGCAGCATGATATATGCATATATAAACATATTAGTATATATATATATATATATATATATATATATATATATATATAAAGAAGTAAATTATGTGGAATACAATATCTATTAAGGCATCAGTTGTTCAAACCTAGGGGGTTTAAATAAGAAACATGTTATTATTCCTTCTTTAAACACTCGTTTTTATGACAGAATTAAATCTTATCGTCAGAGTAGAGTTGACAACTCTTCATGAAAAGTGTTTCTTATAGCTATATATGATATAGTTTTCTTTTCCCCTTTTATACATACATAAATATATATATATATACATATATATATATACATATATATACATATATATACATATATATATATATATATATATATATATATATATATATATATATATATACATATATATATATATATGATAATATAAAAGTATAAGACTTAAGAATATGTCTAATGGTAGTCATATTAGTTATACTGCGACGCTGTTAGAATTCATTTAAATAACTTATTTATTATTATGGCCCGAATTGCCTAGTCTTTTGTGGAGCTTTTTCTCTCGGCTATTTTGATTTGCATCTGAGTTCTGTTTTTAGAATTCGACATTTAATTTTTCATAGAATTAAGTTGTAGCTTATGTCTCTTACGTTTAACTATTAACGTCCTAGTAAACTTCTAAACATTTTTCTGAAAGCTTCTTTGCAAGAATATTCGCTTTAATTGTGTATTCTTGCCATTTGAGGAATGACATTTCAGACGAAACGCGCGTCAGTTTCCATAACTTTTGATATGCATCCATGAAATCATGCATACACGTAGAAATAAATAGAAATAAATAAACAAAGAACAGAATGCAAAGTAAAGTGACACTTCAAATGATTATCTCAAGAAGGTTAAGTACAAATGATTGGAAAATGGCGAGTAACAACTTACCTGTTTATTGCTTTTAAATATTGATTTTTGTTGCATTTAATACCCTGTTGATGTGTCATGTTTCACCATAGAAAGCTTATAGACATTGAGTGAGTTTTTCTGCATTTTCTACCATTTGATCATTTTGATTTTACTTACACACTGACTTCATGCTGGACTTTTCTTTACTGTCATCTATTGAATCCATAGCACACAGATTTTCTTAATTGTTATATTTAAAAAAAATTATTTTGAATTAATGTTCACTACTGAGACTGTTGATTTAGATGCCTTTTATGAAACAAACTTTCTTTAAAAACGTCTGACCTTGATTAATTGTAGAGATTTAACGTCAAATCAACCCGTACATAGATGGGGTATGTCAACATAAAAAAAAAGTTTTTTTGCCGTTATATTTTATGTTTTTCATATATCTTTACATATTTCAAAGCGAATCTTTTTACTCGCAGTAATGTCATTGCGGTAATAGGACTATTCCCCTCCAAGAAGAGGATTTTCCTTGAAAATCCATGGATTAAAGACTTTACGGTACTTTTTTCTTTGGTATGCAATAAAGTTTGATTACTTACGTATGATATTCTTTCATTTAATTCATAATTATTAATGCTGTATCCAATATAATGAGTTTTGTCTTCATCCTAATAGTTGACTTATTAAAAATATTAGATATTATTTATATATTTGAAGTGTTATTTTAATATCTCTCTCTCTCTTTATCTCTCTCTCTATAACAATATATATATATATATATATATAATGACATCAAAAGCAAGTTTTACATGATAACAATCATATAGACAAAACAGATGTCATTTTGTATTATCTTTCTATTATTCTCTGACCCGTCTATCAGCTTTCAAAAAACCACCGTGCAAGGAGTAGAAATATCACAGACAAACAGAAATAATCTTCTATAAGTAAGGCAAATATTTTCTTTTTATTTTTGTAATTGCTTCCGGCTCTCAACGGATTGTTTCAGCTTTCGAGGATCGAAATCTATTAATAACAGTATCTTTTACAGTACAATTGTTTAACAACGTGTAGCGGAATGAGTAGTAAATACACATTTCTTTTAACATAGCAAAAATCCGAACTGGGGTGGTAATTAAAGCTTGTAATGGAATGTATAAAACATGGGCAATTATTTGACAGAAAACTTTACTATTTATCTATAATAATATGTCATACTTAAACATTTGGAGTTTCAGGCCACAGCAATATAAGATGAATAATGCCGTATGAATAACTGAACACTGCCATGCTTAAACACTTTCGACATTATGTAACAGAAATTTATTTATTTAAGTGATATAGATTAACCTTAACAATCGCATACTCAATCATTCATGATCAGTATTATGTGTTTTTTACTTCCATTAAACGAAACTTGCTAAAGGCTGATATTTCACAAAGGAATCAAACTCGTATAAATGTATCGTCTGGAAAGCAATGCCTTCAAGTAGAGGATTTACTCGTTTAAGAAAGACTCGATATCATCGATGTTGATCGATATAATAATATGAGGAAAAGTACAAGCCAGGAGTGTAGAAAGTCTAGAGGAAGATATAGAAACCAACATATATTCCAGAAGAGGTTTGGCCCGACCTATTAATGTGTGGTTCATCGAATAGTAAGATGTCATGGAACGGTGTTATACATTTCCAAAAAAAAATAATGTCCTTGTAATATACCCTGTGCACCGTATCAAAGGGTAAGATAACAAAGCGGACCCCATATGAAATGGGGGGAGACATAAAAGCGGAAGTAGAAAATCACCTGAACTCCGCCCATAAAAAGCAGTTATGTCTCTTCGTCTGCCAACCAGCTGATCATTCAGACGTGAGAAACGCGGTATCCACGCATATCCAATGAGGGGGGGAGGGCGCACATTGCTAAAAGTCAGTCTGCCTTCTGTATGTTATGGCATATCTCCCCAATTCATTCCAAACATTCTCTCTCATTCTCGCACACGTGCCTTTAGTTTATGTGTATTTGTTATGTTAAATAAACTCTAGTAAAAACAAAATTCGGCATCCGTGTATTTATTCAATCAATGGCCAAGGGAATAGACGACAGCGAATAAATCCGGGTACACACCCGCGACGATAATAAGTATTGAACAAAGGAAGACAGTTAATCTTAATTCATGAACATATATCAATTCATTTATTGTCCATACTGGCAACCATATGTGGTAAAGTTTTTCTGATGTATATATTATTTACGAATTCGTCACCATGATTCAATTTGAGGCACAGAAAAAAGCAAAGCACGAGTGTAGTATAGTGGGAAACAGGAATAACATAGTTTACGAATCATATCGAATTCATCCTCTCAAACGTGGATTCTGCTGATAAGTACTTCGTGAATTTGTTCCTTAATTTTTATAATTCAAATATATGACAAAATTCTATAATTAGCTGTTCATACTTCTATAAATTATAAAATTCTATAATTAGCTGTTCATACTTTACTTCAATGGGGTAAAATTGTTGACATTCTCTCAGACAGCTGGCAGTCGCATCACAACGTTAAACATTCTCTACACAAAAATGTTAACCGATTAGCTATGCGCTTGATAGCGAGTATAATGGTTTAAATTTGACTCAATCGGAACAACTTGTATACTTTTATCTGTCCTTGTTCTGCGATCAGTCGATCTGTTTTAAAATGAATGACTACTTTAAGAATATGTTTATTCCAGACAAAACCCTTTTTAAAGCTACGTACATTTTCAATTCCGAAATTGCTTCTAGAACTATAGAGACAGTCTAAGCGGATGATCCTATTAAGGACATTGATTTGGTTCAATCTTCGTGAATCAAACTGAATGACTAATATAAGTAAATTATGTCCATTCCTCCGAAACATAAAATCTAGTCATGTGTCTCCATACATATATATATATATATATATATATATATATATATGTCAATATTATGATAAATATTTTAAAATTTTTATTCACATGCACACGCGTTTTAACCATTTTCTGGGAATCATCAATGCGGAGGATAACTGTTCTGTTGGTAACACGCTTCGAAACTAGACCCTAGTCACATTTAACCTTGAAGTCTAAACCTCTACAAAGTAGCCAACCTAACAGCCATGGAGAAATATTACGATTAAAGTCGTTGTATGTCTAAACGCGTGGAAGTATGTGTACCGACTGTCATAACCGTGTTAAATAATACAGTCGCATAGAATCATATATATATATATATATATATATATATATATATATATATATATATATATATATATATATATATATATATCCAGGTAAAGTTAAAATACACATGGTAATACGCTAAAGGTTTTCAACCGGCATAATAATTAGTGCTCAATACAAAATAGAGCTAACATATATATATATATATATATATATATATATATATATATATATATATATATATATATACACACATATATATATATATATATATATATATATATATATAATTTTTCATTTATTTATACATACATGTATATAATCTGCGACACTGATATGTCGATATTATCGATAAACTGCTGTTTTAAACCGAGATCTCATCAGGAAGAATGTAAATCTGATCCTTCCCTTCAGTCATGTTTGTAAAAAATAAAATTATAAAAATAAAAAGTAAAAGAAAAAGAAATTCACAATTTAAGATTAGAAGATCACATGGTCAGTTTTGAAAACGTCAAAAATCAAATCAAATAAACTCATGTTGTTGATAGAGAGAAGAAAAGAGTGTCAAATTTGCGTCCCACATTTTAATAGCCGATTAATATCTTTATATGAGTGATTACTTACTTTAGCGTGTCAATATTATGCGCAGTATAGGCGTTGGGAGAACGACGCAGTCTACAGTCTGGCCTTCATTCTAGGTAGAGTTGGGTGTTAAGTCATTTATATTTAATGGTGTTGATTTTTTTTCATTTCATTTTTTTTATTAACTTTAGTTTTTTTTACTTTTATATATATATATAACTCTATATCCTATATTTAATTTTATGTTTTAATATTAATTTGACGACAACAAAATAATTACAGCAAGAACATGAAGAAAATTTACCAAAATAAACTAAAAATTACTAAAGTTAATATATATATATATATATATATATATATATATATATATATATATATATATATATATATATATATATATTACATTTATACAATAATAGAAAAGTAACCATGTATAACAGTCATTTCAGATACTACAGTCAATATTTTCCATTCGGCTAAAGAATATCAGATGTTCTCTGTTTTTCAGTTAGTTGTCTACGGTGTTTGCTTGATTTTACTTCAGTCGACATTCTCAGCAATCAAGGGGTACCCACCTGGGTCTTACACTTGATCTCTATATGAGATACATAGATATTAAAATATGTTATTAAAGTTCTATTTTATCTCTCAAACGTTGAGTTAGTAAAGAAGTAAAGAATATTAATTTTCTTCTCTCCAATTGACCAGTTCATCATGCAATATTATACTTCTATGTTGGTCTCTTGGTCTTATCGGATTCAAGTAAAATAACTAATTTGGTCTGGTAGAGTATCCAGCTAAGTGTTGTTACTGGAGGTAAAATTACTTGGAGAAGAGGCAACACTCCTTCGTATGAGCAGATGTATAGCCGTGTCGAGGGAATCTTATTTGGGCTTTGAATACTATGTTATTTTGAATATTTGGTCAGGGTAAAATTGTAGGTGGAAATATACTCATGTCAGGTTGTCCTGGTAAACCTCTGTAAATATAAACCGAAACCCCCGAGGGTATTGTCTAGTGAGTGCTGTGTGCCTTTGCATGTGTCCGCGCAATGGTGTAATTTTTGTCGCCGTTTGCTGTAGAGTAGCAATAGAACACCATGTTATAAAACTAATTTCATGAGCATCATCTACTGTTTAAAATAACATAAATTGTATTGTTATGCAGTGAAGTGTGTATATTACTTGAATGTTTCTATTTATTTGTTAAAAAGTGTAATATTTTGCTCCATAATTTAAAATTAATACTTTGAGATTGGGATGTTGTTACGAAAATTAAACTATATGAATATTTCTTTTTAATACAAGTTAAAACAATCTTCAATTTAAAAAGGAGTCTATTAGGTTTGAAGTTTTCAAAATGCTTCAACGGCATTTGTTGCGCTACCTTGATTTCAATCCGATGTAATTTACATTAAAACAATATACACCAAATAAGTAATAAAATTATAGGTTACTTTGAACTACGTCCGCGCTTATATACTTTATTTTTCTTGAAAATATATCGCGACACCGAATGTAAATTTTACCAAAAATAAAGCAACAAAGAATTACATACTCTCTCCGGAGAGCTGCACTATATGATTGAGAACAGAAATTCCACACAGTTGGCTGTTGTTTCATCATGTAAAAACATATGTTGGTTTGTAGGTTTTACGGGTGTTATCCCTGAAGGTATAATCTTGATTGTATTGTTTCTTTGCAAGGTTTCACAGTCTTACCATATACAGCGCATAGTATTCCCAATCTGATACTTGTCAGGGTCGACGTCGCTTAACTTCTGTGATCTAACGAGTATTGATGTGTTAACGTTATTATACTGTCGCCATATTTACTTATATTTCATATATACTCATTCAAGAACACTTATTCGTTCAAATCTGGACCCTTGTTCGATCGTGTTGCCATCTTGACAATCATTCCTCGCTAACGGAAGATGTTATAGAAGAAAGGTATCAAAGTACGGTTTATCTTCAAATGTATTTCTATTCATCATCTACACTTAATTTCCATTGTCGGAATCATAATTGTATATTTCACTCCATTGAAACATTTGTTTAGTGTTCTATTCTTCAGGTAGTAATGAAGGAAAATAGACCCGCTGGTGATTTGTCAGCTATCGCTTCTTGACGCAAACTGCTTCTAATTGTAAGTATATTTAAGCACGTAACATAACTGATAAGCGTTAGAAAAACTAATGCCAGTATTTTTTAAATATAATACATGGATTATATTTCTTAGAAACACGTACAACTAGGCACAGGGACATTAAATTGTGCGAATATATAAAAGCCTGTAATTTCATGTCGTGACCGACTTGTAAAGCCAAACGTGGCTTTATTTGATAACTTGAATAATGCTATTGTTGTTATTTAAGGGATCACAGAATAAGCTAGTCTATTTTTTTAATTATTAATTAAAGATTACACCGTCAGACATGTTTATGAAGAACGTCATATTAATGTTTTTGCATTTATTGTTGTAATTAAATTTGATTTGTAAATATTACTTTTACAACTCTCTATCACTTTACGCTATTGTGTTTTTTAATTCGTTAAATATTCCGTTTATGGAAGGTACTAAAATAATAAGTCGATGTGTAATTATCGAATGCGGATTGATACGCACGTAAAGTTGTCTTATTAATTCATTAAATAACGATATGAAGGGTGTTGCAGCAAAAATCCGACACTTGACGAAACGAAAACGAAATAAGAAATAAAACAAAAGTTGTGCATACATGAAACCGACAGTTTTTTAAGCTACAGTCATAGTTACATACTACACCATTTCTAAATGTAATAATCTCAATATGCGCGCTAAATGTGTTAGATGCTTTGGTGACTATGTCCTTGTCCCTAGTTTGAAAACGCCTCACATATGACAGGCTTAAGAATATCGACTGTGGGCGTTCCTGTTGGGCTTGATCTAGATAAAATACTAAAGATGGTTGCAGTTAGGTTGGAAAGACGGCCACAAGTACGGCGACCAGTAGTGAGGAACATTGTTGAGTAACAGCGCGAAGCTCGTCTTACCCTTGTGTGCAGGAGTGGGCCCCGTCCGGCGGCGATCTCGTTCTTCCAGGGCTTCACCACGCTCCTCAGCACCTATTATTTCATTGACATTTTGTCACGTGTCGGATTTTGCTGCAACACTTTGTATATTAGTAAGCTCTTGCAGTGATTCGTTTCATTTTTTTAAAGCGAGTGGACGTATTATGACGCCATTCAGCGTATTTAGGACGGATCGTACACACTTATATGTTTAAAAATGTATATATGATGATACGAAACAGAAAGA
The DNA here is from genome assembly GCA_963556195.1 of Sepiola atlantica. NCBI lineage: Eukaryota > Metazoa > Mollusca > Cephalopoda > Sepiida > Sepiolidae > Sepiola > Sepiola atlantica. The sequence continues at coordinate 124,445,276 of OY744522.1, forward strand.
AAAAAAAGTAACACCGAATTCTAAGACAACCTCTTAAATCAAACAATTTGTAAGGTATATTTTCTTAAAATTCTTAATGCACTTTTAGTATGAAGCATATATATTTGTTCATATGTTTTTACTTGTATTTGTGTTTTTTGTATGATATCTTTATTCGGCATTCATTATGATATTCATATTTCTATTTAACTTATTGTATTTTATTGTAATTTATTTCATGAAGAAATATATATTTTTTGTTCATTTTATTGGCAGTCAAAGATAAAAAACAAAATCAGAAAAACACTTCTTAGTTAATGAATAATGATTGCGATCGTGTATAATTTTTTAATGAGTTGCAAAACGAAATCGAGCTTTTATTTTTTGACTCAATTTTTAGATTTATCTAAAAGTGAAAAATATTCATTTTTCAAATTGTCTCTTTTTATCTTTTTACTTTGACTTTTAGTCTCCGTTTATTATTATTTTTTTCTAATAAGCGCACTTGCATCCTTATAAAAGAGTTGGTCCGTCGGTCCGTAAGTCGTTGGTATAGGCTGTCAGTATTAACTTTTAGAGGATCTTCAGCATGAAGTGCGCATCTCATGTTTGTTGCGGCGAATCGTCAGTCTGTCGATCTGCTAAGCTTACATTTCAAATATATGTTTCGTTGGGCTGTCGCGCTTAAATAAATTTGAAAATGCATGCCTGTGATCTGTCATGCTTAATTTTCAATTTGACTTTCACTTGTGTGTCATGCTTAGATAAGTTTTAAATATCACGCTTGTTGGACTGTCACGCGTAATTTTCCAATATTATCGGTGTTGGTCTGTCGCGTATAAATAAGTTTGAAATAGAATACGTGTTGATCTGTCATGCTTACGTTTGAAATATCACTATTTTCTGTCACGCTTACATAAGTTGGAAGAATCTTTCTTGTGGATATGTAAGACTTATGTTTGAAATATGCTATGTGTTCATCTTTCACGGTTTAGATTGAAATATTATCCGTGTTGGTGTATCACGTTTAGATAGCTTTGAAATTATATTTCCTTTATATTTTTAAAAACTGGAATTAACCCTTAAAGGCACATTGCCACTGATACGTAAGGGGCTGCTGTGAATTAGGGGCTATATTTATACGATCATCCTAAGTGGGGAGTCGTTCAGCTAGATGGTTGTTCACAATACATTGACATGTCTACATGTTGATACAGTGTCAGACACTGAGAGCAAGGAGGGAGTTCTAAAGGCTAGCGGTTAAAGGAAATAATCTATTAGAGTAAAACGCCTTTTGGCACCTGAGGCCCTCTACAGTGCAGCGAAGGGAGGGGGTAATTGAAGGGTCGGTCGGTGGTATTTACGTCAAGGGGCATCAGGGCATGTAGTTAATCGGGAGGCATTTTATTAAAGCACAGTGATTCAACATTGCGACAATGGGACAGTGGTTGGAACGTGATAGATAGTGTGGCTCCGATTTTTTGGACCCTGTCTAAAAGGGAGAGGTATGAATACGTTTTGATCCGTCACGATTACGTTTGAAATATTACATTCGTTTGTCTTTCATACTTTGATAAGTTTTACATTTTTGTTCAGCTCTAAATTGTAAGTTTCAAGTACGATGGTTGTTGGCCAGCCATTGTTACGTTTTAATCTATTTTCATCAGTCTTAAACGTGAAAATTTAAAATAACATTTTCGTTTCTTCGTTACACTTAGTTAAGTTTGAATTACCATACTTATGCATATAGCACATTTAAGTTTGAAATATTATTTTCGTCTGATTGCCGCGCTTAAATAAAGTAGTGGTCACATGCTTCTGATCTGTTACACTTATGTTTAAAATATTTTCGATTGCCTCCCATGCTTAAATAACATAGAAATTGCACGCGTGTTAATCGGTTAGGATACAGTTGGAAATATAATATGTCTTTCTATCTCACTCTTAAAGAAGTGTGAAATAGCAAGCGTGTCGGTTATGCAAAAACTTGATACGGCACTACTTTGATTAGTTCTGTCAGAATTAGTTTGGAATAGCATGTTAGTTGGCATGTAAGGTTTGAATAAGTTTGAAGAACGGTGTTCGCCGGTCTACTATGCCGAATGTTTAAATAGCATTTGTGTTGATCTTTCACACTATAACTCTCGAAATATCATTTATATTGGTCTCTCAGGCTAACTTTTTAAATATTATGTTTGTTCAACTCTTACGCTTAAATACATTTTACATAGCAAATAAGTTAGAAATAGCATTCAGACTAATAGCATATTATGTCATGATCAAATAAGTTTTACATATTTTATTCTGTAATAGGTTTCCGTTGGCCTGTTATGCTTAAGTTTTAAATATTATAGATGTTCAACTGTTACGTTATAATAAGTTTGAAATATCATTCTCGTCGGTCTGTCACGCACAAATCAGTTTAACATATGTTTTTTTTTCATAATTCAGCTATTAAATAGTTTTTAATCTGTCGGTCGTGCACGCTCAAATAAGATAGACATATGTTGTTCATACTGCCATAATTCACCTTGAAATATTTGTTATTTGTCCTGTAACGCCTCAATCGGAAATAGTATTACCGCTTGCATTATATGCTTAAGTTCAAAATAACAGTTTCGTGTTTCTGTCACGCTGCACACGCAGATAAAAAGGACGCATCTCAAAAGCACCCCTTTCTTGTTTTATCTGTGTTCAATTTTACTTCGTTTAAAAGCTCTTTTTGTACAAATGGGACATTTTATTGATAACAGATAATGGAATATTAATTTTATTAGCGCTCTTCTTCAGTCTCATGAAAAAAACTATGAACTTCTTGAAACATAATTAATTTCTTTCTTTTTAAATTTGCATTGAATTATATTGGAAAATAAACGACGTTTAAATTATGTGCTACAATTATTGTCTTCCGAGTTAAAACAGTACGCCAATCAATATATTATTATCAATGAAAAACGTTTAAACCATATGAACAATACATTACTTAAGAGAATTTCCCAACATTTCATATTCTTCCGACTATATTAGGGGCGAAATAGGATAATGGGGCAGTAAACACAAAGGAAGCAATATATTGCCATGGGCATAGTGAAAATGTACATTGTAGCGATCCTCATTCAAGCTCGGGCGACGTTGGATTTTCCTGCTAGTAGACTGATAAATGTTTGTTGATGCGCATGTAAATATTACAGTGAAATTATGAAATATTTATACAAGGCTCTTATTAATAAAAACGAACGTTTCAATCTATCAGGTGTAGAATAATTCTCAGATGTTCCTGAATAATCCAGTCTAGCCACCTTTATAAGACCTATTTTTAACATGTACGCCAGCTGTCATCCAGGGTTGTGATGAGGTTATGAAAGCGATCGTTTGCCACCCAATTTATTCTATTAAGTGTGAGGAATTTGCCCATACAATCTCATGTTGAATGCAACTGGGAAAATCCGTGTGTATGTTTTTTGCAAGTGACGCCACTTCTGCTTTATCATTATCCAATATGTCGAGCCATAATGCAACATAAACTGTGATATTTAAAAAGTATCTCTTAAGATTGCCAGAAAGATTTTCCTGACGGTGCGCAAGAGACACCAAGCCTAGCCTTTGCTTTTTTTGATGTCTTCTTTCTTCGACCAATATATACAATATTTTGGACGAACTTGCTGCTTGTGTGAGTCTACTTCCATCTTGGCCGTTGCTGATGAATTTGTTTTCGCATATATCAATGCAGAGGCTTATCTATCTGGGAACTATTTCTTGGCAAATATGCTAGCCGTAAAAGTTGGGTGTGACAATAATGCAAGGTCATCTGCAGATCAATGTCTCTTAGTCGTGTTGCTAGTTTTACGGGTCATTTTTCTCCTTACAATGGTTACTCTCAGATTCGGGGTTAGATCAGCATCTGTTCGCTTGATTGTATCAAGACACATAATGGAAATGAAAAGAGAGCACGTATATCATTGAAGTTCCACAAAATAACGTTAGAAAGCTATATTTCTTCATCTGAGGGCCGGCAATTAAGGTAAAGTTATTATACTTCAGAATGATAGTTTATCCTGTCTCCTGCAGGATACCATACCAGACATGATCTAGTTTTTCACGATAGATGGTGAAGAAGGTTTTTGAGGAATCGAAAAATTCAAGCACAGCTTTGATTTTGTTATTTTTAATTTTACACCCTCAGTTATATGAAAGATGCTAATTTATTACATCATATATGCAGATATACTTTTCTTGCACTATCCTTTTTCCTCATGCTTTTTTCATCGAAAGTATTCTATCGCTGCTTTAGTCATATCTTCATGTCTCTTTCTCTTTCACTCTCTCGCTCTCTCTCTCTCTCTCTCTCTCTATATATATATATATATATATATATATATATATATATATATATATATATATATATATACACATTACAGGTCACCGCTTATCAAGGCCAAATTAAAGCTCGCGGAACTGTTTTACACACATGAGCAGTTCTAGGAAAGAATCTCTGCGCATTGAAGTTTCGTTGCGTTTTGGGCACGCAGAGGGAGGAAAGACAAATCATTGACAGTGGCAGTAGCGAGGCGGGTTCTTATTTAATATTTTTAACAAGGGGATATAGATTTGAACGTATTCGAGCAATTACAATGAAAATAACAGTAATGTAAAAAAAGACTAGCACCATCTTTTATTTTACATAGTGACTACAGGTAATAGAAAATGGCATCCTGCACTAGATTTCGAAGTTGATTTGGGACTCAATACAGGAAAGGGTGCTTTAAGTTGCACCCCCCTTTATGTAGCAGCAGTAATCCATCTTGGGATGTACTTGACTCTTGTACAGGTAGAGAGTTGCGTCGCGCGTGAAATACCTCATGGAGCGGTATAATGATCCAACCATTTTTCCAGCGGTCTTAGCAAGAGATTTTATTTAAGGCTTCGATTTAAACTCCGAAGAGGCGGTCAGTCCACAGGGGTCATCAACGCAGTAGTATTCCTCAAGAGGAGAGTCGTTCATTTCAACTGCGACAAAGTGGAGATTGGAGTGTTTGGGGTGAAAGGTGAAGAGCTTGGTCTTTGACGCATTAAAAGTAACCAGTCACATTGCCCTTCATTGTACCACTTGCTCCAGGTCGGAAGTGAGAGAACCAGAATAAAACCTGATCACTATTGCTGTTTGAGGTGTTTTCATAGATGGTTGTGTCATAAGCATAAATGTCGACGAATAATCTTAGAATGTGTTTTGGGAGAGCATTTATGAAGATCAGGAAAGAGTTGGGCCCAGAGTAGAACCCTGAAGAATTTGCTGGTTGAGAAGACATTTCCAGATATTCCATAGCTAGCAAGCTTGTGAAGCAAACCTTTATGCCAAACCTTGTCAAAAGCCTTTGATTTATCAAGAGCTATTCTCTCGAAACGAAGTTCCTGTCAATAGAGCCACTGATCCTGTGCGATATTACAATCAACACATCGGCTGTTTATCTTGCAGGACGAAAGCATATTGTGTGTCGCTTAGTAGGCTGTTTTTCCTAAGGTGATTAACAACTTATTGGTTTATCACAGATTCAAGCCCCTTGCTCATGATTCACGCGAGACGAATTTGTCTGTACTGAAGTGCAGATGGGCAATCACCAGTATGTTAACATATTAAACAGACTGACGAGGTGTTTCAAGATGTTGGGGACAACTTCTCTTTTAAGCAACGATTTAAAAGTTTAGGAAGAATATGAACTAGTTCAGTTTGCAGTTTTTTTAATCAGGTATATTGGGATCTTGTGAGGACCAGTTGCTTTGGTGGCATCAACGTTTTGGAAAAGTTTGGCGACACCCGACACAGATATGTAAATGTCACTCTGGGGGTTTTCAGTCACGTTCGAACATTCAGGAGGTAGGTGGAATTTGATACAAAGTCATTTGCAAACAAGTGTGGCTTTGTCAGGCGCTGAAAGAAACCTTCTATGGTCTATTAATGATTGTTGGAATAAAAAATACACTTTTGTTCCGGACTCTGTTAGTAATACTTTAAAACTCAAGTTTATGCTCACCCTATCTAGATTGAATTGATTGGCCGTACTTTTCTTTTGCGTTTTTTATAAATCTTTTGCAGTTGTTCCTGGCAGCCTTAAAAATCGCTTAGATTTCATAGCATCCATTTTGTTGAAAGCTATTGAAGTTGTGATTTCTCTTAGCGATGGCAGCAGCACATTTATGGGTTTTCCACGGCTGGGAGTTTGTTTTTTGTTGAAAATATGTTGGAATATGAAATTCTCATTCCCACGGATTAGCCATTCAGTTATATATATATATATATATATATATATATATATATATATATATATATATATATATATATATATATATATAGAGAGAGAGAGAGAGAGAGAGAGAGAGAGAGAGAGTGTGTGAGAGAGAGAGAGAGATAGAAGAAATAAGAGTGATAAATATGCGACGATTGTCCAAATTTATTTCAAATTTCAATTGTTAAATGCAAGGTGTATTCAGTAATAAACTAGTGTTTATTATTCTTTTCTTTAAGCCAAAGCTTTTCAAAGATCGAAATCTTATCATCACAGGAGAAATACAGATGGATAAGTTGGATTTCGAAAAAACCAAAGTTCAAATATTTGAAAAATATGAAAACTATTATTAAAATAATTTTTGTTAAAAAAACGTAGTGAACGAAAAGGATAGTTCCGTGAAAAAGATATGCAAATTGTCCGGGTGGTAAATTTCAGTTTAAAAGAAGTCCGATGAATTGTAGAATGAGAAGAAAAACTCTTTGCGTGGGAGCAGTTTGGAAAAAGTGCACAAAATATAGGTAAGTCAGACTATATATCTATATATATATATATATATATATATATATATATATATATATAAAACATGGGTTCTTTTTGTGCACGCAAACATACGTTTATTAATTTATTAAAAGAATTGTATACAAAAATTATTTTATATACTAATTAGTAATATATATATATATATATATATATATATATATATATATATATATATATACATATGTTATTTCCTTTTGCACTTTTAAATTTCCAGTATTAATTGTGACCCCGAAGTGTGTGCATGTAGGTAACGGGCATAGACTAGTTCATATAGGAAAGTTACCTCTCCATATTAAATATAAAATAGTGTTATGAAGGTGTTTCTTTTTATTGAGCACATTTTAACAACATCTTGTGTTTAGTAGATTTGTTAATACTTTTTAGATTATGCAATTATCTATGTGTGTTTAAAATTGTTTAAGTTGATGATAACATTATTGTTCGATCATCAAGAAATAATGAATAAAGCCAATCGATTTGATGGATATCAACGTGAATTTCGTATTTAATCCAGTTAATATAAATAAATTAAATAAATAAAAAAACAGTGTAACTTAAACAAATAGATGAGTATGATATAATTGAAAAAGGTTAATAAAATCTTTTTCAATATATACCTTTCTTTAATTAGTCACCCTTCCTGTCCTTTCTTTTCCGTATTCTAGTAATATATTTTTCTCTATATATTTAATTCTAATTAACACTTTTCTACGTACATTTTTATAGACACTTGTTCTATATTAATCTGCCCACCCCGTTTACTTTGTATGTCTTGTCTGCTTTATCTGTCTTATTTCCTGTTTCTCGTCTCTTCAGTGTACCGTATTTCCATATTATTCACTACTGTTCACCTTTTGTTTTCTCCTTTCTTTTTTTCTACCAATTGTATTTACTTTTATTTTTGTTTCATGTGTCTGTTGTTTTTAAATCTACTCCTTCTTCTTCATTTTCTTTTTCTTCTTTATTTTTTCATCATGTTATATATTTTGTAAATTTTTCCCGTTTCATTTTGGTCGTATTGAGCTTTACCACCCATATTCTTTTATTTGTCTGTAGAAATATATCTCTGGGCAATCGAATTACTGTTTTGTAGAGTTTTCGTGGAGACTTATATACTTGAATTCCTTCTAGTTAGTTAAGCATTTTTGCTAATTAAAGTTAAACATCTAATATGGATCTCTATATTTTCTCAACGGAACTTTTCCATCATTCGAATTTCTGGCTATTTGTTTTAAGCTACTACATATTCAACTCATTAATACTTTTTTTTTTAATTTCAGAAAACCCATTCAGAGGAAGATATGTATCCAATAAATAAAAAGACATGCAGTCATACTTGATTTAGCTTTAAAACATAATGGTTTAGACATCTTTAACTTTGGGCATGTTAGCAAATAATGTGTTAATTCAATCCAGTTAGAGCTAGAGGGATTTTATGATAACTTTTCCTTAGAAGGTGGCTTCTTTTATCTTCTTTTGAAGTACCCAGGGTGATGCATATCATATATCAGGCTATTGTGATGATTTTATGAGCTGTGAACTGTAAAGGTCATGGCATAGCCCATTTTTATTTCCCACAGAACTCTAAGGAAAATACTGCTTGATACCTTTGATGTTCGTCAATCGATTGTTATGCCCTGACTATATCAAGTATGCAATAGGTGGGTATATGTCTTTCAATAAGGGTCTACATCTTCTCACATAGCAATGCCATTCCAGGACAGGTTATCAGAAAATAAAAAAAAACCCTTGTACCTGAAACTTGCAACTATTTCCACGTCGTCATATAGCATTTTGTATTTTGGGGGAGATGAGGGGGGGGGGTCAAATTTTGTCTGAGTTTGTATGCCTTATGAAATTGTTTTCATCAAGCCTACCTTATCTTCCGTTCTTCTGTTTTGCATTGATATGTGTTATTTCCATTTCTATAAAATGAACCATTTCTCTTATGATCAGCGATGTTAATATTTCTTGGCTGAGATGTAAAAGGCGTGTAAGATACCACAAATTTGGAAAAATAAATATATAAATTTTGTTCGTAAGACAAAGGAAAAAATACAGGTATTCGTCGGTAATAGATTGATTTTTCCTTTGATCATTTGAATATAACTAAAACAGTATATTGCATCTGAAGCTTGTAACAACACCTCACTAAGCTAGCAATTTGAAACAATTTCGGGAGTTAGAAAAAGTACAAATCTAAATATGTATTTTTTATGAAAAATACTCATATATATTCTAGATAAGTATGGTTTCAAAATGAGTGAAATTAAGTCTGAGGACACAACAGTTTAGAATCATTGTATGCCCTTTTAAAAGCATTAAACTCAGAATATTATTATATAGACCTCAGGTTTAGAATGCGTATCACAATTTTTTATAAGATCCATTACATTATTTTGATTCTGAGAAAATATGTAAAATTTGAGGCGTATATTTAATGATACTTAAGAAGAAACTGAACTTAACGGAGTTTTCTTAAACTGATGTCTAATACATCTGGATCAAATTAAATGCACATTTGAAACATGTGAATTTCTCAGGAATGGTTGTGTCAATATTGTGTTTGTAAATTCCCTTTAAAATAATTTACGGTTACTGAAATTGATGGAATATATATTTATTTATGTAAAATACTAATTTTCTCAAAAATTAGAAGTATCTGAAGTTAAGCGAAATACTTAAACTCCTCTATGCCTGCTTTGCTCACGAGCAAATTAAACTAAATATAACCAACATTGTTCCCCCATTACGTCTAGAATGTGTACCTAAAATTTGCAATGGTCAGTTAATTAGTTTAGAGCTGAATCTTGTGCATACAAATATATGAACATATGCAAATACGTAATTTATATATATATATATATATATATATATATATATATATATATATATATATACTCACTAAATGTTAAAATATACAAATAATATGTCACCCATGATACTTACCGTGTAACCATAAATATATATTCCAAAATTAATAATGTTTGTTCAATAGTCGGGGTTTTATCTAATACAAGGATATATATATATATATATATATATATATATATATATATATATATATATATATAAACATATATACATACACAATGTTATATACATGACACCTCTAAGAGTAAATATGTACCCAAAACTGGGCGCATGTAACTCAGTGTGTTGCCTGAACTGTATATTCTGGACACAGTTCGTCGTGAAACATTCGTGCCATCCTTTATTTATTTAGAAATGTTGCCAGCTGTAAGGAAACAGACTTTAAACACTATGCGTCTATAACTCTGCCCTCTTTTGCCGTTGTATTTCTTGGTCTACCAGGTGTATTTGTGTTACTTAACCCTACAGTTTCTTTATAGAGTTTGAAAACTCGACTTACAACACGTTTTGAACGTTTCACACGTTTTCCGATTTCTTCTATTGTCATCTTATCTATTCTTAATTTGACGAGTGTTGCTTTGTCGCTTGAATCAGTTTTATTTCTTTTTGACTTGATTGATATTGCGTGATTTGCAGCGTTTTGAATATTTATTTTCATTCTTTTTATACAAAAAAACTCTACCGTTTTAAACGTTCAGTACTTATTTTTCCTTAATGTTCCTTAATTGTTGACACTTAAACTATGAAAAATGGTGGATACCTTTAATAATATTAGTTTAATTCATCTGAAAATCTCGGTACAAGTCTAACTACATAATTTACATATATAGTGAAATTTTCACAAATAATAAAATATAATTTATTTGAGATTAGGAAGATGTTATTTGTGTTCTTTAATTTTGGGCGGTACTCTCTCTCTCTCTCTCTCTCTCTCTCTATATATATATATATATATATATATATATATATATATATTATATATTATATATATATATTATATATTATATATATATTATATATATATTATATATTATATATATATATATAATATATATATATATATATATATATATATATATATATATATATATTATATATATTATATATTCCCGTTGCCCTGTTCACTCAAGTAATTACCGAACATTTTTTTACATGAACATTTTTTTCTGCATATATTTCTTCAATGGGTACGCATACCATAATAAGTTAATATTAAATCAAATGTTGAGGAAGAAGCTTGCTACCCGTATTTATTGGTGAAGTTAAATAGCCAATCCGAAATAAAGGCTAGTGTTGGTTATAACGAAGGAAAGTGTGTGCTTAAAAAGGCGTGAGAATATAAATAATTAATTACATAAAACTGACAAAAAATAATTAGCAGACATAACAACGGAGAAACAAAAGAAATACGTAATAAGTCCGATTTTTAGACGGGAGTGGTACTATAAAACAACCGCTAAGATAAATATATGACAAAGAAGACTGAATATGCCTTTCAGAGACGACAGTGATTGTAAGATATATTGTTAAGTCAACTAAAAGTAAATGATGACCTAATCGAAAGCAATATAGGTACATACGTTTGCTGTTTATATTTTGGTAAAACACACATCTCAAGTTTAAAAAGTAAGCAATGAAAAGGAATGTAACGATAAATGTTAAATAGGAAGAAAAATACATGTTTGTGTGAACGAAAGCTAGACACGGCGATTTGTAAACAGGGAACGTCTACTTGGTGTTTGCCGACGAATTTGTGTTCATGCAATAAATCTGCCAGTTATTTGGTTGTTAGTGAAAACATTCATACTACGAAATAGATCAACTTTCAATATCAAAAGTAAGTGATGTTTCTGTGTTTTTATAGCAAACTGCTATACATATCATCCGTCATTTAAAAAAAAAACACGAAAAAGTACTTGAAGAGAGTCAGTTGTATTTAGATTACACATCTAGTGTAGTTTCCAGCCAACACTAAGAAAGAAAATATGATATAATAGCGTCGATTTGGGAAAAACTCTCGATATCAAGAACAATCCCCGGTGCCATTGTGGGCTGAGGAAGAAAATATTGACATTACCGTTTAAATACCTGCGACACCTTCTATAAATGAAACAACAGCTATGTCGTTTGAATGTAAGAACTTTTGAAATCGAATGAAATTAAAGCATATTTTTTTGAACATACCATAATAAGTTAATATTAAATTTCCACACACATTCGTTATAATGTGCATAAATGATTGACGGAATAGATAAGCGTATTAAAGTGTTGATTGTCAGCTATGATAATCGATAAAATGAAAGAAAAAACTGACTCTAGCAAATGCATGCTTTCTTCGGACACATTTATTTGCTAGGCTAGGATGATGTAAGGATCAACGAACTACATACACTGACCCTCAACTTAGGAGGTAATGTCTGGTAGGATGGTATAATTACAACAGAACATATACTACAACACCAGCTCCAAAATAGAGGAGGAAAAAGCAAGGAGGATCTTCGCCATGAAAAGTCAAATGAAAACAGAAAAGATACTACACTATCCCTACCCCCAAAATGGAGAAGGTTGTACTTGGGAAGATCGTTTCATGACGACAGAGAAGATACTACATAAACCCTTTTTCATAGAATGATGTAATACTTGAGAGGATTAGCTTCATAATTTTGAAAAGGAAGAGGTAAATCCTAAGGTGAGAAGTTTTATGACGACAGAACAGAAACTAGATTGTGAATTCCCATTAAAAGATAAGTTTTGAACTATCTTTTTTAATTCATTTAAAAATGCCTGTTATAAAAACAATATGTTTTGTAATTCCTTGCTTTTTTGACTATAATCAGAGTGTAGTATCTATTTAGATGGATTGTACACTCATTAGACAGGTAAAATATTGGCGTTCATGCTGTGCTTCCACCGGTCTGAGGTATTGTCCTGTGCAATTCTATGAGGTCCACCCTCCCGGGATTTCCCTCTTACGCTTTGAAAAGAGGATAGTTCATTGCTAATCGCCTGAGCTGTCCCTACAAGGAAATGCCGACGGCGCTGATCAGATATCTGTTTAGACCATAGAGCGCTAATTATAGTGCGCTAGCTAACAACACCTGACCTTGTGTTAAACGTCCTAAAGTAAATAACTTGGCATTTTGGCTGAGATCAAAGTACAGCAGCGGCATCAGACGTAAAATAAACAATACAGCGTTGTAAAGTGGAGAGGAAGGAAAACACATAACAAGCCATGGAGAGATACAGATATCCAGTAAACAGCTAGCTTGCTAGCTAGCTACATTCTTCCTCTTTTTTTTTTACTTTCTCCCGTATGCCGTGTCGATAAAAATCCTTGCAGGCGGTGTTAAGAAAAACATTCTTAAGTTATCCATACTTTCATTCATTACAGTAAATATCGACGACACCATAGCACATATGTAAATACAATTAGAACTGTATAACATCAAATATTAATTTTTCATAAACTATTTAATAGATATGAAAATTAGCTAGTTCAATAACTGTCTTTAGATTGAACATATCGACTCTCCCTCTCTATCTATCTCTCTCTCTCTTCATATATATATATATATATATATATATATATATATATATACATACATTTATTCAGTACAGTTTGTTAGAACTAGAATACGTTATGATGAGTCTTCTAAAAGAGCAATTACAATCGATTACTGAATATAAATTAAACAGCAATATAATAACATAAATTATGTATGACAAAAGTAATAAACTCTAAAATACAGAAATAATCCTAAATTACACGTTTTGCACCGTTTGTAAATAATTACGGTTTAACAGAAACCGAGTTTATTAACGTGTTTTCTTACGAGATTTGTCTATGTATATTTCAATAACACCAACTATATGCAAATATATTCCTCAGTTTTGCAATAAATATTTAAAAGATGTCCATCATGTTGCTTATTAGGTGCAATTTGCAATTAACCCAACGACTGTCTTATATTAACTACATTACTATCACATTCTACTACTCTCACCGGAAGTAGTTTGACAAAACACTTTTATGTTGTACAGTAGCTATGCCACTTGCTCCGCCCTTGCTGTCTCCTTTTTTCGGTCCGTTTCATTTGTCTTGTGCCAACCAACATGTTTATGTTAATATCGTCTCTGTTGAACTTAAACGTGGCAAGCTCCGTTGTTAGCTTCGTATCCAAATGCCCTAAATAGACATGTGAAGGCTAATTGATGTAACTTTAGACAGTAAAATATTACCCTCAAGTGAATTAGAATTCTTATAAATCAATTATAGAACTTATTAATTATTTTTAGAAATATTACTGAAATAAAATTTATAAATGTTCATACAACTTTTAGGATGTACAAGCTCTGTCCGAAAAAAATTAAATGGCGTATGAGGTGTTTCCCCTACGTGTGAGTTTGCTCGTTTCTTTGTTTTTTATTTGGTTTCACCCAAAAATGAAGCACTGTATAGTGTAGGTTTTTTCAAGACACTTTCATCCAAGAACATTTTACTCTTTCTGATTTTTTCTGATGATTTCCTTACGTTGCAGAGACGATATTAACATAAACATGCTGTTTGGCATAAGACAAATGAAACGTACTGTAAAAATATATCTCACAAAATGTTATTTTTTGGGAAATGTGAAAAATAAAAATAAACATAATAAAATAAAAAAAATATGGTAATTGGAATATATGACACTGAATTATATTTGCTCTGTTGTCACTAATTGACAATCATCGAGTTGAATGTTTTAAGGAGAGTGCAATGTAAAATAGCACTGATAGTATATGCTAATACATATATTGTCATTAATAATTATATATATATATATATATATATATATATATATGTGTGTGTGTGGGGGGGTTGTGGGTATGTATAGTATTTATATATATATATATATTTATCACTCTCTCTCTATATATATATCTTAATATATATATATATATATATATATATATATACATGCATATAGATATAGCTACATTAAATATGATGCTCTTATGTTAATTGTGAGACTATGTGCGTGTGTTTGTGTTCGTACTTTCTTTTATTTCACACTTGAAATCACGAAGTCGTGTAGTCTCTTCTCCTTTAAAAAGGGATTAACGTTATTCACAGCCGTGCCAGATTGAAGGGCTTGGGATTAAAGTCATATTAAGCTGAACATGCTGTATAAAAAATAAGAAAAAAAATGAATAAATAAGTTGCCAACCCCCATTAAAAAAATGTGTTTCACACTAAAAATATTTTAGGGATTTTTTCCCCGAAATTTTCTAACGTCTTTTTTCATCTTATCTATTTCTTCTTTTTCTGCCATTGTTTTTTGTGGTGATGCATAATGCCCTGGCACTTTTTACTTGCATACTGGTTTTTGTTAAAGATACGCCAACCATCTGTGTATCAATCGGGAGAATGTTGGTTAAGTCAGTCGGTATGTCACGCTTTAAATCTGAACTATTAAGTTGTAATCGCTAAACACATGAATTTAAAGGACGCATCTTATTTATAATGCGTCCTGTCATCTTTACTGTATATCGGCCTGCTATGCTTAATACCAAAAATAGAATCTTCGTCGGTATGTCACACTTAAACTTTAGTATTATCGTTAGTGTGTCACTCTCAAGCTTGATTTTAGATGTGCCGATGCATCACCAAAATGCATGTATGTCCGTCAATCTGTTATTTGATCTGTCACGTTTGAGCTTAAAAATAGAATTTTTTTTTTATTTACACGCGTAAATTGAATGGACGCATATATCGGGTACCCGTACATTTTTTATTTAATTTCGATACAACACGTAGGGACTTCTCCTTTGTTTGAGCGTTTATGCAATTATGTTGAAGTAGGCAGCAGGAACGTTCTGACTTCACATTCGTCCGAGGGTTTGACTGACTTGATTAACATTAAGTTGTAATGTCAACAATTCTGATAAAAGAATTCCCTTCCCCATCGCAAAGTCTGCGATCACTTCCACTGTTGGAAGTATAACAATGTTTTTCTTCGTTTCAACATTTTTTTCTTGTTCTTCTCCTTTATTCAACAGATTGGATTTTGTAAATTGAATTTATTTATTTATTCCTTTCACCTTTTATGCTTTATTTGAATTTTTTATGACCGTTTTTCAATCCCTTGTTTCTTCAATTTTCTTTGTTTTCTTATTGCATTCATTATGTTCTTTTTTAATTACTATTATTTTAAATTATGCATCCCCGCCCCCCATCGACCTTCACTTCTTCATATTTTGTCCATCGTGCTACCACTTTGATATTTCCTTTGGTTGTTTTTGTTTACTTCCTTTTCTTTTTCTTCCTTTTTCTTCTTCTTCTTCTTCTTCTTCTTCTTCTTCTTCTTCTTCTTCTTCTTCTTCTTCTTCTTCTCTTTCTTAGTAATACTACCTTTTCTTTTTATTTTCTCTTCTCTTTCCTTCATTCGCCTCGCATGTCATTTCCTTGTCATTTTTAACTTATTTTTCCGCCATTATTCTCATGATTTTCTTTGTTCTATTTGCTCTACTTGTTCTATTTCCTCTTCTTTTTCCATTGGGCATGCTCTTCCTTCTCTCCTTTTACGTCCATGTGTGTTATCTACTTCTACGCCTTTTTTTGTCTTCTTCTCGTGCTATTCGTTCTACTCGTCTCCATCCTTACTCCTCACTACATCACCTTTTAATTCCCCCCTCTCTTCTCCCCTTTTCCTTTCTTATCTGTATTCTTCAACTACTTTTTTCTTATTTTTCTGACTCTTTTCGTTTCGCTATTTCCACTTCTTTTATCTAGTACTACGTTTTCTACTTCTCTTTCATCTGTTTTCTCTTCCTTGTTTTGCTCCCTTATATTTTCCTCGTAACTTTACAATTCTTTGTTCGTCTTCTATTTGACTCTATAATTTATTTACTACTTATTTTGATTAATTCTCCTTTATTCTTTCTAATTTTCTTCTTTTTTCCCTTTTCGTTTTTAGATGTCTTAACATATTAAACTGCTTATGATTTGTATGTACATCAATCTTCATTCAGTTTTTCTTTTACTTAATGTTGATCATTTTCATTTTTCTTTGTGTTCGTCATCTTTTCTTTTTTTTCGTTTATATATTTTTTCTTTTTTATTATCGTTTTATTTGTTTTATTTACTTATTATCATTATAATTGTTTTCCTCTTATTTTTTGTATTAATATGGGGTTTTTGCTTTAGTATCTAGCTTTTGGTCTCTGTTTTTATCTTAATATTTCCATCTTACTTTTTAAATCTATTTCCAGTTCACTTCAAGTTTCTTAATCATTTCGTCTCCTTTAACTTTAATCATCTTTTTTTCATTTATTAAATTCAACCTTCGCCTTGTTCTTTTTACTCCTTCCGAACTTTTATCTTCTTTTGTTATTTTTTTCAGCATTTTCTTTTCTATTTCTTCAGAGTTGCGTACTATAATTTGCTTCAGATATCATATTTCTGAGCTTACTTGCCATCCTTTTTTATTCACACCTATTCATTTTCGTCAAGTTTATTATTTCATTTTATTTCCGATTCATATTTTATATTACCTATTATTGTTAGTGTTAATATATTTCCCTGTTTGTCATACTTCTTTTCCCTTTCTTCAAATTGTATTGTTATTTTTCTCTTTCTTGTTTATTCGTTTTCTTTGTATTTTTTATTTCTCATTTCTCCTATATTTTTACTCTTTTATAAATCAATATTGATTGATTTATTTGTTATTTTTTTACTCAATTTCGTATTCTTCTTCAATTAGGGTTTATTTCTCTTGAATGACGTGTACTGTTTCTTTCTGCTTTTTTATATCTTATGGCAAGTGTGAAACGCGTCGTAGATGGAGGCTTCTCTTTTTCATTCACAACTACAAACGTGAATACATTGGTATCAATAATATGTAGTATTTTTAACTCTCATACTTAAGTGCACACATGATTTTTACTGTATTTGGTCAAAAAAGAGAGATTTAAAAAAATACATTACTTACTCAACAGTTTCGTCTCTCGCCGAATAGATAACATACTTGTAACCACTATGTCTTGTTACATCATCAATTGTCAGTTTCTCGGTGATTTTTTTACGTACACTAATATGTAGTATTATTGAATCGTCACCCATAATCTTTACGCGCTCGTGTAAAAAAAAGAGAGATTGAAAAACGACACACTTTTCTTCTCCCGCCAAATCGATAACATACTTATAACCACTATATATTGTTACATCATCTATTGCCAGTTTCCCGGTTATTTTAATACACGAACACTGCTTGTAATTATAAGCAATTCGAACCTATGCGTATTCCTTTATTTGAAAAAACATGTTCTAGTGTAACTGTTTAGCTGACAGTCATATGAGATCAGGTATGTGCTAGTCACCAAATTTAAATCTACGTCTGGCGCAAGAATTAACATCCCTCCAACTTAATTATTCATTGCTATATTTTAGCAATTTATTTAATTAAATTTACCCTTTCAAGCGTGTTAAATAACATTGAAATCTAAATATTGATAAACTAACCCGAAAATATATGTACGTTTAATGTTATTATAAATATTTACAATTTTCGAATGTATATGTTGCAAAGAGATTTGTTTTCACAGTCTTCTCATAATATTTTATATATAGCCTGAAGATTCCCCGGGCATGAAAGCGGGAGCCTCTGTGTAGCTTAATTGCCATGAAGATATTTTCATAGCCTACTATATATATATATATATATATATATATATATATATATATATATATATATATATAAATATATATATATATATACATATATATATATATACATATGTATATACATGTATATATACATATATATATATATACATGTATATATATATATATATATATATATATATACATATATATATACATGTATATAAATATATATATATATATATATATATATATATACATATAATGGTTTCTCGTCTAAAAAATTAAAAATGTTATTTGTTTATTTGTATTTTTTCTGCCTATTTTATGATTTTGTCTTGGCGGATATGATCTTCGCTCATCCGTATATCCCTGAGGAGTACCCGAAGAGGTTCTGAAACAATTGTCGGATACTCAAACTATGTTTATTTTTATATAAAAAACTCTAATATATATTGAGCACTTTTGAAAAGCATTGGCTTTTGTTCATTTTGTTAATATTTTAACAAATTAAATATTTTAATTAATTAATTAATATATATATATAAATATATATATATATATATATATATATATATATATATATATATATATATGTATATATATATATACATAAAGAGAGCGAGAGAGCAAGAGATATCTTAATTTGGAGCCAGGATTTTTATGTTTGGCGTCCTACTTTCTAGCGACTAGATATACGAAACTGCTAGTAGCAATGGGATAAAGTATACTGTATTCATATGAAACTATTAATTATCTTATATGTTATGGTAATGTAGTAGTCAAAATACTCAATTATTTTATAGATAAGTATTGCTTTCCAGCTAATTCGAAACCATCATACATTAACCAGAGCGCTAGCCCATATGTAAGAATATGTATACACTATACTTATCTACATACACGTGTTTGTCGTATATACTACTAGGCAGTATTACTAGACGTTGAGAGATTCGAATATATGTATATATATATATATATATATATATATGTATATATATATACATGTATATATATATATATATATATATATATATATAAGTATACATTTTTATTTATACAAACATTATTGGTTAGATATGTGCATACATGTTTCGGTTGCACTTTATGTATATATATATGCATGTATGTGGACTTGTGCGTGTGTATGTTTGTGTATGTGTACGTTGTGTGTGGTGTGTATATCTGACTATGAATATACACGTATACATTTGTGGGTAGTTTCTATATTTGCATAGTCAAGTTTTTATATATATTCTAGGTATGTGCTTGTATATATTAATTTGTGTGCACTTTGTATAAGTATAGGTGTGTATGTATTTGTATTCGTATATATGTATAGGTGTGAACTGTCGGCGCCTGTGTATATGCGTGTGGATGCGTGTGTATGTATGTATGTGTATATGTATGTGTGTATATGTATATATGTATATTGCTTATGTGTATATATATATATATATGTGTCAGTGTATGTGTATGTATATGTATGCGCGTATATGTACGTATTTTTTAGGAACTATTTATACGAAAAGTGTATGTATGTGTGTATGCGTGTATGTCTGTATTGCGAATATGCGCATGTATGATTTGTGTATGTAGATGTATGTGTGTGTGTATATGTATGTGTATGTATGTATATATATATATGTATATATATATATATATGTATATGTATATATGTGTGTGTGTATAGATATGCGTGTGTAGGTGCATATATTTGTATATATTTGTGTTTGTGTAGACGTATGAATTTTTGTATTGAATTTTTTTTTTTCATTACATCTAGAATATATTTATAAACACGTATGTATTTTGAATATATGCTTGATTGATAGTGGATCTGTGTGTGTGTCCATGTTTAGATGTGTATGTATATAAACGTCTGTTTATTTGTTTGTATTTGAGTATCTATTAGAGTTTGTTTATATAAGTGTGACTCTTGATATATAGATAAGATATTCATACTGAAGCGAGTTTGTAAAACTTGGAAGGTTAAAGAGTTTAAAGAAACCCAGAAAGAAGTGGGCAATAAAATAAAGAAAAGGGGATGGAGACGCCATAAAAAGTAATAAAGAGGTCAACCACTAACAAAAAAGGCCAGCAAGTGGAATAGGTAATCCGATACTAATTCATAAGAAATAGAAAATGACTAAACCCCAAAAAGATTTATTTAGGAGAGAAAATTCTTCAAATCCATCCAGTTCTCTGAAATTCTTGGTCTGATGAGGTTGACTTTCTGGGAAAGTGCAACCGAAATATGTATGCACATATGTAACCGATAATGTGTGTATAAATAAAAATGTATACTTATAAACAGCTCTACTTGTTATTGAGCACTTTTTATAAACACTTGAGTTTCTACGGATTTATATATATATATATATATATATATATATATATATATATATATATATATATATATTTAATTGACTATTCGATGTAAGTTATGTCACTGGCATTATTGATAAGAAATTATTGTTTCTGAAACGCGTGCACAAATGGATAACATTTTAACCTGTTTAAATATTTAAATAACGATTAAAAAGTATGATTTTGTCTTCAATGTTATATTCTACTGGATAAAAATATCAAGGTACTGGTTGACATCAAGTGTAAACAATTGAGGTTTACGCTAGTCTGCAGTGATAAGGTATATCATGGGAATTCGGAATATTGTAGCTGTCTTATAAAATATCTATGTCATATATACTCATAAGGATATAGTAGCATTTTATTTTTTAACTTAACATTTATTTATATATATATAGATTTTAATGATATCTTTCCAAATAAACATCTCTCTAAATTCAAATTTTTGCCAACAAATATTTAGGATCTAAAAAGTAATAACATTTGCATAAAAAGTAAATGACAATTGATTACAAGGATTACATTTTATAAATTCTTAGATCAATACTGTGAATAGGGTAGTAGTTAAGAACTTTTACTCATAAAACCCTAGAGGCCGTAGTTAAATAAAAATGTTGATGTATTGTCAAGTGGTATTCATGAATGCTGGTACAAATATGCTCCCTTAAAAGTGCCTTGAGGTTCAAGTTGTCGTGCAACCAGCCTCACTTTTTCCGAAATGTACTTTATTACTAGTTAATTTTCTACACTGTAGATGTATTTAGTTCTCTGAATATTGCTTTTATTACGTCTTCGTAAATAAACATATGGTTGATCTACCATGTGTATCTCCTAACACTTAATTTGTGTTTTTTAAGTAATTAGTTATTACTGCATGTATTTAAACAATATTTTATGCATTTAATTTATTTTATATATTAATTTATATATATTTTATATATATTATATGTAAATCTATATAATTAGATCACAATCTGCTTCAACTAATATTATGATAAGCTTTCATTATTTAAATCTTGCAATGTATTTTTTACTCTGACGAGTAATAGTATAACTGTGATTTAATTTAAATCTATAAAGAAACCCCTTTTTAACAGTGTTATTCGGGAATTGTGCTTCACAATTAACTAAACAGGGTGGTGTGTTGATACTTAGATTCAAGGTTTTAAGAGTAGATTTTTATTTTTACAAAATAAGATTACTTTCACTTACAAGAAATATCAATATATACTATTTTAATACGTCATATTACAATATAAATCTCATTCCTCCGTCCATATCATAGCTCTACTAAAATCGTAAATCGTTGCTTTATTTTTATTTAGATTCATTTATTCTAATATTTGACCCTTACTACACATTTATTTATGATATATATTTGTATATTATTTCTTTTGTTATTTTCTAAATTTATTTAATCATATTTTATTAATATCATCTATAATTATATAATGAAAAATATCATCATGATGTTTTAGTTTATTTAGTGTATTTATAGTTTATTTATGTTTATTAAATATTAATTCGGATATTTTTTCAAATCTTTTAAGAAGCATTTATCTCAATAGAATACGTCTTTTTAACTTTAAATTAATGTTTGTGATTTCTAATTTGAATTCATATAGTTATAAAATGTAAATTGTAATTAAGTTAAAATATTCACAATGCCCTTTTAAATTTTTATTTAATTTGTTTTTTTATCTTGTTATGGTCTTAATCTTATTTAATAAAATTTAAACATACACATATACTTAAGTATTTTCATTACTAATATTTTAACTTAGAAAGGTTATTCATACTAAGAGAGATTTCATTTGAAAATAGTTATTTACCGGTAGCGTGTAGGAATGCGTTTATGTGGCTGTCGGCATTGAAAACAATCGCAGGGGCAGGAAACCTACGAGAAAATTGTTATGGTACTTCAATTTTCCATAAATACTGGGAGCACCTGCTTCTCGGTGTTGACTTATTGAAACGTTCAACCACACTTGTTTCTCTGCTGCACTATAATTTTTTTACTATAATTCTTTTCCCTAAAATCCGAGTTCGTGTCGTTCTTCTGGCCATTTTACAGGGTCACAACAACTGGTGACGAGGTAGTCAAACTTACACAGGACACAATAAAAACATTAAGGGTATTTCTTAAGAATCTTAAAAAGGGCCCCACAACACCTGGCGACGTTGGATTTCGAACTGAACCCACCACCACAACTGGCGACCTTGTTACAGTAAGGAATTCATTTTTGGGGAGAACTTTAAAAATGATAAACGTGGAGAAATCAACAGCAAATCTACCGACAACGTCCTAGTTCATAAAACTGGCTTTACTGATGGAAAATCACGTAAAAGACCAACGTATTATTCTCTCATGGAAGGAAGGTCAGTGATATTTTTAATTGCTATTCCGACACTTTGTTTATTTTTAACATCAAAGGAATACATGATATTTATTTTTCTCTCGAAAAGAGCAAATTCTCCCTGCCAAAATAAGAAAAAAGAAAACCGTACTTTCATTGTTTCTGTTGACTAAAATGCTGGTCGAAAATGCTATGATTACGTGAAAAGCGTACTAAAGATAACTAATAAAACAGTGATTTTTTTTTTGGGGGGGGGGCTCGAATGGAATAAAAAAGGTGTTATACTCTCTTTCTAGCAAGCGTAATAGATTAGAAAAAAATTCTGAAAGCCGTATTCGATTAAGACACATTTCGAACATGTAAGATTTTAAAGCTACTATACGAAAACTTGTAAAATTTCAGATGCAACGGCAACAATAACAGACAACAGAAACCGACACAAGGAAACAGGACACGGAAGATAGATGTTAAAAGCTTTCAATAGAAACAAAATGAAGCCAACAAAAAATAAAACTAGAACAAAAGTGAGAAACCAATCGAAATATTCAAATATTAATGCAAACAATATCGCATAGGGGTCAAAGTTACAAAAACGAGAATGTTTGTTTAGCAGAATGCTATTTGGATCGCACTTGATAATTCCACGTATTCAACATACCTATATAACATTGATTGTGAAAATTCGTATTTAAATGTAAAAACAATTTATTTGGCGTTGACTTGATGCAGCGGTTAAACCTATGGGGGTTACCAACCAACTATTTTGGCCAGAAAATAAAAAGACGGATGATCGTGTCAGAAAAACGAAAAAATTAATGTGATTACACTATTAAAATTGTCTTAAATAGACACAAGATTAATTGTTGGAAGAAATTTAAGCACATTAGTACACAAATGTCACGCTGCAAATAGCTAACACTAAACTGAAAGAAATTAAGTCAAATTCTTTTGATAACCAATTGAAAGAAAGTATCATATTCCTATATACTAGTAACAATGCATCAAACGAACTACATACACTTATATATATATATATATATATATATATATGATACTTAAAACAAATCTAACCAGTAAGTATCTTTATATTTTTATTGATTTTGTTTGGTAGTTTCTTTTAGGGCATTGCAACAATTTCAGGTTATCTAATGATAACTCCGGTTATTTTGGTAAAACTTTTTTTATATCTTCACGTATGTATTCATGTTAAAATTGTCTTAAATTGACACACGATTAATTGTTGGCAGACATTAAAGCACATAAGTACACAAAAGTTACGCTGCAAATAGCTAACACTAAACCGAAAGAAATTAAGTCAAATTCTTTTGATAACCAATTGAAAGGTGTAAAGTGAAACAATTCATGGTTCTAGAGCTCGAATCGCTAAAGTTACAACTCAAAGAGGTTTTCAAAAAGCTTAAAACTATGCAAAGAAAGCGACTTCTCTTGAAGTTTAATGCCGAATCAAAGAAGACAATTTTCCCAATTAAAAATGTGCTCGAAAATCAGACGTCTATTATAAAAAAAATGTAGGATATCAAGGCTGATGTTTTTAAAGGCCCTCGGTTTTCTTATAAGAGCCACCTAAACTAAATTAGGGAACGACTATTTGAAGACACCGATAGCACGCCCCAGGAAAAAAACGTATGGTTACCAGATATGAGACGTTCGACATATAGCTACCTCAAACAGCCTCATAATAGCAGTATCCAAAAACGAAAACGATACCATCACTTCTGAGGAGGCAAAGCTTCAGAGAGAGAGTTATGGTGCCTTACTTATAACGGACTTTGGACTATTCATAAATACTGAGAACATCTGTTCCTCAGTGTTAATTAACCTTAATCTATACTGGCAGTCAGGATTGACGTGCAACCACTCTTGTTGTTCTATTGTATTATTCTTTTCTTCAATATACTTGTTTTCTCTAAACTTCGAGTTCGTGTTATTTTCCTGGCCTTTTACAGGGTTTCAACTGTATAGCTTTAACAAAAAAAAGTATGTTTGGGGCTGATATATTTGATGTTTAATATACTTTTATGTATTTTTATATATATTTTTATATATTTTCAAAGTGTAATGTTATTACCTGCAGTAATGTCATTGCGGTAATGGTCTGCTGAGGAGAGGAATTTTCTTTGAAAACTTATGAGTTAAGGACTTTTAGGTACTTTGCCTGAGCATTGAATTCTAATAAAATTTGATTCGCACTTTATTTTATTGTTACACTTCATATATATATATATATATATATATATATATATATATATATATATATATATATATATATATATATATATATAATGTATGTGTGTGCGCGGTTGTGTGAGTGTGTATATATATAACTAAATAGTTGCTGCGGTTAATACCAACGTTAACTGAACTGGGCGTTCTAATGCATATACTTCAATGGCAATAAAACAACAACTGTGTGGAATATATTACTGAAACGAGTGCATTTAAGGCATAGACTGAAGTTTATTAATACTGAAAATAATTGGATTTCCGGAAAGATTTTTGAATTTAAATTTCTTGTGAGGGGGACGAGTATTCACGCGATCTATTATAAACATATGTAGACAAAACTAAGATCCATTCATGTACGGTTACGTTAAATCTGTGTATTAAATAATGATTACAGCCCCATGGTAATCTCAAGCGGGGCTTGATAGATAGATTTTAAATAGTTATGATGTTAGTGTATCTAAACTTATATGCGCAATTTCAATCTAACGATGCAAATGCTTCTCCAAATGTAAACGTGATTAATCGACGAACAAAGCTACTTATAGTAACAGCGACAGAAATAACTTTTGTTTTTCTCTCTTTCTGCACCCAAAACGAAACGAAACTTCCATTCACAAAGTTACTTCATATAACATCCAATATTTTGAACAATATACTATGAGGCTGCTTCACAACCGATTAAAACATGGTCGTCTCCAAATATAATGTAAACACATACTCGATGAACCGTCCCCTCGCATAAACAGTTTCTATTAATTAATTTTCTGCCGATGTCACCCATTGTTTTCAATATTTTCCTATTCTGGTTCCGTTCATCGTCCAACTGACACTCTTTTTTATTTTCGTGTTCGCCTCGATACTGTATACGTCTACCCATTAGTAAAAATACGTATTTGAAGTTTGATGATATGATCTGCTAAAAACCTCATTTTTGGCAGACAAAGAAAGCAAAAGATTATTTTTGTAATTAAGAATGAAGTTTTATCGCAAAATCATTTACAACTTCAGCAAAACCGAATGTCAAGTATAGGGGGCAATTCCCATTTGGTGCGTGTAGAATATCAATGAGCAAATTTAAATGCATTATCAATGTGTAAATTGCTAGTATTTTGGAGTAAGGGTATTCAAGCAATTATTTTCTCTAACTGCATTTTTCTACAATTTCATTAAAAGGTTAAAATATTTGTCCCGTTAATTTTATTGCATTTATTATTATTGTTAATTGTATTTATTATAATTTTTATTGTGCAATTAAGCCCAATAATTGTATGTCTAATGTATTATCTTCTATAGCTAGGCTTATTCAACGAACTATTCTTATTGGAATGTTAACCCTTCGAATATATGACATATAGAAAAGCCGTGAATTGTTTGGTCGGGTTAGAGAAATCTCGCGAAAACTGTGGCTGTTTATGCGACTAAAACTGCTATTATGAGTCTTGTACAACGATAAGGTAATGATATAATACACTGCAAATGATCGGACTCAACAACTCATAGGCCTACGAAAATTAAATGCAATTTCACATAAAACTATTAATAAAATTCACAACTCTGTGTGAAATCCAAGAAGAAAGAACACACTCTGCTAACTTGCTCAGCAAGTTTCAGTCAGCTTTTAATTATACTCATTCAATGATATATGTTCACCGCTGCGTACGACGGACTTGACTTGTTGTTGTCGTCTTATGCTCAGTAATAGTCTGGTAGTTCTAAACTATCGTCGAGCAAACCTTACATATGCAGATATAGGAGAAGTTCCGGTGATTGTAAAACAGATTAAGGGGACATCCCTCCAAGTGATGAGACAATCAACGAAGTGTACCCGCATAACATTAAACGACGAAAAACTGATGACTGGGACTTTGTGAACAGGTCAAGCATAGACTAGAGTTAAGTGGTACAAATATAGTCGGATTTCACAAAGGAGTATGAATTTTATTTAGGATTGCATAGGTGACATTTTCAAAGGTTACCCGATACGGTAGATAACTTCAGAAGTCAGAATAGCAACATTAGAGCGATCTAATTACTTTTTAAAAAGTACAAGCAGTGAGTATTATGAGTAGTAGAATTCGTAGTCTAAGTTCATTTATAGACAGATAGATATATAGATGGATAATGGCGTAGCCGTGATAGTACTAGTAGTACTATTATGTTTCTGTATCACACACTTACACCGCAATATGCTGCATACTAAGTGTGTTTCTAATAGTTTAGAACCTACATATGCTTAATAGTTTAATTAATAGCAGTTGTATCAGTAGTAGGGCTAAACTTGCTTTTACGACGAGGAGACATGCCGCCGCTCATGCATGCTTAATTACAAAATAAGTGTAAATCTATCGTGTAGTGTTCAAGCCTACACGCAAAATACAGCAACTCCTCATTAAGACAGCAACTTATCACTTTTTATATTGTATTATTGATTAACTAACGTGTGTTTCCCCTTTGTATCCCTACTGCTGGTACACACACACACACACATATATATATATATATATATATATATATATATATATATATATAGAGAGAGAGAGAGAGAGAGAGAGATGCACGTTTGAACTTTAGTTGAGCACGGTTTGGAAGAAGAAATAGTTCCCGAAATATTATATCATACTAAGTTTCCACCAGACTAAATTGATACATGTATTACATAACGTTGTAACATTGTGTAGATATACAGATATATGTGTGGTTGTGACAAAATAAATAAATATATATATATATATTTATATATATATGTGTGTGTGTGTGTGTGTGTGTGTGTGTGTGTATGTATACATTGTATAAAGAGTGAAACTATTTAACGTGTTCCACCAGTATATGTCTTATTTTCTCCAACTTGCGTTTATCTGTCAGAACTCGGCATTGTATTGCCTTCTAAGTATCACATTTCTATATACAAGTAAACAATGCTTCAAGCAAACTGCATACACCTATTATATAAACATATATATATATATATATATATATATATATATATAATACTTAAAACAACTCTAACCGGTTAGAATCTTTATATTTTTCATTGGTTTTGTTTGCTAGTTTCTTTTAGGGCATTGCAACAATTTCAGTTTATCTGATGCTAAATCCAGTTATTTTGTTGTGTAGCTGAACATTGTTGTTTTTGTTTATGGCTTTGCAAAACATAATTGATTTTTTCAAAGGAAAAGGAAAAACAATAACATCAATATTTGGTGCATTTTAGGTCAGGAAGCTACTTATTTCAGACAGCCTGATCTGGTAGCACCATGTTACATTTTTATTGGGCCTACAAGATATATTGTTTAGAATAATTGATATCCTAGAATTTTACGTATATTTCCGTGTTTAGAAGACAAATTCCAGACTCGGTCGATATTTGCAGACACTACATTCTCAGGGAAAATATTTGGAAAACTCGACCTTTTCAACAGCCTATTTATTCGTCTTCCCCCCTCTTTCAATTCTAATATCTCGTAATAATTTCCGATTTCTGATTCATTGACCTCTTGTAGTTTTCGTCTCATAGTAAATATAATAATATCCTACGCTTTAACCTAACCCTGATTTATACCTAAATACGAACTTAAGTCAAAGCTAGCACCAAAATTACGCATCTCGTAGCCTAGGTGTCAACACACACCCAATTAAACAGCCGCAAGAAAATAAATATAGAAAATGTATCGACCTATCTCTTTATTTGCCATTTTCCTTCCCCGAAACAAAAAAAATAATACAAGAGAAATCTATTCAAACACTTCCCAGTTCTGGGTCATTAAGAAAAATACGCAATAACTTGTTTTAAAATACGAACATTTGTTTTTTTTTCGCTGAACGTTCTGGTTGATATGCACGTCAAGATTCGGGAATATCTGCAACTAGCTAAATTATTTGGATGTCGATTCCGATAACACCTAAAATGCATTTCCAGGCAAACCTAGATATTACAAACACATTTGTAGATAGGGAGCATACGTCTCTAAGTATGTCGTTTCCAATTTGCTCCGTTTAAGATTTAAATTTACTCACGTCAAGTTGTATCCACAAGCAAAATCCGCTAGTTTTATATTCTGGAGGAAATCAGCATCGCTAATGAAGGCTCTGAAAATAATTGACCGTATCTGCTTAAAATATGTTCAGCGTGTGCGATTACAAAAGGCCCGTATGGCAATAGATATGGAAGAAAGACAGCCAAGCAGACGTGGGGAAAGAAAGAGAGAAAAGATAGGAACTTGATTGTTGATGTTGGGCTCGCTCATTTTCCAATTTCATCTCTCTGGAGACGTGGCCCGTTAACCATGGTGATAAATGAAACCTCAAACGAATGATTGATTGCTTCGCTGACCAGACAGGTTTCATTGTACGGCCACAGTTCAGTTTTGCTTCAGTCACTTGATGAATGTGAATGGTCGTGGACCGTTGACCTTTCACCCTTGCATTTGGCCAACCACGTCATTGTAATCTTGATATCAGAAAATGGTGCTCCAAAGAAGAGAGCATAGTTCAATGTTGTTGGACCGGCGTTCGGCCAGTGAATGGTGATCGTATCTGTCATATCTCTTGAAAAATTGGACGTTTCAATTATTGTTACCGCTCTATATCCCTTGAGACAATAAGACACGAATGTTGGTGAGTCGTGTAAGACGGATTGTCTTTGACCACCGAGCAGTAAGATACGTAAACACAGTCGTCTTTCGTTTTTTTTTCGGAACAACAATATTAAATATTTTTTTCAAAAGCAATATTTTTATATCAGGAGGCATTGTGAAACAGCTGTACACGTAATGTGTGAGCAATTTAATAACGATACCATGAGTGAATGCCAACTGCTTGTAAGTGTTTTCTAATGGGCAGATGCGTTATAAGCATGTATTCGATTATTTAATGCGAATTGTCATTTAATTATGTTTTCATTAAATTTTAATAATAATGTTCTATATTAAGGGTGAAGCAGATATGGGTTGATTAAATTATTAGCACAAAAATAATAAGTCAAAATAAATTCTACTTGATTTAAGACATGCATTAAACAACACTTCGCCTAAAGTCTGAAATAAACACAAATATACACACGTACTTTATGTATATATATATATATATATATATATATATATATATATATATATATATATAGAGAGAGAGAGAGAGAGAGAGAGAGAGAGAGAGAGAGAGAGAGAGAAATGAAGACGGAAAAAGAATGAAAAAAGTACCAATCATATCTTTTTTTATTCAAACAAAAAATCCTGTTATAAGAAGTACGTTAGAATTATTTCCTTTTTACCCAAACCCGATCACATATGGATAACACTGCCTTAATAGCTGTTTTATCTTCTGAAATAAAAGACAGGGACTTTGATGTGGAAATAATTCCCGATCCTACCAAAGTATTTGCCAATGAGTCTAATCTTGTGTTTTTTGTTTTGTTTGGTGAATAATTAGCTTTAATTCCGTGCTTTCTTGCCGCCTTTTCTGCGTCTATACCAAATATTATTCTAATAAGAGAGGGTGTTTTAACAAATTGTATGTTGCCTTTCATGACTAAAAAGAACATATTTTTTTAAAAGATGTAAACAACTTTCATAGCGCATGTGTATATTTTAAATTGTGAATATGAGTTAAAGCTAATTAGCATCGTTTAAAAAATAACATCTATGCATCCAGAGAGATATGTAAGCCAGAGACATACTGTTTCGCTCTATCACAGATCCTCAGTGTGGGAATACAGCAAGTGTCTTGAGTCGACATCAATATTCGACCACCCATTTTACAGTAAACAAAACTTACCATTTGACCATCAGTAGTAAGCACACGGAATCTCAATGTGTATATAAATACTGCCGAATGCCGAATATTAATCAATTTGTTTTTGGTGCAACAACTTAAGACCAGAAGAGGCGATGATTATGTATACGTAATACTTTATTTATATATATATATATATATATAATTTAAAATGTATATTTAATGGCGTTGGACTTCCACGGTCGGTGGTGACAAAAGTAAATGTGTCGAAATTCGAAGTAGATGTATATCATTTTGTGTCTGTATATTCAGACATGATAGGTTTTACGAAAACAAAACAAGAGTATGTGGTAAACAATATTATATAAATGCACACATACACACATACAGACATATATATATGAATTGTGTGTATTTAGGGATCATCTTATTTATGCAAATATTGTTAAAATAATATAATTGGTCTGTGTAATTATACCATTTTTATTTTGTCAATTTTTCTGATTTTTTTGTATTAAGAAAACACAAATAATAAATGTACCATAGGTTCCACAGGTTTCACGAACGTTTTCGATTTTCGTCGAATCATCATTAAGTGTCAAAAACAAATGGACAACAAGCTGGAGAAAACAAAGCATTTTTAAAAAGACGGTAGGGAAACGCACATAGAACGTTTTTTTGCATTGTTCCAGGAAGTCGTTGACGATTAATATTCAGCAACACTGGTTGGCATCACAGAACAAAAGCGAATAGAAACTATCTACATGAAAACACAACAACCTAAAATTAACAACATCACATATGCAACCAGTGGTAACATTTTTAAATGCTTAACCTGATGCAATTTTGTCTGAATAACACATGCTTAATTACTTTTGAATTGTAATTATGCCATACATTTTGTATTTTACTTACTCATAAGGCATGCGCTGTGTTGGATCTTAAGTTCCAGTCATTGAGCTATATTTAAACTACAGTATTAATGTTACACCGGCCGTTCTTACACAGGAGAAACGACACCGGTTGTCACTATAAATAGTGCGAGTCACCAGAGACACTGAAGACAAAACACAGTCTTGTAACTGTCTAGCCAAGAGCTAGTCACTTTCTTACTTTGTTAATACACTTGTTAAACCAACCCTTGACTTGACTTCCTTTATTTATTATTAACTGTGGAACAACTTCACAACAATTAACTTTTATCATAGAGGTTTACAATGCTTTATTTTTTTATTTATATAACTGAAGTAAGATATTTAAACTTTTTATGATACAACTAAGTTAAGATATATAAACCTATATTCCTTATGCAACGTTTGAGAGATAAAAAAGAACTTTAATATAATATTCGAATATTTATGTATCGGATATAGAGATCAAGTGGGAGCCCCATGAAAAAGAGCGCCTTGATAGAAATTTAGACGACCCATGTCGATTATGTGTGAATCAGAAATTTGAAATCCTAAGCAGTAAATCCCCCCCCCCCAAAAAAAAAGTGTAGAAGTGAAATAGCAAAGAACTGCTTACACGGACTAAAATGTACGTTACGTTAACAATACATGATAAATAAATAAATAAATGAAGAAATACATGAATAAAAAACAAACACAACTAAAATCTATAATAGAAATACAAGCAAGCACGTGTAAAAATAAGGGAATCCATCATTTCGAAACAACAAAGTAATAGGGATTGACCATCCTATAAAAACAGAAAAATCGAATAGGAAGTATAATCAACCGAGCCGTTGTTTGTGAGAAGCCCAACGATTGACTAATAGACACATTAACCCGTGGTAGGGAATATCGAATAATCTGATTGGTTAACTAGCTACAATGAACACTACGTGTATATATAAACACACTCAGCAACACAAATTCCATGCATTTTTACTTGACGATAGCCTATGTCGATAAAACGCGGAAGCCTTTGTGTAGCGTAATTGAGATGTATATATTTTCATAACTTACTATATATATATATGTATATATATATATAATATATATATATATATATATATATATATATATATATATATAATGTTCTTATGTTTTTACTAACATTACGTTTGACAGGTAAAACAGAACCTTAATGGAATATTTGAATATCTATTATCTCACATAGAGATCAAGTATTAGCCCCAGGAAGGGTCCCATTTTATTTCTGAGAACGTCAACGAAAGTAAAGTGACACAAAATGTAAGATATATATATATATATATATATATATATATATATATATTATTATATATATATATATGATTGGAAGGAAAGTAATGTCGTGTTGATCCAACATATTTATTTCATCTGAAACATTACTGCTAGGGCATGTTCTAAACTTTACAATAATTTCACTCATTTCTATGACTTTTGGATAACGATGAACTAGCTTCTTGATGCCTTCTTCAAAGAATACCTCTGATGTTTCAGAGAAAAAACAAATTTGGATAATGTCTGAGTTGGTCGTCATTTTCATAAATGTTCATGTTTAAGTGATGCTGCAACAACCGGAAAAAATGATAGTCAGATGGAACAATGTAAGGTGAATAAGGCGGATGAGGAAAAACTTCTAATGACCTTTTCCTGAGTAAGTTTTGCTGTGTGAAGTTTCGCGTGATCATGCTTAAGCACTACACTCTTTCTATTGAGTAATGCTGGCCGTTTTTTTTTGACAAGGCAACTATTAGATGAAGAGAGCACAACCTTATTTAGGTGTAGTCCTTGTTTTGGAACATGCTGTGCACTTTTGTTTCGTCTAACTATTGTCTTTTGCGTTGGGTATTCTTATAAATAACCCATTTTTTATAATCTCCAATCACAATTCTTTGCAAAAAATGGTTCTTGATGATTCCTGGAAAGCAAAGATGTGAACACTGTAATCTTTGATTTCGTTGAGCGTCGGTCAAATCGTGGTGAACCCAGAGTATAAGTTTTGAAACTTCTCCTAACTCATGAAGGCATGAAATAATTGTTGTATAGGTTGCATTGAATTGTTGAGCTAATTCTCTGCTGCTAAACTTTGGATTGGCCTCCACAGCGTCTTTAATGGACTCTTCATCAATTGATGTTGGGCTTCCCGAACGTCGCCGATCTGACAGGTTAAAGTCTCCAGAAGAAAATTTTGCAAACCACTGTTGAAATGTCCGATCATTCAGAACGTATCCCATAGACAGTTCTAATATTCCTTTGAGCTTCTGCAGCTGAGTTTCCTTTTTTGAATTCATAGAGCATGCAATGTCTCAGATGCTCCTCACTAATATCAATTTTCTGACGGCTGAGTCTGTTAAACCTGATATTTTCTAACTAATTACTATATCTGAAAAGCAACGAAAGCTATTTAGACACCAATTTACCAAAAATTCTAGAACTGTGTACAACTTAAGAGGCTGCAAAGTGAAAAATACCTTTGAGAGAGTCACACACCTAACAGAAATGTTGCATCGGGCCTTAGTGAACAGAGCTAAGGACACCATCCCCAAACACCGCCTGCGATGTTCAGGCTACGTCGACAGAATATATCCATCAAGGCTCCCCAAGAAAATGCTTTATTACGAACTTGCCAATGGGAAACAAACTACGCAGAGCTTGGAAAATGCCCTATGGAAACCAGCTGAAGTGAACCATGCCCTGAACACACATAGACCCGTCCTAGAAGAAAAAAAACTTCCAGGGATCGGGACATGTTGAGAAAAAAATGCGTCAAGGCATCGCGGACTTTAAGAAAAAGATGGAGAACATCAGGTGCACGATGAAGAAGAAGGGAGCGGCGATAACAACCTTGTCCGACCCCTACTTCTCCTTGTGAACACTGTCCGCGGCTCTTCCACCATAGACTGGGCCTTCGAAGCAACCTCACACATTAAACATAAATAATGAGGATTACAGACGGACAACGAAACTCGATACACGTACATTAGTGAGAGCCGATATATATATATATATATATATATATATATATATATATATAAATATATATATATATATATATATATATGTGTGTGTGTATTTATAATCGCACTACTATGTGTAAAGCATTTTCATCAAAGAAATGCAGTGTTCGCTGACGTTTATTAAAAGCAAGATTATTTTCTAAAATATGTGATCCTCGAAATTATAACTTTTGGTATTTAAAATGAAAACAATATCAACGTTTCAACAGTGACATACTTCTCCTTCATAAAATCAGCAGGCAAATCACGCTACGCGACAATGGGGTTGGACTTTCACAGTCGGTTGTGTCAATATTTCAGAGTTCAAACCTCGAGACTGATACATCTCGAGTCATATAAGCACACCGGTTGCACTTCAAAAGACGATACATATGTTAGTGGATTACATTATTACTTATTTTACCACACGATACTGTGTTTACTTTTTGGAGTGTATATATGGTATTACCTATGTCTCAATAAATTTGATGTGACTTTATCTGTGAGAGAAATGAAAATTAACCTCCAACCTGGGCACCATCAAAGGGCATTATAGTTTAGAAGTATGTCAGCACCTGGGGAATTACACCTACCCTACCTTACAGAATGGCTCATCGTCAAAGTTCTATAAGTTACCAGAAACTTAAACACTTGAGATCTATATAAACCAAACAAGTGATACAATGGTGTACTAACACCATCAAAAAAGAATTGAAGCAAATTATATGCTTTTCAACAATCCAATTAAAAAATATGCCAGTAACGTAGTCACTTGTTATTCGTGTATTACCAACTCCTTTTCCTTTTCGTGTTGACCCTAATAATCGGGCTGAAAAGGTCCTGCATAAATAAGGCTACAGCCAAATCCTGTTTGCACATGTAGACAGAATGTATGTATGCATTAACATGTGTATTAAGTATATATATATATATATATATATATATATATATATATATATATATGAATATGAATTAAATTTCATATTGCACCCATTAAAAGCAGAGAACAAATTTCCGTACATGCTAAAAATACCTTGTCAATCACATACGTCTTAATGATATACAGAATATGCAAAATATATGAAAGCATCGATTGTTTGAGGTTTCATCAGTGCTTATAAAATGTACCCTCACCATACTGGAACAAAACTGAACGGCATGCATTATTCATTTATTGTTTAGTTTTGTTTTTCATATATTATAGTTATATATTATATTAAATTTTTATATATATATATTTTATTATTTGTTGATGAAATAATTTTAGGTAAAATATCAGTTTACGCCTAGATTTCTATATGAATGTGAAAATCGTGGCATGTTCGTATTATGTGAGGTTTACTTTAATCCGACGTGCTCATACTTCATCGTTAAAGATTGATAAACATCACGTAAAAATTGCACAATCAAGTGATACATTATTTTATAAGTTGTAGAGTTTTATTTTATTTTTCTAATGCTTGCTTTTTTTTTTAAATCTACTATTAATGTTTTTCATCAAAGTGCATCTAGGGTGCTTCCCTATTTCGTATTCCTATTCTTAAAATAAAATACTTCAAGAAGTTGTTATATGTGTATTGTGTCATTATAATATATTCTTTTAAATCATGGGAAAATGACGTTGGTTAATTCAGTTTAAGTAGAATACTATATTTCATTTATTGGTCGATCACGCTTGAGCTTAGATTACAATTGTATCGCTAAACACGCATCCAGAGACGACGAATCTTACTTATTAAAGTAACGGATGTAAATTCAGTTCATATGAATGTATGGATTTGAATGTTATGTTTGAAAGTAGCACCACCTGTATGAAAGTATCACGTCACGCGGTTATCATAATTGACTTTTGGAAACTACAAAAAATAATAACCGTATCAATAATAATAATAATAATTATAATTATGATAAAAAGAAAATTGATGATGATAGATGAAGAAGACAAATATATAGAGGAAAACAAAAACACAACAATAACAACACAAGAAAAGCAAAATAGCTTTCACGATATGGACCATGACACTGTAACGGTACAAAAGGAAGATAACTTGGAAGTAATACATGAACAGAATGATTAGAACCAGATTGTGAGAAAGAAAGGAAGAAAAATATGAAAAAGTGTAATAATAAGAATATACAAAATAGCCAGGAGGAAAAAGAAACAAGAATAAAATGTAGAAGATAAAGTCAAACAAATGCTACGTACGATAAGAATTTTCGTAAAATGAAAGAAAACAGGAAGAGATGATGCTGAAGAAAAAGAAGAAAAAGATGAATAATATTAAGAAAAGTAAACGGCGAAGAAAAAGGAGGGGAAGAAAAAGAATAAGCATAAGTATAAAAAGTAAAATATTTAGACAAAAGAAGAGAAAGCAAGGAAGACGTGGAAGAAGAAAAAAAGGAAGATATATAAAGAAAAGTAGAAGAAAGGGGAGAAAATGAAGTAGAAGTAGAAAATAAGTGAAAGAAGAAAAAGATGAAAACAAATTAAAAGATCGCAGTGTCATTTTTGTATGAAATTATTCCTGTTAAATAATACCAGAATCCTTCACCAAAAACCAACAAAACAGTCGATGGGAGGTACAAATGCAAATATATATATAAAAAAAAACATGGGGCAGGTGCATTTTGTATTGGCGCTAAGTGTACAGAATACAATTCTGTAAATTTCGCTGGTAATGGGCTTAAAGAATAGCGTAGATAGTGGAGGGCCCCATCAATGGTGATCGGGGACAAAGGAAAGGGTATGAGCCATCTTTGGACAATGTAAGGCGGAGATAGGAAATAGGAGGACGGCTGTAGCCAGAAGAAACATGCGTAAGATTATAAACGTAGAATAAAAAATACTAAATAAAAAATTAGGAAATAGAATTAACATAAATAAAATAAAAATATTGTTCCGTTTTAGAATTTATGAAAACTGAGGTCTAAAAATGTCTTGAACGTACATGGGAATTTGTTCTTCTTATTTATTTTGTACGTTTTTCTTTGCAACAGCACGAATTGTAATTTTGAAATATTATTCAATGCAAAGATATGCCATAAAGCAAAAAAATGTTTCTGACAAAGTGGACAGACACAATGGAAGCAGAATAATATTACTGTAAAAAAAAAGATATATATATATATATATATATATATATATATATATGTGTGTGTGTGTGTGTGTGTGGAAAGAGAGAGGGGAGAGAGAGAGAAGGCCTCCGATAAGCATTATGAGAGAGACAGGAAATGGTAGTTATGGGGAAGTTAGGGTTCAAGATAAGCAATTTTTGTCACATATTAGAAGCTATTATCGAACGTGTATGTTGGGTTAGGGATGAGACTTTTGCTATTGTGAAGTTTATACACGAGTCAAGAATATTACTATGATTTCTGATGCGAGTGGTTATCCAGGAATACGTCTAAGAGTTAAAGGAATTAAGAATAGTGGTCATTAAAAATAGTTTTCTGTTGTTAACTGGAAATATAATAAACACAAAACTCTCCAATTTTATCTGCGCGTTTAGCGTTGAGTATCTTATTTCAAACTTTACGTTGACAGAACAATTAAACGGAATGAAAAACGAAAAAAAAATCATCATACTCTTC
Source organism: Sepiola atlantica (assembly GCA_963556195.1). Taxonomy (NCBI): domain Eukaryota; kingdom Metazoa; phylum Mollusca; class Cephalopoda; order Sepiida; family Sepiolidae; genus Sepiola; species Sepiola atlantica. The sequence goes on from OY744522.1 coordinate 124,483,814, forward strand.
GGATCATTTCGCCATATTATACAATAAGGGGACGGTTTTTCTGTTCTGTCAACACGTGTATAGTAGCAGGTGTTACTGAAGTACTTGCTAACATTATCTTCAAGGCTGAATTTTTACTTTGAGGTTTCACCGTGCCCCTGTATACAACACCTGTTATTATCCGGTACTGGCCAAATCAGTGTCGCGTAACTTGATTACTCTAATATGAACTGGTGTGTAAACTTGATTATGTCATATATTAACCGAAATAGACTACCGACAATGTTATGAAAACATTAGCATGCCAGAATGGCGAAATATGAAGAACTACTATTTAAACATGATTCCTGAGACGCCGACTAAAATGCTATTTAAAAATTACAATATGAACACCTATTTCAAGATCAAGTTTAATGGACCAAGAAAAAGCTGTTGCTCACTTCAGCATTGCACACCAATGGAAATGGTATTAAAACCTAAGCGTGACTACACAACAATAATGCTATTTTAAACATAAGTGTTACTCCTAAAATTTGCTATTTCAGGCTTAAGTTTGACAGAAAAAAAGCATGTGCATAGCCATTAGTTTCGTAGTTCTCAACTCTCCGAAAACATCGTGTGAGTGGCACCCCCACCTACGGATAAAATCATGACTAAGAACTGTGTGTATGCGATTCCATGTAAGTGTGGAAAAGTAAACAAAGGTGAGACATGCTGTCCACTAAAGGTAAGACTCGAAGAACACCAACCAGCCGTAATACGTCGAGAAATCGAAAAGTAAGGTATGGCTGACCACATATTGAACGAAAAGGGAACTCATCTACTCTTATAGGATGATGTAAAACTTATAGATAAGGAAGGACGGTGGAGAGAAAGACGACTCAAAGAAGCAGCACATATCTTAGGCGACAATGACGTACTAAACAGACCTAGTATAGAATCTAATACAATATCGTACCCATAATTTTAAATAATAGATAAGTAGTGATCTATATTGATAAGTAGTTAGATCAAAAACACGAATAGGTTTACGGCTACCAAAATTCATACTAGAATTGCCCGCAAGGATCCGTTGCGCAGTGGATATAGTACTAAGTATAATTAAGTTCTAAGTGACAGTCATCTAAAGGTTCAATCCTCAGTGCGGACGATACGAAAAATTTCGAATTACTGTAGAGTTCTTCCCAGTCATAGCAGATGGAGCGAGAGCATGCTAACCCCTGTGGATTAAATGAAGAGTTCCGTTTAAAATTCCGTCCAAATTCTGAGGTCGACAGAAAGATTCTCCAATTCGACAATGTATATCTGAAGAAGGTCGGAGGTTACATCGGCCGAAATGTTGTGAGAAATCCACGCAATATGAGAACCAGTAGTCCGAGTATACCAAATACTACTTATATAATATGTTGCGTATATATATATATATATATATATATATATATATATATATATATATTTACAACATTATATCAGTAGAATATATATATATATATATATATATATATATATATATATATATATATATATATATCCTACTTATATAATGTTGTAAATATATATACATATATATATATATATATATATATTTACAATATTATATAAGTAGGATATATATATATATATATATATATATATATATATATATATATTTACTATGATAGTGGTCAATATGTGAGAAGAATTCATTTAAATTATGAAAATATATTTATGGCATTTAAACTAATAAGAAGCGTCCGTGTTCTATCCTCGCATGTAATGTTCTCAACTAAGTGCATGTAACTCGTGTTACGTAGTCTATGGTCAAACGCAGATGCCTCTGTGTAACTTAATTGCAATACACCTATTTTCATAACTTACTACTTAGCGCTAATCACGTATTGCCTACTGTTTGAGTAAATACTAATAATCGGTACGTCATATATTATATATCCCAATAATGGCTTATGTAATACATAAAATAATTATATATATATATATATATATATATATATATATATATATATATATATATATATATATATATATATATATATAAGAAAATGAGTCGTTCACTTAAAAGCATTGGTGGGTCAGTATTATAACATTGAAAATAGAAAACTTTATCTATGTAAGATTAATTTTTTTTTTACTTTAATCTTATTAATTTCGGAATAATATTCTATCATAAGAGTTGACCAGTATTGTGTAATTTGTTTTTCATAAAACAAACACAAAAATAAACACACTTTTTCCCTTTGTTTTCTTGATAAGATGTCCGTGTTATTGTGTATCTGTGGTGATGTCGTTGGCGGTTATGAATTCAAATTCTAGTTGTAGAACGAAGAAAGCATTGGCATGCTCGAAGTTTAAGAAAATGGGTCGTTCATTTCAAAGCATTGGTGGGTCAGTATTATAAAATTGAAAATAGCACCATTTATAAATATATATATATATATATATATATATATATATATATATATATATATATATAAATACAAATAACTCTTTGTTATAGAGTAGTGCATTACGAAAATAAATATCTTCTTACGTTCAATATATAAGTCAATTATCTGTAATCCATGTACCTGTGATTTTTTGCAGAACCACATATATTTATATTATATAAGCCGTGGTATAATTTAGCCAAATATCGCATGAAAAAGGCGATATAATAATACAAACGCCGACACATCGTTGAAATGAAAGAAATCTTGACGCGGAAACGTCCGAACATTTTTAATAATGAAAAAAAAAACATAAAGCTAATACCGTGGAAGATCTTCGAAAATATGTCCATTTGTAAATATTTGCTTTCTAACTAAAAAACATATATTGACTCTTGTCATTGGTGACACATTTATTGTGATTTTATTTTCCCGCGCAGGCTGAAGGTTTGAATGTGTCTCACGGCTAAAAGCTTTCGCCTTATGAGGTAAAAAGAATATTTCATAAAAACCGCACTCAATTGAGAGACCAACTGAGCCACTAAGAAAACGGAGGCGCATTTTAGGGTTTTAGTAATGAGAAGGCTTTGGACACATTAAGTGTTTCTTGCAGCTTTTATATGGTTTAACACTATATTCTTATTATATAGTCCGAATAACATACATTACATATAACAGACTGGACCCGTGTACCGGCGTTACCCGGGATAATTGAAGAACCCAAGAAACTCGTTCCCTCACCGATAACCTCATATGTATTTTTTATTCGTTTTTTTTTATTAGTTATTAACGTTATTTGTTTAAGATATTGCCGGATAAGCCTACTAGTATATACATTGGATAGGTGTGAAAAAACAAAAACTATAAAGGTTGAATTAGGCCACACAGTATAACTAGACTATGGAAATTGATAGAGACGGATATGACGTCACATGGCATAATGACAAAATTAAAGAGAGACAGTAAGTTCCTTGGAAGTACGCTACGTGTTTACATGTTTTATTAAAATGCTCTGACGAAATATGATTAAATAGTAATTGTTGATCTCTCTCTATCTTTGTCTTCCACCTAACTGGTAAGTGATTTTAAAGGAAAATACTATTTCATGTATTCACATGAAATTTTATAATGAGATATACTTTTTTATGTATCAATTCTCAGTATTAACTTCAGCAGTGCTCGATACGTAAGTAGGGCTACATAGTAAGTTCTGAAAATATATTTATGGCAATTAAGCTACACGGAGGCTCCCGCGTTTCATCCCCGTGGGGGAATCTTCAGGCTCCCGGGGATGGAACGCGGGAGCCTCTGTGTAGCTTAATTGCCATAACTATGTGTTCATAACTTACTCTTTCTCTCTCTCTCTCTCTCTCTCTCTCTCTCTCTCTCTCTCTATATATATATATATATATATATATATATATATGTGTATATATATATATATATATGTGTATATATATATATATATATATATATATATATATATATATATATATATATATATACATACATGGACTGGTACATGTACGTATGTTAAAACACACTGGCGTCGAAGCGAAAAATAGAGCATCTCTCAGTTAAATCAACACAACGTGCGCGTGGTGAGTACTTTTTCGTACTTGTTAACAACGAGTGCCCACTGCTGAAAAACTGGATCCCCACTGTAGACTAAGGTGATTTAATCAAAGGCTACGGCTGATGTAACCCCGACAGAAACCTCCAGAGTCGATTTGGCAATGTCAGCTGTAACCTGCATGACTTCCAACTCAAATACAATAGAATGACATAGACGGTAGAATGGTCTCCCGTAAACCGTGGTTAACGCAGACACTCTAGTAGAACAAACTCTCCGATATAAAAATGCGAAAATGTGTGACAGGTATGTAGTGCTGTTGTAAGTGGATGCCAAGTAACCTTCCTTGTTGCCCAGAGAGGTTACAACTCTGTGATACCAAATTTTGCAGATAAAGCAGCTTGCTGCCCATGTTTTTATTGCTTTTCGCCTACTATAAGAGTACTGAGACTTAGAGTTAAATCCCTCGGTGTGTAAATGTTTCTCAGTGGTCATATAGCTTGCCATCAAGTTTACTATTCAACTAAAAGTCTTATGTCGATGGGCGTGTGGTAACGTGAACTGAGAAGGCAATCATCTCTCAATATTGGCAATCACCATGTATGTCGAAGCTACTCATTTCATCTTTCACCTTGCTTTTCAGAGGCAGGAATTCGAGGACATTTAGGAAGTCATGCCAGGAAATACAGTAACGGTACTTACAACTGTAAAGATGGAGAACGGCAGTATATTATTATATTTGAGATGGTTTTATCGATGCGAATTTTTAAATAAATAAAACAACTCAATAACTATCTCACAGAAGAGGTTTTGCTAGTATTTCTTTGCTCTACCGTTCTGCTATTGATAGGTGCTCGACTGAACCGACATTTATGCCCCCTACTAAAACATTCTTAATAAGAACTCGTCTTGCTACTACCACTGTCAATGTTTTCCTTTTCTCCCTATGCGTGCCCAAGTCGAAACGAAATTTCTTTCCTAGAACTGTCCGTCTATGGAACACAGTGGTGGCGCGAGCTTCTTCCCTACCGACTACCATATGGTCGTTTTCAGGCCCAATGTAAACAAGTTCTTGTTGAACTGTCACCGGGTAATAAACCAATTTCTACGCTGCTATAGCTATCGTGCCGGTGAATTCATGATATGTCAAGAGAAAATATGTTGATGAAGTAAAAATAGGTACATGTTATTCCTGTTCTCTCATATATCCGGATATATTGTTTGGACGCATACGCTATACCATTTCCCATAAACCTATCATTTAAGATAAGAATCATTACGATAACGTATTTTTATCAGTGTGTGCATGAACGTGTGTACTCATTCATATACATTTTGATATCCAAATAAAACTTTGAAGACAATTCAAAAGTGGGCATTTGTATGTATTTCCTTTTCTAGGCTTCTACATAATTGTATCGACATCTTCTGAAATTACTTCATAACTTTATATAATGCTCTAGTCTCTGTAGATATAATTCCGCTCTCTTTTTTAAGTATTGCATTCATATAATATTGCGTTCACCGTAATTTTTCAATAACCCATTTCCGCAAACGTTACACTAAACACCTACGTTCACGTTCGCTTAAAACATTTTTACACTTCCAGCATCATTTGAATTATTAATCTAAATTATTGGAATGCTGGATAATCAAGGGAAATTAATCCACGATTCGGATCTTTTTTCTAGTCCCTGGAAACGATAACTAGATTTTTAAGCTGCTAAAATTGAGAAGTGAAAATTAACAATAAGATATAGTTTTCAGGTGCGTCCATTCAGTTTGTGCGTGTAGTAATTGAGATGCTTTTTCTAATGTAAAAACGAGCAGACATATATCTCGGCAACTAATTATGATTTCCATGAACAAATTTTATTTCGAACTACTTGCTGTTTGTGGCACACAATATCTCGGGTTTCCTTTCTGTCGTTTTCAAGTCCAATGTTCACACATAGGTGTCGACCTTCTTTCTTAAATAATCAAATCCTGTTCCAGTTCACACATGCCGTTGTTTATTGCATAAACCGTATTCTCGAGTAGCCTTATGACTTTGAATAGAGATGACTCATTTGTATAATATATATATATATATATATATATATATATATATATATATATGTATCTGTAATTTGATTGGCCTCACTGTTTATTCTTCTTTCCACCCAAATCTCTCACGGCATCTTATGTCTTTGCGATTATCGTATTTCGTTCTTGTTAGCTATTTACGTAAAGATATTTGAGATTTGTCTATTGCGATTTCAATCAAAAAATTATATAACGAAGGAAAAGTGTGGGTTGTATTGTTGTTGGTTTATGGACGTAATTCGAAATAAAGCTACAGTGTTTATAATATAGTGCTCAATACCAAGTTCAGTTGTATTTTAGTATATATTCTTTATTCATACAAATCATTATGGCTACATAAGTGCATAGATATTACCAACTTCATTAAGGCACATTAAATATATTTATTTAGATTTACTGTATCCTCCAAATATACCGGTTGATTATAAAGACAACTGCACTGATGTAAAATCAGAAATGTCGCGTCCATTTGCGGTTTTTACCGATGAACAGAAACAATCTTCGTCTGAGATGATTTACACCCTTTAAATACGACACGTCGATTCAATCTACAAGTTTAGCGGGTAGAATTCTATTGGAACCCGGACGGTGACAGTCCTCTAGAAAAAATATTTCGAACTTTACCGTGACATACGTATGTAAATCCTTTTAGTATAAACGCAATTGACGGTACTCTTTCATAAGTATATTTGTACACATCTTAAATGAATTGCGTCTATTAAATTTGGGCGTTTAATGGTAGAAATAAGAGTTGGCACTGGTGAAATGCATAACGACAAGAACTGGCAGTCTAGGCGTGCCAAGTTCGAATTTTGTCTGTTCCATAGAACTTATTATTTGTAGAGGTTGATGGTGGATGAAGCTTGTTGTATCGGTATTATGTGGTATGGGTAAGGTTTTCATATCGATTCTACTGATCTTGTTTTCTATGAAGAAAAGAGTCCCGAAGTGTTGGCTAAAAGTACAAACTTATTTCCTACAATTTACATGAATTATATTCGAATAGTTCATCAACACAAAATAGTCCAGAAACAGATTATCCCACAGATATATAAGACAAGTTGGTTCAGCCGGCATGTATGTACTATAAGAAGGGAATTGAGTTTATGTCTTATACCTCGTCTGTTCTCCAAGAGATCCATCATTTAAGTGGCTGATTCTCGGAAGAATAACAAAATCAAGTAGGTCAAAAAGCGAACAATGCTAAGCCATATGCATTTACTTTAAGGATAACAAAATCTAATTCACACTTAAGCGTATAGACTGATCTACGCACATACCAACGAACAACGCTAGATGCGAAGACGCTACTATCCAACTAAAGCAACTCTTGTAAAAAAACATGGTTTTGTAATTATGAATGATGCAGTTTAAGAAAAAAATATTTTAAATGAGAGATTTTAAGCAACAAGTTGGAATTGCTAACGATTTTCGTTTCCACCTTTTGTGAGCAAATTAATTGAAATAAGAATCGTCTGTTTCTTATTTTACGATTGATAATGTTTTGTGTATTTTTGTTTTAACGATCTACTATATTGAAGTCTCAATTCTAGGGCATGACAATATTAGCTGTCAGACAAAACGGTTCTAATTATATTAAACGAGAAACAGAAGTTCCATGTATTCATTTTAAATTAAAAGTACGTGACGGTGCTTGTGATTGTCTCAACTATAAAACTATTCGTCGTACAGCCTGATTACTGGCAGGCTTTAAAAATTGTTATATATGCTATTCATAAAAAAACTTACTAACACGCAGCGTTTGCGCTAGTTATTTTTAGAGTGTTGGATGGTTATTCAAGCGCCAACATTAGAAGTAATATTCTTACAAGCAAAAGTATGATATCTCTAGTCGACTACTTTTGCTAGTATATTTTACGCATAGATATATACTGCAATGCCTACTCCAAAAAAGGAGCTAATACCTAGTATCATGAGGAAGGAACATGTACTACACAACCCCTTTCAAAAATGCTACACAATTACCAAAAGAGAAAGTAACGCATGGGAGTATAGTCTCCTGAAAATGCAACATACACCACAGTGCACCCAAAGAAGAAGATAATGGCTGGGAAGATTTTCTCAGAACAACAGAACATATATTGCACTAACTACTTTCTCCCCCTTCCCGCCATAAAAAAAAACGGAGCGGGCAATATCTAGGAGGATGTTATGATGGCGAACAGACGTATGCTATACTACATTTTCTCAAAGACTGATAAAATGCCAGAAAAGAATGTCTTATGACAACAGCACTGATACTACACTAAACCCAAAGGTGGGTGTAATGCTTAGGAGGATGACCTTCTAAAAACACAACAAATATGATGCTTTCATCGAAGAGGAGACACTCCTTGTAAGGACGTTATTATTACAGCAGAAGAGATACGACACTCTCTGCCACCCAAATGCCTGGAAAGATTTATCATCACACTAGCACATATATTCACTACCCTTTCTTAATAAATAATTGAAATTGTATAGTAAACTTAATCGAGCATTAAAAGATAGTGATTGCATAGTTCTGGCTCAGACGGACTACTGTCAATTAATCTACTATTAATAGCAGAACTAATATATATATATTTTGCATTTTTATATGAAATTAAAACTACTACGTATGTTTTTAAATGGCACCAGCTAATTTTATTTATAATAAATATGGATTTAAGATTGAATATGTATGCTAGCCTGGTAAGATTGTATCCTTGTGAACGAATATATAAAAGACTGACCCCACTAAGAAGAAAGTAATGACAAAGAGGATGTTATAATGGCGAAAGAACAAAACTCGCCCCCAGAAGATAATATAGTGACAACAGAACATATACTATACTCCTTCTAAAAGGATAAATAAGGGTCGATGTTATCATGAGGAACGAACATATATTACATTTCCAACTAAAAGAAGTGGTAATGCTTGGTAGAAATCATAACACGTTAAAATAAATTACACTACTCTTTAATGAGGAGGTACAGCTTGGAATGATTCACCTTAACTTATCCAGAAAAATAAAGTGGGAACTTCTGAGCGGATTGTATCATAATGGACTAATATATATTACACTGTGTTCCTTCAAAGGAGAAGATGCAGCCTGATAGAATGATATGCTTAAAATACAACAGATACTGTTGTCCAGAAACAGTTTATCACAGAGATATAAGACAAGTTGGTTCTTCCAGCATGTATGTACTATAGAAATGGAATTGAGTGTATGTCTTACACCTCGTCTGTTCTCCGAGATATCCATCATTTAAGTGCCTGATTCTCAGAAGCATAACAAAATCAAGTAGGTCAAAAAGCAGACAATGCTAAGCCATACGCATTTACTTTAAGGATAAACAATCTAATTCACTCTTAAGCGTGTTAGACTGATCTACGCACCTACCAACGTAGTAGATGCGAAGACGCTACTATCTAAATAAAGCAACTCTTGTAAAAAAACATGTTTTTCAAATTATGAATTATGCAGTTTAAGAAAAATATTTTAAATGAGAGATTTTAAGCAACACGTTTGAATTGCTAACGATTTTCGTTTCCACCTTTTGTGAGCAAATTAATTGAAATACGAATTGTCTGTTTCTTATCTTACGATTGATAATGTTTTGTGTATTTTTGTTTTAACGATCTACTATATTGAAGTCTCAAGTCTAGGGCATGACAATATTAGCTGTCACACAAAATAAGCATATCTCTCACAAAATAAGAATGTAATGTCTACAAGTATATTATCTTAAATAGAGACCAGATACTACACTTACCCCCTACCACAGGAGTTGGTTGCTCGGAAGATGGTCTCATAATAAGAGTACATATTTTTAATTACTCCCGTCCCTTAAAATATGATGTAATACATGATAATTTACCAACTTTCCCCAAAATTATGTAGATAATTTCTGGTAAAACAGTCTCATGGCAACAGAACAGATAATACACTACCCGGACCGATTAAATGACAATAACGTTCCGATTAAATGCGTGAATCATTTAAATATACAATAATGACAAAGTACTATTCATATGGTTCTTTGGATTGTTGGCTATGTCTAAAGTGTAATATAAGTTCCGAGTTTTATCTATGCGGTACCGAAAGTGTTCATGTAAATAACCTCCCTTGAAAATTGATAAAAATAAAATTCTTCAGATGTTTTTTTTAATTAAATCACTTTACTTACTATTATTAATACTTATACTACTATTAATATGATAAAACCTATGGCGCATATATAAGTAGAAATGCGAATACAAATCACCAATTGTTACACGAATGATACAGAATATAAGTTTCTGAGTTTATAAAATATATAGTCATCAAAAATACCTAATTATGTGGGTAAGTTTTATCTGATTACTTTATTTACGGTATTTTAAGATGCTATATTGTATCATGAAATAAATTAAGCATAACATGTTTTGATGTTAATATATTAAGGATTGGTAGAAAACTTACTCCTGTATCCATTCATATATATATATATATATATATATATATATATATATATATATATATATATATATATATATATGTAAATAAACATAGTTTGAGTACCAGACAATCGCCTCATAACCTCCTCGGTTCCTGTTCAGGGTATGTACTGAGGAGCAAAATATTAGATTATCCGATACATAATTACAAGTAGATAAAAAAGCTAACAACCAAATGAAATTTCAAATTATTCAAACGAGACAACCCTTTGCGTAAAATGACATTCTGACGTCTACCTCTTCAAGGCTGCATGACACTAATGAAAGCCGGTCAACTATAGGCGAGACAGGCCTGGAGCGGCCGAACCTACCTTTTAAAAAAAACATGCACAGAGTCAGACATACCCTCGCACACACATACATACACCCATGATTATACACACACATACATACACATATACACACATAAACAGCTGTATATATATATATATATATATATATATATATACATGTATAAATATAATCAAGATATATATATACATATATATATATATATGTGTATATATATGTATATATATATATATATATATGTATATATATGTATATATATATATGTATATATATATATGTATATATATATATATATATATATATATATATATATATATATGCATGCAAATATAAATACAATTACAAACTAAGTTAACATTAATAAATTCTAATAGTTATGAATTGGTAAATATATGTTAGAGGTTTATATATTATAAAATATTAAGTAGTTTATAAAAATAACCGACAGTAAACACTTGGTTTCGAATATTTAAAATAAATAAGAGAATAATGTTATCTTTAGATCGACTTAATTCTTAATTAATAGGTTTGTAAAA
>OY744522.1:124497686-124515186 GCA_963556195.1 Sepiola atlantica
GACAAAAAAACGGTCTGGCGAGGAACCAGTCGTCTTTGTGTTTTAAATTAAATTAAGGCTTCTCACAGAGAACAAGTCGACCGACTTGTTTCAGATAATGCAGCACAAGGCTTCTCTCAAGGGAGTTGTCTTTTATACGTGACACTAGACTTAAAGAATTGAGGAATATACTGCTGTCAGAATAGTCGTTCTAAAAAATGCTACAAATTAAACAGAATTATCTTCAATGTGCAACATGGCTTGTCGTGTCAGATAATTCAATGCCCATATCAAACTGGAGCAAAGTAGTCAACTTAAACATAATAGGAAAAAAGAAACATGACAAATGTATTGGCAGTAAGTTCTTTCAAACATTGTATCAAAGGAGTTCTGTTGATCAATTTTTTCAAAGCTGTCTATACCGTTTCAATTTTCGCAAGTTTACACCAAGAACAAGAATTAATAGATTCTTATGGGAATACAATTATTCAGAATTTCGTTTGAAAATATTTAATTATAAATTATACATTTATTCAAATTATTTTATATATAGATGACTTATATTTCTATTAGGCCGCCACTACAATATCCCTGTCGGGCAGGTTGCAGAAAATTACTTCTAAACTAATAGGTCCCGCACTTTATGCCAAGTCCCAGCCCCTGTCACATCGCTACAGTGTTGTATCCCAATTTTACAAGTACTTCCACGGAATGTGCTCCGACGAACGTACTGCACTTGTACCCCTTAACGTAAATATCTCCGACCCATTAGATTAGCTGAAAAATCTACCTCATTCTCCGTAGAGGTCTTTTAGTTTTTCTACTCTAATAGCTTCTTTCCTAGGACCGCTTGCCGTTAGAATCTCTTACATTCCGGTCTCTTTCCGACTGACAACTTATTAGGCGAATCACAATTTAGCGCTATTCAGTTATGTTATTCATGTTATATTGTCTAGGTTGTTCACGAACGTATCCAGAATTTGCCGTTTAAAGTGCCTACAGTTAAAGCCTATTTCGTCTCGTTGATTTAGTAATCTACTCTCATCAGGAAACATAACAATATCTATTTTTTCCCTAATAGTCAGGGATCGAATCAAAGTAAAGTAATAAAATAAGGGTTCAAACCAAAAGATTAAAAAATAACAAAACAATTTAACTTAATTTATGTAGAAGCCATACACATCTAATAAGGAATATACCCCAAGATACTTGGTTATAATATTAATGATACAAATTAAAATCTACATTTACTCCCTTACCGCTAACACAATAAGAATGGCAATAATAAGAGGGAATAGTTATGGTGACCATAATGATAATAGTAGTAAGAGAATTAATGAACATAACTTAAATGGCCATATCCAATAACAGATATGATGAATATTACAATTGTAGTAATAAGCTAAATAGGGGATATAGAAAAATAATAGCACCAATACTTATTATGATATTAAAATACATTAATGTTGACATCAATAGTAATAATGAAAATAATAATGATATAAGTATTAAGTAATTTATATTAATAGTTGTAATAACAATTATAGTAACATTGATGAAAATAACAATGATGGCAATAGTGATCATAATAATGGTAACTACCAAATTTATAACTACAATAATAAGTTTAGTAAAATGTAGTAAGAATAAAATGTAACCTTTTAGTTTTTAGGACGTATCTTTCGTTAATATATATTTTTTATCAATTTTATACATTAAATATTTAGGTTGTAAAACATCGTACATATATCCAGGAAAAGCGTCATAGTCGGGGAATAAAACGCCAGATGTATACATTAATATCAAAGGTTCGATGCGTGTCTTATTTAGCCATGCTGATGATACCTGTGAGAAAGAAACACGTGCCCATAGAATACTTTTATGTTCGTATAATGGAGTACTTTTATGTACTTATTAAATTAATTAAAAATGTGTTCTGTATTTCTCTCTCCCTCTCTCTCTCTCTCTCTCTCTCTCCCTCTCTCTCTCTCTCTCTCTCTCTCTCTCTATATATATATATATATATATATATATATATATATATATAAGGAACTATAAATACTTACTTCTCTTTAAGAAATTGGAGTGAAAAGAAAATATTGATAAGTTACACGAATGTAAGATTATCTTACTACTTGGAGTGTATATGTTTCGACTCTCTGGCATTGAATTTATAAACATTATCGCTTTTTAAAACTGCTGTTTATAGCTGATAGGATTTGAACTTTGTATGGCCGAATCCTTTGGGAACGATTGTATCTATTCAGCCAATCTCGCATGTCCTTTTCGCAATGAAGTAAAGTTACTCTCATGTTGTCTAAGAATGTACAGATACTGGTATTCATTTTAAAATATTTTAACTGACGTCAACTCATATGAAAATTGATGGAACTTCACAATAGCCGTGTGTTTTTGTTTTTGTGGGGTTTCTATATCTACTTATGTTCGTGATGTACACTTTCCTCAAACCAACATCCATTAGATGAATCGGAACTTTTTGTCCGTTGTCACTAATGGACATCGTTTTCAATAGAAGCGAAGGGCCGATACTGTCCAGTTGTGCTTGGCGATTGACCTCGTTGTGTGTAACCAGTTTGCAGTAAATGGACGATCAAGAAACAAGGATCAAAAACATGTAATTCTACTTCTCTTTCTCTCTACTCTCTCTTTCTTTCTCTCCTTCTTTCTCTCTATGCTTCGTTCTCCTTTTTATTTTTTATATACTTTGAAATTCTATTTTTCTACAAAGTTCTGTCATAAATCGATTAGGATCTCACCGTCTGGTTCCTTAAAATACACTCAAAACCTTAAAGAAACAGGAAAGAAAACAAAAAAAATACCGATTTTGTTTGCGAGACTTTGGGTTCCATTTCAAAATAACTTTGAAATATTTGCTTTGACCTAACCATTTGGTTACGAAAAGGTAGTCCATTAATGGTTAAATGCATCAAAAGCTTCAATTGGCTAGGGTAAGTGGCATTGCTCAGTCTGTAAAGCCACACTATCGCTTCCCTTATTTATATCTCTAAAAAACAGTGTCCATTTACAATGCATATTTGTCCGCCCTGGATTGTTTATAGTAATTCCCAAACAAATTAACTGATCATCATGAATTTTGAAATTAGTTTAAAGTGAAGTAATATATGCTTTACTTATTCTAATGCAGTTGCAATTAAATGGAGTAAAGATGGCCTAAAATAGTTCCGTGAAACACTATATATTTCAGATATTGATAAGTGATGTCATGAAATGATATATAATCACAAAATATATATTTACCGTACCAGAACAATCTCCCTACTCACCTGGTTTAACCCCGTGTCATTTTTCCCTTTGTCCCAGATACGGACACGTTTTGAATGTGTGTAGTTTTTAAAGAACCTGATAGAGCAGTTCAGAATAATCCTCCTAGCAAATGCAGAGACCCGTGACAGTGACGAATTGGAAAGTGGATTAGACCGGAATAGGTGTTTACCTGAAAGGGAGACAATATACTTTGTTTTTTAGCACTCATATAAGTTGTGGCACCTCTCTTGTTACTTTTAAAACGCACATAATACGTTTTTTATGTACTAACACACATACACACATACATATATGTATATATATATATATATATATATATTTATATATATATATATATGTGGGTGTGGGTGTGTGTGTGTATCTAGTCAGCATCTTCTCTTACAAGCACAAGCAAGAATTGTTGAAGAGCCACCTTATGTCTGGATCAATTTTGGTAGATCCTTTCAATAGTCTGAATAAAGAACTTAGTTTCGGAGGGGAATTAGCTGATGAATTTGCCATAGTTTGTATTTGTGCTCCAAGTACTTTCAGACACATCCGGGTGCATCTTCAGGGGAATTAGGATAATCAGGTACAGACCATGTGTTAGTATTATAGATTGTTTTGGCGGGAATTATGTAATAAGTACGAAATTATAGTTAGAATAATAGACATTTTAATATATGATTACTAATATCAAAGTTAATTTTGTTAATTAGTGTGTTTTTAGTGTTTATATATAGGGCATCTAATGTATGGATTTTTTGCTGATTAGTACTATATTCTGACATTTTGGTATTTTCAGCTAGGAGTTTTCTGAATTCAGATCGTCAGTTTAGTGTTGGGCTATGCCGCTAGTATCAGACAAATGCATCGTCGATCATCTCGACAAAGTCGTGGTAGTCAAACCTATGTATACGTTTTTGTTCTTGGTTGTCGGAGACACAGTCTCCCAAATGGCATTTGAACTCATACACGATGTTTGTATTATCCAACACTCTAATCGAATGGGGAAGAATTTTTTGTGATAATAAGGTTAGTGGTTTTAACTTTATTGTATAAAATGATCAGTTTTAATTTTTACTTGTGTCAGTAGGGAATACTTTCTTATTAATACTATTTCTTAGAAGTTGTTAATTTATTCTATGATTCTGATTGAACTGCTTGCGATAAAATAGTATAATAGTTGGGTTAATTGGAGAATTGGATTTATTATTATTATTATTTTTATTATTATTATCATCATCATCATCATCATCATTATCATTATCATTATCATTATCATGATTATTATTATTATTATTATTATTATCGTGCGAATTATCTTGAAACAGTAGAATTTGTTAGTCGATTACATAGTTTGGGAAGCCATTATTAACTAGAGTTTTTATAAATTGTTAAGTCCATGTTGGAAGATAGTAGGGGAGGAGGCAATTAGTTTTGCTCGAGTTAGTAAGTTTTTAATAATGGCTATTTCATATATTAAGGGGTATTCACTGCGTGATGTAAGAATACATGTGTTTTTGTTAGTGAGTGTTTGATAGGTAGATCTAGAAAATTCATTGTGATTAGTGTCTATTAAAACGTCTAAAAAAGAGATTTTTTAAAATTAATGTAAGATTCGTAGGTGAAATCAAGACAAGGATTATTTTAAAAACGTGGTTTTTAATATATTAATTTCATTTATAGTATTTTTAAGAATCAAGATGTTATCGACGTATCGTAAATATATTGTTGCTGTATCGCTACGGTTAACGACTTTACTTTCTAAGTTGGATGTGTAATAATTGCTGAAGGTTGGACCAAGCACGGAGCCCATAGCGACGCCATCTTTTTGGATATAAATGTTGCCGCGATGATCGTAAAATGGAACTTCAGTCGTGCAAGCCAACATAATTTTACGTAAGGTGTTCGGGTTTATTTTTAGAGGGCGGCCATTAGGGTTATTGTAAATAGTATTAAGAATTATATTAATAGTTTCTTCAACAAGTACATCAGTAACTATGGTTTCTACATCTAGAGAGGCAATGACGCCATGCTCAGGTGGTTTACTTCTTAGAGGTTGTATTAGTTGATTTGTGGATTTAATACTGTGTTTGTTGGGAATATATGGGGATATTACATTGGTGATTGTGTTTGATAATTTGTAAGTGGGTGTAGGTATTTCAGAGATAATTGGACGCAGAGGAAAGTTCAGCTTATGCGTGTTTACTGTTTCATAAATATATCCGGGTTTGAAGTTACCTATAAATGTAGGTCGTTTTTCATTCGCACAAACGGTCTTGTTAGCAGTAATTAATTTATTAATTTTAGTTTTAAAGAGGGGGTCGGATTATGGTTTATTTCAGAAATTTGTTACGATCTTTTAGAATGCTTTCTAGTTTTGAGTAGTTGTAAGATTCATTAAGTATGACATAATACTACTTTTATCGGCTTTTTTTATAATGATGACGTACCTGAACAGTTACTACTCGCGATCTCTCACTTTTTTCCTCTCTTATTTTGTTCGATCCTTTCCTCTCAAGATACGGTATTAATAGTAGTATAACTTGTGATATTTCTTTTACATAATAATAGCCTATTTCAATCCTGATTTTAGTAGTAATTTTTAGTAACGTAGACTGTTAGTAAACACAGATAGAGACTGAAGAAGACACATACAAATAAATTCTTTATTGCCGTTACATTATTCTCGACGATGATTGGATTTTCTGACTCCTAAGTATGTTGTCTATTAGACTAGTAAAACGCTTCATGTAACCGTGTTCATTAAATAATGAGACTGAAGTGTAACGGTAAATAAAAGAAACAGCGAGTGTGAGAGATGGCGGAGATTAACAGAGACGGGCGATAGTGGATAGAAATCGAAGTATTATTGTTATAAAAGATATATATATATATATATATATATATATATAGTGTTATAGTGAAATAAATTCCAGAAAGAAAATCCGGGTATGAGAGCTCAATGTAATAGACAGAGCAATAATAACATAAAATAGAGTAACACAAAATAACATAATCACCAGTGCAATCATTTATTTCAACCTTCCGGCATTGTCAAACATCTAAGTGAGGTGATCACATTTTTTAAAATTAGAAAAGAGAAATTGACAAACACCAATTCAATATACATATAGAGAAAGCGACAATATATATATATATATATATATATATATATATACTTACTTAAAAATAGATAAACCATGACTCTTAGATTTTTAAATTATTACAAAAAATGAATCTCCTTATTTATTGTAAAAACGTGATTATAAACCAACTTCAAAGTTAAAAAAATATATATATTATGTTAAACATATAAGAATCACTGTTCCAACTGTTCAAAACGTTATAGGTACATTATCTGTTTGAATCTTATATTTGCTCATCTTTACTCAGCTATTCTGTACACCAGTAGGACAGATTTGATTAGCGTTATCTATCCGATTTTCTAAGAAAGCTACTGTGGTTGACACATACTCATCCAATAAGTTAAGTTGCGATATGCAAAAAATGAATGTAAAATATACATAATATTGTGGGACGCACTACATTTTTAATACATACAATTAAAGCATAAAGATCAAAACCAGAAAAATAACAAGAACAGAAATGGTGTAGAGAAATGTGATTAAGGGAAAGTAACAAAAATGAAAGAAGAGGGTAATGAAAGCCTGTTAATGAAACGAAATATGGACTGTTTAGTATAGGACGGGAAATTGAGTAATATAAAAAGTATTGAGAAAAGCAGAAAATATTTCAGCAGTATAGACAAAATACCTCAGATCGAGGTATGTGAAAAACAAACAAAAGAAAGAGTTAAAAAGAAAAAAACGCATAAATTACACAATATACATAAATAAATACGAACGACGGAGGTCTAAGTAAGAAAAAATATAAAAGAAAAGAGTTATAAGAAAAACAAAATGGCTGACAATAGGAGACACATTCAGATGTTTGAGAGTTTCGGGTAAAAAAAAGAGTATATTGAAATGCAATAACCAAGGAAAAGATTCGCGAGGAATAAATAATACATGTTAAAAGAATACAGAAGTTAAACCAAAATAAACTTTCAAGACATGCAACTTTTCATAATGAATTATTTTTTGCTTTTTCTTTTTCTCTCAACATTCAACGTTGAGAATAATGTTCCTGCCTTCGTCAAAATGGCGTTTGACGTGTTTCAAAGGTCACGAGCATGATTCCAATGTTTAAAGGAGTTCTGCAACATGTTGACTTGCAAACAAAAGGTGAAAGATGCAAACATGAAGAATCGGAAACAAAGTTATATATATATATATATATATATATATATATATATATATATATATATATATATATATATATATATATATATATATATATGTGTGTGTGTATATATATATATATATATATACATACGAAGAATGTTAGACACACACCCGAGAATTCAAGCCTCCAAAACCTAACGTTTCAAAGGAAGAATCTTGAAAATCAAGTCATAACGCATTGATACAGATATCATAATACTACCAGAAGATAAAGGTAATGCTACAATGTTAATGGACAGAGCGAAATATTCATAGGAATTTGAAGATCTAGTGGGATCAGATGGATATTGTAAAGTAAAAAAGAACCCGACTTTAAAAACAGAGAGGAAGCTGTCACTGATCATTAGTAAAAAACAAAGACCTAATTCAACCTGAAAAATACAGAAAGCTGGTTCAACATTACAGCAAGCTACCACACCTATACAGCCTTCTTAAGATTCACAAAGACGGTATTCTATTAAGGGCCATTGTCAGTGCCCGAGGTTCAGCTTGCCATCCAATGAGCCGATTCCTGGTAGATATAATTACTCCACTCACAGGCAAATTTCCATCGTATGTCAAGAATTCAGCTCATTTCGTGGAAGAAATAAACAATGGTCACATTTATTCCAACCAGATCGGGAGTTAAGATGTAGTTAGTCTGTTCACAAAAGTACTCACTGATGAGACCCTGACGGTGGTACGAGATAGGTAGGCTTCAGATTGTTCACTGAAGGAACGCACTTGTATCCTAATTGATAATCTAATAGAGAGTTTGAACTTCTGCATAGACACCACATACTTCGTGATGGGATCTGATTATACCGACACGAAAGAAGGTCTAGCTATGGGTTCACCATTGTCCACAGTACTGACCAATGTATTCATAGAATACTTTGAGAAAATGGCGTTACAATCAACACCACTACATCCAACAATGTGACTACGATATGGACATGATACGCTGGCTGCACCAGGAGGACGTTCAAATATTACTGGGCCTTGTAAACTCTCTCCATCTATACAGTTCACGATGGGAAAGGAAAATAACAAAAAAATATCTTTCGTAGATGTGCTGATAACTCGCACTGACCATCTGTGTATTGAAAGCAAACTTTCACTGGACAATATCTAAATTTCAACTCCCACAATCCATATAATGTAAAGAAAGGAATTGTTCGGTGCTTACAACATCGAGCAAAGACAATATGTAGTAACAACGATACATATCAAGAGAAAATGGATAGTTTAAGAGAAACCCTCCACCGAAACAACTATTCAGAAAGCATGACATAAGCTCCAACAAATCTAGACGCAACACCAAAGGACATCACCCGAGAACTCTCCACAGTTTGTATACCATATATGAGGGGCTTGTCGAACGAAATCCAACGAATATGTAATCCATATAACATCAGGATAGTATTCAAGAGCAACTCAACTCTCCGAAACCATCTTGTGAGAGTCAAACCCCCTACGGAAAAGTCATGAATAAGAACTGTGTGTATGCGATTCCATGTAAGTGTGGAAAGGTATGCAAAGGTGAGGCATGTCGTTCAGTAAAGGTAAGGCTCGAATAACACCGGAAAGCCGTAATACGTGGAGAAATCGAAAAGTCGGGTATGGCTGACCGTATATGAAACGAAAAGGAAAACCATCTACCCTTATGGGATGAAGAAAAAATCATAGATACAGAAGAACGGTGGAGAGTAAGACGACTCAAAAAAGCAGCACATATGTTAGGCGACAATGACTTACTAAGCAGATCTAGTATAGCGTTTAATACGATATGGGAACCTATAATTATACATAATAGATAAGAAGTGATCTATAGTGATAAGTAGTTAGATCAAAATCAAGAATAGGTTCAAGGCTCCCAAAATTAATACTACGATTATCCGCAATTCAGTTCTAAGTGACAGTCATCTATTTTAGGTTCAATCCTAGCGGACGATACGAAGAATTGCGAATTACTAAATACTTCTTCCCAGTCATGGCAGATGGAACGAGAGCATGCTACCCCTATGGATTAAATAAAGGGTTCCGTTCGAAATTCCGTCCAGATTCCAGAGTCTGACATAAAGATTCCCGAGTTCGACAAATTACACCTGAAGAAGGTCGGAGGTCACATCGGCCGAAATGTTTTGATAAATACACCGAAGATGAGAACAGTAGTCCAAATATACGAATCCTCAACACTCATCTAAAAAATTCCAAAGCATGTATATATATATATATATATATATATATATATATATATATATATATATATATATATATTGGCTTTTCCACCGCCAATTTATCTATCTATGTAAATCCTCTGATGATCAGATTTTAATCTTTAAAAAGCCTTGGCTTGAGGAAAGAATAATGGGCATGTTTTTACCGAGTGCACCTTGCACTGAACAATCGAGGTTGAAATAAATGTGTCATTCGTACATGTGTATCCCTCTTCTGTCATCTATCTTTATAATTGCTCTATCTCGTATATTGAGCTTAACCCATTTCACTATATATTCTATCTACTAAAAGTATACTTTTGTTTCATATTTTATATATATATATATATATATTTATATATACATTATACTAGATGAATTGCTTATAATAATTTACAAAAATACAAAAAAGACTGCGGAGGTTTGGTTGTATCTCTCTCTCTCTCTACCCTAGATATATACAAACATGAAAATTAACAAATGGCCGACTGTGGTTGTAACGAAGATCTGAATGCCTAAATTGAAGCCGATTCTCGGAAAACCACCTGAGAAGTGTCTGATAAACTCGAGGTCGACCACTCAACAGTCGTTCGCCATTTGAAGCAAATAGGGAAGTCAAAAAAACTGGATAAATAGGTGCCACACGAATTGAACTATGATAAAAAAATCGTCGTTTTGAGGTGTCGTCTACGCTCTTGTTGCGAAACAGAAACTGCGAAGTGTGACGCGTGATGAGAAGTGGATCCTTAAGGACGATCGGCGACGTTCGGCACAGTGGTTAGATGCCGGTAAAGCTCCAAATCACTTTCCGAAGCCTAAATAGCACCTAAAAAAGATTATGGTGACTGTTTTGTTGTCTGCGACCGGTCTCATTCATCACAGCTTCTTGAATCCTGGCGAAACGATTACGGCGGTAAAGTACTGCCAACAAATTGACGAAATGCACCATAAGCCTCAACGTATGCGCCCGAGATTGGTCAATATGCAGGGACCAATTCTCCCCTATGACACCCCCCCGCACAACTGACCCTGCAGAAGCTGAACACATTAGACAACGAGATTCTGCCTGATCCGCCATATTCACCGTACCTCACGCCCACCGATTATCACTTTTTCAAGCATCTAGACAACAACCTGCGCGAGAAATGATTCAAACGCCGATATGATGCCGAATCGGCCTTCAATTACTTCATCGCTTCCAGAACTCCGGATGTTTATGATAATAGAATGAGTAAACTTGTTTCCCGTTGGCATAAATGTGTTGATTCTAATGGTTTATATTTTGATTAATAAAGTTGGGTATAAAAGAAGTTATTATCTTTTAAAGTTGAACGTCAAAAAACGCCATTGTTTTTGCACAAACCCAATATATATATATATATATATATATTTATATTTATATATATATATATATATATATTTATATATATATATATATATATATATATATATATATATATATATATATATATATATATTAGTTTAATATTTCATTGGGGTTGATCTTTCTTCTTCAAGGCAACACTGAAAACACAGCCAGTGGTGTTAAACATACCAAATCAACCGATTCTTAAATCGAGGTTGTTATAGTGTTTAAGAAATGTTATCATATATATATATATATATATATATATATATATATATATATATATATATATATATATATATATACATATATATATATATATATATATATATATTTGTGTGTGCGTGTTTAGAAGAGAGAGGAAATAGCGTTTGATGTAAGAATACTTTTGTAAGATAAGATCACGTTGTTTTTTTCATTGCGACACTTGTATTATTTCCTTTATTAAATGAAGACGCGTTCGGTTTTCTTATTTTTACTTCTGTCTCTTATCCTTATTCTCCTACTCCCTCCTTATATCGCTAATTATTTTCATTCTATTTTATTACGTCCCTCGCTGCTTTCTACTTCTCCCTTTCTCTCATTCTGTATATTTATGTATTTCTCAATATCACCCTTTCTCACACCTTACCCACCAACGCAAGGACCATTTAACAGAGATGCCTTCACATCGATTTTCATTAATTCGTCTCCTATGATAATTTCATTTGTCTTCGATCCGGTAAATTCCTAACATTCCATTCTAATTAACAGGAGTGGATGTGAGAGACCAATTACCTGAGCTAGTTTTTAGATACCCTAGTTCGTGGAAGAACATCTTAGTATATGGGAAACAAAGTTACGTACTTGTAAATATCATATTATAAGAGGCAATTTGTTTTGTGTGAAGATGGATTCTATGATGAAAGAAGAGATGTGTGCGGCTCTTTTCTTTGTTTCAGGTTTCACATTGTAACTAAGACCAAGCTTTCACTTTGTAATAAAGACCAATATGTATAAGCAAACTACCATTCTGTATATATATATATATATATATATATATATATATATATATATATATATATATATATATATATATATATGTTTGTGTATGTGTATATATGTGTGGGTTTGTGTGTGTGCGGATAATACATAGGGTATATCGTAAAATGAAAAGTCGTGCAGACAGAATGTATTAGATACATTAAAGGCGCATTGCGCCTTAAGCTGAGGTTTTAAAATAAGCAAATTAATATATTTCAAAAAGATGTCCATTGTTTATCTGCTTTTAACATTTCTAACATATAATTCAATTATAAAACAATGTTTAAAAAATGTGACGAGCTTTTTATTATTCAAAACACAAAGCCCCCTTTCCACTTTCAGACTTTCTTTCAAGTCAATCATTATTTTTATCAGACGGACTGACTTTTGTTACCGTGAAGAAGCAAATATGCGTCCAACGGGAAATACTAGTAAAAAGTAAAAAAAGATGGCTTGCTTTCGAAAAGGCGAATTGCCACAACAGCTAAGTTTTAAAAATAAATGAATTAATTGATTACAAAAGACAATGTATCTTGTTTATTTGGTTTTTAATGTTCTAAAATAGCATTTTCTTAATATATATACGGGTGTATTTCGATCCCGTCACGCGAGATAGCAAGTTAAAACGTGTATTTTTTTCTTTTCGAGACGAACCTATTTCAAGTAGTTAAGTGAAGCGAGAAAGTAAGTTACGAGCCAGACACCTACCTCAGACTCACAACATTACCTGAAATAATATCGGAAATAAATGTCCACTGTATAATGACTAGTAACATGTGGTTATTTTTCTTTAAGGCATCACAGATGATAATGATAATGTATACATGAAACAGTATATAACTGACTTAATTCTATGAGTATATATTGTGTGATCTATTCACTGTTTCTTGTGGTCTTATCCTTTGACTTGTTCGTGTAGTCGTCTCTATCAATTCGCTGTTTTGATACATTATTGTTATACATCAATCTATTCCAGTATATTCTTCCCAAGAACTACAAACTTTTTTCGTACTGAGTGTTTTCCTCCTAGGAATAGCTTTTGTATTTCAAGACTAAGGTCAATAGGCATCTCCTGTTTTTGCGATAATCATATTTCGTTCTTGTAAGCTCCTTACATGTAGTGGCTTCATGTCTTGTCTGGAGATAGTTTTATGAAATAAATATGAATATTTTGGTAATATATCTAAATACATATGGAATGCGAACACTAACAAAGTATAGCTTTGCCCCTCATTTTTGACAGAGGATTTACACTGGTAGTGTTATATTATATCACGCTTGACTTATTTAATACTTTTATTTCTGTTTGAACAGATGTATCGATTATGAGCATACTATCTGGATTCATTGACTAAAACTGTGAAGTTATTAAGACACGCTATTTTCTCGAGTCTATCACGCATACGATTTTAATAGCAGTTATTTATATTTCGGATCTCTTTTTAAGATTATTATTGATAATTTGTATTTTAATGATTATTCAGCATGGTATTTTCACCTTTGCTGTTATTTTCAAAACGTTTCGGCCGATTCAACATCTGACCCTCTCCATGTGCATCTTGTCGAACGTGCGGAGTGGTTATGTCAAACTCAAGAATCTAAACGGAATTTTAAAATTAACCTTTTATTTGTCACGCTGGGATACATTGTTCTCCGGCTATCAGCCATGACCTGGTAGAATTGTTCATGTTCATGTTATTTTCTCTTATTATGGACTTCAGAAAAAATTGAACATTCAACCTCAATCAAGCACATAGTCGTTATCTGTTACGCCAGAGGTCGATGGGGACAAATTGAGTTCGTATTTTGAGAGATTTAAACCTAAATCGTCTAGATATAAATTAGTAACACATACACATATACACACACAAACACAAATATATATATATATATATATATATATATATATATATATATATATATATATATAGTCATCCACATACAGACTGTTTCGCTGTTTCACAGCTCATCAGTGCGGCTAGACCAGTTAGTGCCTCAAGCCGGGATTGAAACAGGATCGTCGAGCTGACGGTATATATATATATATATATATATATATATATGTATAAACAGTAGAAATTCAGATCCCGGTGACCATATATTGATCCATCAGTAAATATGTCTAATTATTTGCGTTATGTTTCATCATCGCTTTAGACAACCAAAGTATGCGGAAATATCTTGAATTTTCAGAGCGGATGACTTATCAGAAGAAAAAGCTAGAATCATACCCAGAAAAGCTCTAAACGAAAACAAAATTTACGTTTTAACCGTTTCCATAGGTAGATCATTAACGAAACATTACGAAATATCGGCATCTTGAATCCTTACAAATCTAGTAAAATAACCTATATTGTTTTCCTTAAACGTAACCTTATCAAGCGAATCACAAAACACGACCACGTAATTAATTCGACTTCTTCACTGAGAAATAAAGTAATGATCGCTAGAATCTGAATGTTTATTGTTTAATTATATCAGGTTGGAAAAGAAAGAAATGTCATATGTTTTACTTCATCATTTTGCAGTCGCCTGAGTTGTACACAGTTCTACATGTTTTGGTGAATTGGTGTCTCAATATCTTGCTTTGCCTTTCAGATATAGTTATTCGTTGGAAAATATTAACTTTAACGTGTCAGCCGTACAAAAAATGATATTATTGAGGAGCATCTGAGACATTGCATGCTCTATGAATTCAAAAAAGAAAACTCAGCTGCAGAAACTACAAGAAATATTGCAACAGTCTATGGGATAAATGTTCTGAATGATTGAAAATGTACACGGTGGTTTGCAGAATTATCTTCTGGAGACTTTAACCTCTCAGATCAACGACGTTCGGGAAGGCCAACATCAATTGATTAAGACGCCATTAAAGACGCTGTGGAAGCCAATTCAAAGTTTACCAGCAGACAATTAGCTCAACAATTAAATAGAACACATACCACAATTATGTCATGCCTTTATGAGTTAGGAAAAGTTTCAAAACTTGGACTCTGGGTTCCCCACGATTTGACCAACGCTCAACGAAATCAAAGATTGACTGTTTGCATATATTTACTTTCCTGGAATCATCGAGAACAATCTTTGCAAAGTATTGTTACTGGAGATGAAAAATTGGTTCTTTACAAGAATACCCAATGAAAAAGACAATGGTTAGACTGAAACCAAAGTCCACAGCGGGTGCCGAAACAAGGACTACACCCAAAGAAGGTTATGCTTTCTTTATGGTGGGACATGAGAGGACTGCTTACTTATGACTGGCTCGAACCTAATCAAACAATCAGAGCAGTAAAATATTGTTCGCAGCTGGATAATGTAGGAATTGCTCTATCAAAAAACGACCAGCATTACTCAATAGGAAGGGTCTAATGCTTCAGCATGATAACGCGAAACCTCACACAGCAAAACTCACTCAGGAAAAGGTCATGAGTTTCAATTAGGAAGTTTTGCCTCATCCGCTTTATTCACCTGGCATTGCTCCATCCGTTTATTATCTTTTCCGGTCGTGACAGCATCAATAGCATTTGTGTAAATGACGACCAACTCAAAAGTGACCTAAATGTGTTTTTCTCTAACAAATCAGATACAATTTTTGAAGAAGGCATCAAGAAGATAGTTGATCGTTGGACAGAATTCATAGAAAATGAGTGGAATTACTGTAAAAATTAAAAATGCCTAATGGTAATGTTTCATATCAAATTGATGTGTAGGACAAAAACAACATTACTTTCGTTCCAACCTAATACATGATCTGGAATTAAATATTGAACCTATTAAGCTTAAGCCGTGAAGGTTTGACTACAAATACTCTCTCTCTCTCTGTCTTTCTCCCTCTGTCTATATATATATATATATATATATATATATATATATATATATATATATATATATATCATGAATGGTAGTCAAAGAAATAAAAATAGTACAAATTATCAACCCACATCCGCAAATTAAAAGAATACAAAGCATTTCTTTAATCTGCCTCACTTTATGATTACATTTAATTTTACCGTTTCTAAATAAAGTGTGTAGTGCTCTCTTATGTTCCCTAGAGTACTGTTCTTTATCCTATTTTTATTTTTATGGTCGGTGCTCGAGAGTAGTAACCTCTGGTCTCCCTGTCAACCATTGATTGTAATAACTCATCTAGCTGCCATTACTAAACCACATTTACCTTTCTTCCGTAGTGAACTCCTCTGAACAGGGTTTCTTTCTAAGACTTTTCCATCTGTGAAATCCAATATAAGTAGGCTTTTTCATACCTAACTATAACAGTCGCCGTAGCAATAGACACTTTAATCAACGTGTGTGCCTATGACACGCATAATTTTCAATCCTCTTATAGTACTGTCCATAATACAAATGACAATCTCATTAACCCTTATTATAAGTGTAGTTTGGCCCGTATACGTTATGATTCATTAATAAAACAAACATAACATTTCCATCGCTAAGCGCGCTGATGGAACCGGTGCATCTTAAGCGTGTTTGTGTATGTGTTTGTTTATGCTGTAAACTGTGTATAATGTGTTACCTTTTCTCATTGTTCTGTGTTGTTTGTGTGTATGGCTTGCGATATGAAGAGTTATGTGTTAGCGTATCTATTACCATAGAATGAGCAATAAAATACTAGACTATAAGGCACAACATGCGCAAACATTCTATTCTAATTAGCTGTAGTTACAGTGAGACGAAATTATCTTGGTTTTTATTAGTTGGGTGCTCATCGACAACGGCAATCATTTATCATCATCGTAATCATTAGAGTAATCATCACTGTGATCATAATCATCATCACCAGCAGCAGAAGCAGCAGCAGCAGCAACAGCAGCAGCTACACACTCATAATCATCATAATTATCGGTTTTGTGCTTTGCATCGCTGTTTTTTTTTCTTTCAATGAACTTCACGTAAGGAAGCGCTTCATGATTGTAATCGTTTGAAAGGTTTTTATCATTTTTTGGGGGAGGAGGGGGATTATGGACCAATTGATAGCGACGCGATTCATGTAATAGACATTTAGAGTTTAAATTTTGTCCGATACAATGTGGTGATTAAGACAGTGATACCAATGGGAAATGCATGCATCTTCACTTTTTCCCATCTACGCTTGATTATGTAATTCTATTAATTCAATCGCTGTAATAACCCGAAACGTTGATATGTCGTAAAATAAACAAACAATCAAATACATCCGATTTTTTTATGTTGCCAAGGATATCAGATGCTATGTCTGAGGTAATGTTTTGACTTGTGCATAGATTATATATAAGTCGTGCCGATTTGTATTGGCGACCCCCCCCCCAAAAAAAAACCCCTTGAATAGCAACTGTCCGTCT
>OY744522.1:124520186-124692686 GCA_963556195.1 Sepiola atlantica
AGGGAGAGAGTGCGAAAAAGAGAAAATGGGATAGAGAGAGGGAGAAAGGGGGGGGGAGAAAAGCGAAACATAGGCATATATATATATATATATATATATATATATATATATATATATATATATTTGGAAATGTGTTCAGCCATACATTAAACGGTTGCGTACTCAATACAGCTTAATAACATTCTTAGGCATTTTATGTCATCATTTCGCAAAGCAGAATTCACTTGAAATCTAAAAGTTCTCGTCGTTGCCCAAATGCGCAACTCTTACACAACTCTTTTCTACACGTGGGCTTATCACTTTTCAACAATGGGCTCCCAACTTCGCGTCACTTTCCTACTAAATCGTCATCAATGCGTTTCGCCATTCCATTTCCATCCATTCCAACCCCTAACAGTTTCATTATCTCGCAGCTCTCATGATTCGATCTCGCCTCTTCATTTTCTCTTTATTTATTTTTGTTACGTTTATTTTTTTTCATGTCGGCGATGGTAACCTGGCGCGGTTGTATGAAGGAGCTTGCCGCTCGTTCTTTACGACCGAGAGAGGACGGAGAAAAGGAATGTTAGTGGGTAGAAAGGATACAGAGAAATACAAAGGTGCGGATGGGGGTAGAATATTGACGTATAAAGGATAATGGTCTTAAATAGAGAGGTACATGAAAGGTGGGAATGAATAATACACATATCTATCGAAAAGAAAGAGCGACGTAGAAGATGCAGAAGAAAAAAAACAAAGTGTTTAAAAAATATTAGAGTGGAACGAATCGACGAACAAAGAGAGGTAAATTGCCTATTATATAAATAGCTGCTGTACTTGATACTGGACTCCCCACGTGGAAAAGATTAGCCATCAGGTCGGCTTTTAAAGCTCGGTAGTTCATCTCTGTGTAGATCACTGTCTGTCTGTGTATGTATGCCCGCATTAATCTCAGCAAATACGACACACTAAAAATGTATATATTTATAAATAATTATAATATATGTATATATATATATATATATATATATATATATATATATATATATATGTGTGTGTGTGTGTGTGTGTGTGTTCCAAGAAGGGCGAGTAAGGAAGAGACCAGCAGTGGAGGGAGAGCACAGACGGCATCGGTCTGTAGCAGAGCATTCGCGACCAGACAACACCTACATTTATTGCAACTATTATAGGGCATGTCGATCCAGGATAGGATTACACAGTCATAGCAGACGCTACAATCCGTCTACGGACTAATAAAAGACGCAGAATATATATATATATATATATATATATATATATATACATGTATGTATATATAACTCATTCAGCCCGCGAATGAAACTAATCCTATATTTTGTGATATTTCCTCTTTAAATAGTAGCATGTATAACGCATGATACAGAATATACTATATAATTATAATTCGGTAGATTATAGAATTTGTTACATACTTAATTACAATTTCAACTAAACGAACATTCAGAACAAAATAAAGCTCTAAAAAGAAACACTTGAACATATTTCGTCATGTATTTACCGTTTAAAAAGATCATTTCATAAGTAATACTTTGTAGAAGTTGTACAATTACGAGTTATTTTCTTTGGCGTTAGCTTCATCTGACTCAGGGATATATTTATACGTTGTCCGGTCTTTTTCATTGTCTTTTTCCGTTCTCTAAAAAGACGGTTGGTGCGTGAGCATCAAGATGACAATACGGCAGATTCATGTTCCACTACTTAGGCTTTTGGGTGTGAGATCTAGACTAATCAACACTTTCATAGTACATGCACATCAACCAATTCAATATATGTTCGTATCCTTGTCTACCAAGCTCGTTCCCGACTATGTCTATTGTGTCGATGAAACTGTTTGAATGAAATTCTTTTAGAATTGTAGATGAAAATATGTGTATTTTTAATCAAACTATTGTAACTCGTCTTTCTTATATACCAAACAGAGCCAGAGGGTGTATACCTGTGTAACAACCGTTGTTCTCATACGAGCTACGACTTGTTTCATATATCTCTCCAAACGATATAATTTGATAGCTGGTAAAACGCATATGATTTTCCTCACCAGTATATAGACTTTGTCAATAACACATCCAGATATAATACGTTGAATAATAAACTGTCATTTTAAAACGCGTACATATTGATAAACATTGTTTTCAGAGATTGATTATGCTATTAATATTTTTAATTTATTAAATAATATTGTTGATAACATACAGAATAACAATATAAAAGCGATGTTTGACATAACGTGTTAAACATTGAGCTTATTGTAAACTGCAGTATTTTAGTATATCCTGGAAGATTCATAATATTCATGAGATATAATTATAGATATATATATATATTTTGTATTAATCGATCTCTTGAAAGTATATTGAATTATTTTGCTGATTTAACTAAACTGAACTCATGTATATATATATATATATATATATATATATATATATATATATATATATATATATATATATGTATTAATATATATCTTAATGATAAGTAAATACTATTAAATTTACCCACATACACCAGCGTTTCAAGCTTCATCAGTGCTACATAATAAACCTAGACTTCGCCAGCAAGCGTCATACGACTACGTATGTGTCTATATATATATATATATATATATATATATATATATATATATATTGATTCAGTAAATTCCCCGAAATTGTTAAACCATTTGTTTAATTGAATTAATATGTTCGTCTTGTTTAAACATACATTCAAGGTATCATCAAAAATGCTTAAGAATGTCACTACCATAATCATGCGCATAAAAATAAAACATGATTGCCGACATATCGATACTTTTCATTTAGTATATTTGCTTTTGTGTTTCACAGACAAATAGATAATTACTTTTCAATTATATCCTGCTGCAAGTAAAATTTAAAATTGGTTCATTACAACAATTCAAAATACCTTGACGTTTATTATCATGAAAATATATATTTTGAAATGGACGGAAACAATTGTTTTAATTAAAATGTGTTCGAAATAAATTGAAGATTATTCATAAGATTATCATTCTATTATATTTGATCTGCTTCGCAAACATTTGTGTAAATTGTACGGAATTTATTAAATATAATATATATATATATATATATATATATATATATATATATATATATATATATATATATATATATATATCGTATGGCTCCATGATGTGATTACAGAAAATACAAGAAAACTATATGCATGAATAAATGACGAATGGAAAAATAAATGTTTATTTCAAAAATATATATATATATATATATATATATATATATATATATATATATATATACATACAGCATGTATTTGAAATGTTAAGTTAAGGAAGCAATCAAATGTGCATGCCTGTAATTTATGAGTGTCTGCAAAGGTAACGCGGAAATGTATGACGGTTGGTGCCTGTGGGCGTGAGTTGAAATGCGGCGTCCTTTTCCCGAAAAAGGGAAGTGCAGCTTAGCGTAATATAGATGGTAGAGGCTGCAGATCTTTTTCCCAACTCATTTCCTTAACGAAACTCTGGGCATCATCACATTTTATCGGCTCCTACGAAGCAGCAAGAGTTGGGTGCGAAAATGGAAGCTTAATGACGTGCTGTGCCGGGCGTAATTGACGACGGCACACGTTACAGACATTTTTGTTTATTTTATAACGTTTGATGTGTGGGCCAGTTTTTGAAATGAAACTGTATTTTTTTTTCTTTTATGGAATTTAGGGGCGTCTTTGTATTTTCGGCCACACTGTTGTTCAGTCAACTTTACAGGATTGGCGTAAATGTCAATCCTATAATATACGTAGATTCTCCGTCAGATTATCTTACACATGATTGTTTAAAGTATTACTGTTACTGTAATATTTATTTAACGACTCCTTCGTTACCAACTCTGCATCAATTTTTTTTTTTTTTTTTCTTAAATAAATATTTATATATATATATATGCTTCCTCACTTGACATTATAAAATTGAATTCGCAACTTAGTGGTGGATAGACTCTTGTCTTCCTCACATCCCCTTTCACAAAAACATATTTTGTTAGCTTTTTTCTACACTATCGTTATGCTCATGGTAGGTGATAACTGAGTTCCAATCCCTACCTTTGTAAAACATTCACATCAAGAACTTGTCTCGATACAATCACAGCAAAGAGCATTACTGTCTCTCTCCCTGTACTCGAAACCAAAACGGAACATCCATGAAAATAGTTTCGTTCTTAGAATATCTAATCTGTTACCAAGATTCCATGAGTCTGGCTCCGAAACGACGATAACAGTGTCGTCTTACACCATGAGGTAAACACATCCCTTTTGATAATTAATTCTTCTTAAGTAATCTCCTGCTTATTCACCCTCTTTTTCCAATCATCTCCTGCTGGCAATCATCGTCGATCTAACACACTCTTTAATGCTTATCTTCGAGTGGGCATGGACATGTATAACACATTTGTAAATAACACTTTACGTATATTACATGCATGCTACTACTACTCACATTTTACACTTATCTCACGCCTTCTTGTCTCATTCATTTTGCACTGCCACATAAAGGCTATTATTATTCTGTCATTCATATTTTATTTTTTAAGTTATTCATCTTCTATTCTTCTTTACTGTTCTACTACAGCTACTACTACTACAATCTGCTTTACTTTACACACTACTTATTGTCTTATAATTATTTCATCTAAGCAGTTAATGTACAAACTACACCCGGATCTAAGTAATTCTACATTGCTATCAGACATATAGCAGGGTTGCGGAGTCAGCAGGTATGATGTATGAGTCATGATGTATTAGGCTCCACAATTCTAAAAATGTTGCCCCTGACTCCTAAACTTCCCAAATGTCTGACTTGAATTCAGATTCAGTGAATCTTTGGATATTTAACAATGTGACTCCGGTGTTAATCATGCTAACGAGTGCGACTATGACTAAAAAAAAAATATCTGACTCCACCTCCGCAACTTTGGTATATTGACGGATGGATTGATGGGGTTCGAAATAGTAAACACATCAAAAGGAGCAATGCGTTCACAATCTCGAAAACCCGTCCCAGGACGAGTAGTTAAGCTAGTATAACATTAAATAAATCAGAACAAAATTAGCAAGAATCGAATGAAAAAAGTGAAAGAAAATATTTTAAGAAAGTACATTTAAATAATTTCTAAATACAAAACAAAATAAAGACTGCTAAAATTTTAACAAGAACAAAAAATGAAGGAAAAATAAATAAACATGAAAAATTTTTTAAAAAATGTCACGCTTTGAAAACAAATATTACAATTCAAAAGCAAAATATCTTGGCAATTTCTCTGTTATATTCGCTGAATACAATCGGCGCCAGTTTCTAAACACCCACCCTTACTCTTACCTCTAACCTGCTATTCGACCCTGTCATTCGTAAGCCAAACCCGTCAGTCCCTGCCAGATATTTTTAACTGAACAAACGTTAGCACTTAAAGGCCGCTGCCGGTCGAATTCTCAGCGACCATTTTCGGAGCGCCATAAGTACGCCTTACGTCCCTGACATGACAGATCCAACATGTTTTCTCTTTCCGTGTCTGCGTCCATTACTCGAGTTCAAACGAGGAACAATCGCATTGCAAATGCCGAGGGATGCCAGCAGACATTCAGAATTTTGGAACTATTGATTCCTGTTGAAGACTTGTATGGTAAAACGCAACAAGAAATACGTGGGCACCGAAAATGCGTTGCCAACAGTGAGTAGCAGTTTAAGAACCCCGTCAATCATGTTATATTAAGTTCGTGCATGTCTTTGATTCTCTTTTTAAAGTCCTACGTTGAAAGTGTTTCATAGTATTAGACAGTGTAATACCCATTTCACAAATCACTCTGTTAAAATGAACAAATGTTAAAATAAATAAACTCGGTTTAAGAAACATACACTATGTTTCTAAATTGTCTTAGTAAGCATATTTCTTTTCAAATGTATATTAACACTTAGCATGTGGTTTTCTCCGTCGTGTTGCAGAATTGTAGGAACATAAGCGACAGTAACACAATACTGCAATAAGAACAGTGCGTAACAGTCCCTTAACCTTCTTAAGGTATCGAGACCAGATAGACTGCTGTAATGTTATCGCTTAGTTTCTTCTGTACGATCCGCTTGCTGTGTGTGTTGCTATTGTATTGTTTGGTGAATCGCTTTCGTTAGGCACAAATGACCAGCTGTACAAAATTTAGTTTTGAAAGGTGTTTCTTGATAATAATTGTCAAAACGCACACACAAAGTATTATTTTTGACATTTCTATTTGTTTATTAATGATGAAAACAGTTGAATCAATGCGTATGTTTTGTGTATGTGTGCATGCTTGCGTGCGTGTTCTACTAAAAGATAACAACAGTTGTTTTGTAAGCCTGGGTTCGTTAATTCGATCACATTTTAGTCGTTAGTTTTTTCGTCGTTTTTCTTTTTCACTGTGCTGCTGTCTGTATGTCTAATTATCTACATCTATGCCTACTTTTTAAAGGAAGATTAGCGTGAACAAATATCATTCGCTTTTTTCTTCCGTTTTTGTGTATTGCCTAAGTAGCGATATTTATGATCAGAATCCTGATACGTTTTGCGTGGTTTACATTGCGGCATTTAATCGGCTACCAAAATAGTACTAATCTATTTGATAATTGTCCGTTGACCTACGTCATTAACAGTTTCTAAAACAATTATTTTTTATTGATACTTTAACAAAGGTATGATGCTCTTCTGCAGACTATCTTATGAGTTATGTAAACGTGTAGTACTTATAATTTACACGACTTTATAGAATTCCACGAATTTTTAAAATACTCATTTACATCTGTTTTGATTTCAGCTAACCTTTATGACTTTCCCGACTTACTTTAGTTTGTTTAATTTAATTCTGAGTGCAATGCAATTACCCTAATAAGATTGTGAAAAGCAGCATAGTTAATAGAAATGGAATATGGTATCGGAGTGTTGGTCAAGGATGTGATCAAATAGTTGCGTTTGGAATGCGACTGCGATTGTTTTGATTATTGCTTTGATGGGGCTACGATTTGAATTTTAACATTTGTGTTTTCTTCTATGTTTAAATATGATGATTCACGAATTCATCAAAAACAATTGCAAATGTACGTCTCCGATCGAGAGAAGACTTAGAAATAAAATCAGAGTACATAATTGCTTACCTAATTTTTAACACTTTGGCCGAGGGGTTGGGAGTTGATGGTAATCATGAGCGGAGTATGATGAAAGGAATATCGATATTCGACATGTAATACATTGTAGGCCTGTACTATTTGGAATATTCGGACTACAATTTTCGTCTTGGATGTTATTCTTACAACGATTTAACCGATGTAAGCTTCGACCTACTTCAAGTGCATCTATTCTTACTCGGAAATCATTACGTTGAACTCGGGAATATTTTCCAAATTTAAAACAGAACCCGTTATTTAATTCAAGATACAAGCTTTATCTATGGTGCACTCAGCCATTGGCGGGTAGAAGTCTTAAATAATTCGTAATTGAATTCTTAGTATCTTGTGCACTGAGGATTAAAGCTTCCACCTACAGAAGACTATCACTTAACATTGATTATTACTGCGACTTTATATCTGTTTGCCACAGGCTGAGTTTGGCATGCATATTTCCGAGTTCCACAAGTTGCACCTGAGGAAGGTAATAGCTTATATCGACCGAAACGCTGTGCAAACATGAGAAATATAAGATGAGAACATTAATCAGAATCAGTCAAATAATACAGATTATCAACCCACATCTAAAGAAATTTCGAAACTTAAAACTGTACGGTATATAAGACATCCGTTCTTGTTTTTGATTTCTTTATTTCTGTAGCTACACTTTTAGATTTGGGGACCAAATAAACAACAGGGGACGATGTGCGATGAGCTTGGGATAAAATGCGTTCAGGAAATAGAATGTAATGGGGGGGGGGTCCTACCAATTATGTAAATTTTGAATTCTATAGTTAATGAACACTCTAAACATTATAGATTGTAGTATATACATATTTAAATAAAGATTTTTTTAAAAGATAGAGACATCTCAGACAATGTGTGTATTTTAGTAAAGGCCTATCAAAAACTATATGCACTCAGTATGACTATTACATAAGCAACGAGTCAAAATGCTTCCAATACTTACGTTGCTGATCTCAGAACAAATTAGACGCCGAAAGCCGTCTGGTTCTTCAAGCTAAGTATACCAGTTGATGATACGTTCTTGACAATCATTTTTGCAAATACTAAACGATTTATAATGCATTGTTTTTTTTTTAATTTCTGTCGAGCAGTTGTATACTTTTTATTTCGCTCTCAGACGTCAACCCTCACAGGTCTTGTTTTCCAGCATTAGGTAATTAGTTCATTACTATCTGTCTGAAGCAACTATACAGGAGAATACCCACAAATATTTCAAAACAATTTTAATGGGGCCAGAATGTCCCACTTTATATGCTGGCCTACCATATCCAACCTTCACCCTTGTGTAACATCTTTCCGCAGTGGAAGGGCAGTGAATACCACGTTGCCAGCTTCCGATGACCAATCTCTCGAGCAAATAAGAGTTAACCCATAACAAATATACTAGTATAAATATTGCATAAGTAAAGTGATCCACCATAGTGGAGGGCAACGGGAAAGTAAAAAAAAGAATCATTAAAAGTGAAAACTAATTATATATTTATTAGTTTTTCGTGTATACCTGCCATGGGATCACTATTCTACTAATAAACGCAAAATATGTCACTATTTTATGTTGTTTTGTGAAGGATAAAATCAGAAACTAATATACCCATCATATAGAATTTTGGAACACTGCTGCTAGAAAGGTTAGTGATATAGGTGGATTTTATTTCATGTACATTTATGAAAAAAAAAACTACATTCAAAATCTAGATATGTCTTATTATGATAAAATGTGTACAATATGCATTGGACATAAATTAATAAATATCCCCCGAATGTCAGTTTCCTAAAAGTATTTTGATTGGAGTTTTTGAGAATGGAGTATAATATTAGCATCGTCTCTCATTTGAAAATTAAAAGATAACCAATTGCATAGAATTTGATTTTTACTTATAGGAGGTACATTAATTGAGTTTTTTCATTTCACTTTTTCTTAAGAACCGTTAGGCTTAAACCCAAAGTTGTATACAATTTTTCCTTTGATCAAGAATTATACACAAGGATAATAACATGTATGTATATATATATATATATATATATATATATATATATATATATATATATATATATATATATATATATATATATATATAGTGTGTAGATGTCAATTTTGTGTTGAGAATCTGAATAACAGAGCTCAATGTAATTTAAACAGAGCAAAACAGAATTATAAAAAGAAAAAACTATACACACATTAAGGTTGTACACATTATAACTTATTTCGACCCCTTAATTAGGTCTCCTCAGATGTATAAACAACCACGTCAAAAAATCAAATTTGGTTTTTTGACGTGGTTGTTTATACATCTGAGGAGACCTAATTAAGGGGTCGAAATAAGTTATAATGTTTACAACCTTAATGTGTGTATAGTTTTTTCTTTTTATAATTCTCTCTCTCTCTCTCTCTCTCTCTCTCTCTATATATATATATATATATATATATATATATATATATATGTATATATTATGCGAACATTGTTAAAAATAAACTTGGTTTGATTATACTTTTTTCTGAATGTCTTTTTTTTAATAAAAAAAATCCATTTTCCATAGGTTTCACAGTGTTAAATGACATTTTCGATATTTGGTCGAATAATCCTAAGGTATCAAGAGCAAATGAACAACAAAGCCGGAGAAAGAAGAGTATTTTAAAAGACAACTTTGTGCCAGTAGCTATAAAATAGACCGTTTTAAGGTCTTGTATAGAGCAGAGTCCAATAACCATTTGAAAATATTGGAATCTGCCGTATCGCTATTCGCTAACCTTCCTTGTGTCGGCATAAGGAATTTGTCAGATCGCTAAATCTCTTTAGGAACTTTGAACTCCCTCCCTTTTTTTTGTTTTTTTCCCTAACGTAGTGCTTTTTAATCGTTTCTTAACGAAACCATTAAATTCACCTTTTTTAATCGTTCCATCGTTAATTTTGGCACATTCAATTCCCCGTTTGGTCTTTCTTTCGACGATATCATTCGATTTTCTCTTGACGAGATGATAGTCGATAGGACCTTTGAGAGATTTCCGCGCATCCATTTTAAATCAATATATATATATATATATATATATAAAGCAATCCAACAAAAGATATAAGCGTCAACTAATATCTTATAATTAGTGAAACATATATATATATATATATATATATATATATATATATATATATATATATATATATATATATAATGCCACTCAATAAGTATCGGGCATAACTAATTATATAACGATTGGGATATGTCTCTAACAAATCGATGTCTGTTTGTCAAATCGTGTGTTATTGGCGTCAAAATACTCCCCAGTTTCTGATACTGGATCCGAATCTATGTTCTTAGAGCACACTTTTGAACTCTGCAAACAGCCATTCTCTGTTGGGACAAGAACTTGAGAATAAGTTGACTGCGATAGCGTTTACAAATGCATTAATGCAGCTTTGACATCGATGTGATCGACCTGTGACATATTACATTGTCTAAGTGTAACATCACTTTTACTGCCGAATGTTTGGTCTTATTTACGGTAATTTCATCTTGCTAACGAAACAATAATGCAATAGAATATTAGCTATTTATGGTTCTTCCTTTCTTAAGGTAATTGATGAATGAAATAGTGTGTGCAAACGTAAATACGGAGGCCAACACTTTGCCTTCTAATGTTTACGTCTATGGTTCTTTGAACGGCTAACACTTGATGTTGCCCACTTAGCTGACTGCTGATTTAACGCAAAAATGAGGTGGTGCAACCATGTTTGATTCTTAATGACACATTGACGTACACATCCAATTTGCTTGCGTTGAAACAGTGTTAATTGTCGACGTGTTATTGTTTTTGACCAACTGTGAGTTACCATAGAAACCACTGATTGAGATGTATACTTAAAAATGGTGAAAATACCGTCTGAATATATCTTCAACTCGTCTGATATGTTTTCGCCACTTCAATTTACGATCGGCCAAAATAAGTTTTTTTTTTTAATCTATGTCGGATCAACTATCGAATTTGGACGACGTGCGCGTTCAGCTTCATGTGTTTAATGTACAAATGATTTTAAAGTGTGCATTCTACATCTTACACATAGTTTCCAACAGTGCAGAGTGTGATTTTCAATTAAAACGTCATTGATTTGCTTAGACAGTATCTTCTCGTCCAGAAAAAATGCTTTATCAACACAAAAAATTTACATATGTTTTGTTTTATAGGAATGACTGTAATTGTTAAACTGATAACAACATCCGGCTGAAATGTTAAGACTTTATAAGGACACGCTATAGAGTTGTTATTTGCGCAAATAATTTTATCAGGCCCGGATATTATTTTGTGACGTGTATATATATATATATATATATATATATATATATATATATATATATATATAAATGTGTATGTATATATAATTATTCTTTTTCATACAGAAATGTGCATTACCCATTATGAATACAAATAATTATATATAGCAATCTATTTTATATTGAGCACTCTTTATAAGACCGGTTGAAATTCTTTGGATTTTTACCATGTGGATGTTTACTTTACCTGGACTACTATGTGTATCATATATATATATATATATGTATATATATATATATATATATATATATATATATATATATATATATATTATGATATAAACTGAAGTAATAAAATAAGGTGTCAATCAAATTTTATTAGAATTCAAAGTTCAAGCAAAGTATCTTAAAGTCTTTAGCTCATGAGTTTTCAAAGATAATTCTGCTCTTCAGAGGACCGTAGTTATACCACTACAGGTAATAAAATTAAACTTTGAAAATATATTAAAATATATACAAAAATACATAAAAATATATCACATCAAATATATCAACCTAAAAACATTCTTCTTTGTTAAATCTATATAATCCATCCAAGTGATACAATTTGAAAAACATATTCAGGAAAGACATCCAGAGGGTTGACTGAAGATTAATCCAGGTGATGAGTACCAGCCCAAATACGAGAAATTGAATGAGCTGACGAAGTTATCCAGTCGCGAAATGCGTCAACAATCGATGAAGTGAAAAGTATCCGATGTTTATGTTAATTATTACAACAATAAATAAATCAAATCAAATAATATAGAAAGTTCAATAAACTCACTTAAAATTCCAAAGTCTTGATCTGGGCAACCCAAATCAAATCAAAGTACATTTGTTAAATAGAGAGTCCGTTGCATCCGAATTAAACAAAAGTAAGATTGAATTGAGTCAGCAAACCCGGTAATAGCTTCCAAACCGAGCGAAAAAATAATTAAACTTCGTTCTTCCGCGATTCAGCCAAATATATATATATATATATATATATATATATATATATATATATATATATATATATATATATATATATATATATATATATATATATATATATAACTTGAATTGAACAGGGTTCTTAAGAAGTAAGAGTTCCCGAAAATTAAAAAGAAAATATTATATCATACGGAATTTCCACCAGACCATCTTGATACAGGTATTACATACCATTGTAACATTGTGTAGATAGACAGATATATATGTGTTGTAAAAAGGGAAAAAAACAACAACAAAAAATAATAATAAATATATATATATATATGTCTATGTACACATTGTATTAAGGTTGAAACTAATTCATTTGTTCCACCATTATATGTCTTATTTGAGCCAAATTGTCTCTATCCGTCACACCTCTGCATTGTATTGCCTTCTAAATATCACATTGCTATATACCAATAAACAATGCTTCAAGCAAACTACATAAACCTCTTATATATAAATATATATATATATATATTCATATATATATATATATATATATATATATATATACATATATATATATTCATATATATATATACATTCATATATATATATTCATATATATATATATGAAGTATAACGGCGTCATTTGTCTCGAACTCTAACTGGATACTGACTTTAATAACGCGAGAAAAGGATTGACCTGCCGTAAATAATATAAAAACCAGCATTTTTTTAAAATCGGAGATGTGTCTTTAAAAATTATTCTGGCACAGTTCGTTTATTTATTTTTCTCTATTTTAATTCATTTCGATTTCAAAAAGAATTATGTTCACAAATTTTTATATTTTAGGTTTTCAAAACTGTTTCTATGTTATATCAATGCAAGTAACACGTTAACAATATTCTTATTGTCAATTCATTTATGTTCTGCTTGGTATACTGCTGCTCAAGTCTCTGCCAGGATGTGTGTGTAGGTTAAAATGTGGCGATATACCGTAACATGATAACATTTTTCTTTAAAAAAAGA
Source organism: Sepiola atlantica (assembly GCA_963556195.1). Classification (NCBI taxonomy): domain Eukaryota; kingdom Metazoa; phylum Mollusca; class Cephalopoda; order Sepiida; family Sepiolidae; genus Sepiola; species Sepiola atlantica. The sequence goes on from OY744522.1 coordinate 124,533,644, forward strand.
GACGTCTCTGGAAAAATGAAACTGACACAGTTTACTACGTATAGTTTTCTTTATTTAAATGTTTTTTTTTGTAATTATTTTCCACACTTGCTTAAACAATTCTTTATTTTCCCGAAGTCTCGAAACATTCTTTTCATCTGACTAAATTCTAAAGATAACATATATTACTCCCCATCACTCCCTCTCTAAATCGGCTTAAATATTCGTAAAAAAGGTTGTGCTTTTCAAGCCTTAAAGGTCTTACAGAACAACGGCAGTCAAAAGAAACAAAAATGAATCTGTTATTTTTAGAAATGTGTAGTCATGACATTTCAACAGAATAAAACACACAAATCTGATAAATATCTTTATTAAACTCGTATTGTTCTTATTCCTGTCATGGCTTCCTTGTCAGAAGCAAAAAAGACGGGAATGAATATAAAACAATACAACAACAAATGAAATCAAACAAGATGGCCGACAAAGTTAATATTCTATTGTTAGATCTAAATGACATGTTTTTGATTGGACCATCTCACATGAATCAAATCATTTATTTTTAGTTGCTCTTTGTTCTTCGTCTGCTTTCGTCTATCGTCTCATCATTTAATTTTGCCATTTTCTTTCTCCATTTTTTTGGAATATTTATTCGTGCTATTTGTTCTCTACTTTCATTTCCTATCCGAGCTCTATCTCATGCCATATATTTTTTAGACATTTATGTTTATCTTCAAGCATCATTTTGTAGCTACTCTTTCTCTTTATATTTCCTTTTGTTTACATTTTTCTTTCTTCATTTAAACTCTTTCTTTTACAGTTTCCGAAGTTTTTAGATAGGGAGTTATAATTTGAATTATTTGTTTTCTCGGACTACTATTCTCATCCATGATTCAAACATATGTACAGCTTTCTAAATTAGACGATTCAGTTCCCAAGCTGCATTATTAGGTTCCTAATACCGATTATTATGTCCCTGTTTCAACTATTATGTTCTTAAATTCCACTATTACGTTCTTAAGTTCGAGTATAATGTTCCAAAATCGAGTATAATGCTCCTAAATTCGAGTATAATTTCCTAAGTTTAAATATAATGTTCTTTATGTCATCTAATAATGTTCTCATGTTCGATTTATAATTCCTTAGTCTAACTATAATGTATTCATATTCGACTATAATGCTCCTAAGATCGATATAAGGTTGCTAAATTCGACTACGATGTTTCCACATGCAACTTAAATGTTCCAAAGTTTGACTGTAATTGTCACAAGTTGAACTGTTAAGTACTGAAGTTCGAAAAGAACTACCCGAAAAAGGTCAGGGTTACATTAGCCGAAACGTTCTGAAAATCCCAAAGAAAAGAAGAATTGTAGTCTGCAAAATAAAATAATAAAAATGTTTTCTTTAATTTCATTCTTTTTGCTTTTTCTTCCATCATTATTTTCTTTCATCTTTTATTTTACCTTTTTTTCCTACTATTTCTTAAGAACTCGATTTTGCATTAATTTCGCGATTATTTTACCCCACATTATTTCTTCACATTATTCCTGTTTTTCTGTATCTATGCATGTATCCGAATACAATATTTGTTCGTTTTCAGTTGGAATCGTCTTTCCTGTTTTTGCCTCTCCCAGGCGAATTTTATCAATCAACGTATACGGTTCAACTTTGTCCTGCCATTCTCTCGATCAATTTAATATATAATAGTATCTTGTTGAATTTTCAAAGTTAAAATAAGATAGAATTTCAGGTAACACACTGAATGTTGTTTTTGATAAGCTGGTGTTCATTTGCTATTGTTGTACAGTGTTATGTGCAATGTAATAACATACTTATCTGCAAGTACATACTTTGTAAAATTCCGTTAACTCATCATTAATTGAGTTGTATAATACGGTGTATCTACTTTATAAATACAAATAAAAAAATTTAAACGAAAATGAGTTAATTGCATCCCGAGCAACACCGGGTAAGCACAGCAGGCTTAGTTATATGAATGTTTATTGTTGCAATTCGATGAATTCACTAAATTCTAATTACGTAAACACCCTTTCTTATCGCAATTGTTCTTTTTTATTGAAGCATTATTTCAAAATAGTTACTTTTTTTACTTTTTTAATATATTCGTTCTTTCTTTTTTTTTTTCTTGGCATCAGTCTATGCGATTTACTTTTCTGTTTTTTTCTTTATTCATTTTTGTTCTCTTTCTGCTTTCATATAACCAAGGGTATATCCTTACTTATTCTTTTTATTCCCTTCTCAAAGCGACGCTCACACACAAGTGGAAACGGTATATATATGCAACACTTGCCTAAGATTACGCACGTGAGAGGCTGGGGAAAACATAAAGGACATAAAAAATGTTACTAAAAAGTATTAGTCGCGATTGCTCAACGAATTAGAACACCTTCTGCGTTTTTCAACTAAGTTTTTGTTCCTCTCGCATGAAATAAAATAAACAACAAAATAACATAAATTGAATCACAAGGCTATGGTATAGCGTCACGAATCGCATAAAATGGAAACGACATAGCAATTCACAACGAACGATATAGCAATTATTATCTGAAGGGAGTTAGTAAGAATGCATAGCTATACACTTTGGAACTCACATAGTAATCGACATTAAAATGTCTACGTCTTTGCAACACAATAAAATGGAAAGTGTTGAATGAATAATCGTTTTGTTTCGTCCATTTTGAGTGCGTGACGCTGTAGATAATAAAAGAGAATTAGCCTTTCTTCAGATTTCATCGTTCTTTCATTTATCGCAATGTTTAGTTTTGGAGCTGAGTTCTGATGCAACACTTATAGTCTCCCTGAAATCATTTTTACAAATCAGAGCTTGAAAAGAGTAGATAACAATCTAATACAGCTACCATAACTGAGTCTGAGTCCATTGTCGAAGATGTTGGGTGATATGAAATAGATTGAAACTCACCATCACAGTTTTAAAGAAACTTGGTCTGCAGAACGTACGGGACTTCACCTGGATTGTTGGTGAGCTGCCTGGTGCTCTGCACGTTGTGAAACTGGACCTGTGAAAAACATAACATGTCTAGTTCGACTGAATATTTGAACTTGTGAACTTTCTTACCTTTCGTAACGCGATTCTCTTTGATCAAAGTAACGCCAATGCGAGAAACACACATACGGGAAATTTCTAAAAATATTATTAATATGGATTACTTATCTCAATTTGTTTCATAATATGTTTTCCACAAATTACAAACTATTTCATGCCCCACTTTGTTTTCATTTTGACATTTTCTGGTTAAACTATACTCGTTATTTTTCTTTTACCAATCTTTTATTTCCATTTTTCAATTTTTATTTATTTTATCTCATTGTCGTAACTACGGTTCTTATTTACTTGCCTCCCTACGAGTGAAGAGTTTTACACAATGTCGATTTTTAATATTAGGAAAGTCAGCTCCTAAATAGGTGCACCCTGGATTTGGACAGAACATTTTAAAATTCTCATTCTAGAAATAATTCCGCTTCACTTAGCGAAGAAAGAAAAGAGAAAGTGTAGTATCCGAACAGATACTACATCTGGCTCATTCTGTATTTTCTGTTTCTCAACTTTTCCCGATGAGTGAATGTGTTATTTATTTTCTAATAACAGTTTTTATTCTTTATACTCTACTTGCCAAACTATTGCTCTACATTCCATTTTCTATTTACTACAAATCTTTTTTTCTTTGTTGTTTGTTATGGTTGTCTTTCTTATGTAGCCTAACTGAATACAATTTAGTTCTTTCTTTTTCTTCGAAGTTCCATTTGTTACAATTAGCCTCTCCCTTATGTTTCGCAAGATTCTACCGTTACATATGTTCAGTTGTTTCAGCATATTCATTATATCAAGTCGTTTTTTTCCTTTACTGTTATTATTATGCGACTGTTTCTCATCAATTATGCTCCTTTTTTTGTTTCTCGTCAGATTATGTAATTATCACGTTATTACATAGATTTTGTTCATTAATACTTTTCTGATCATGTGTAAATAAGAATACTTGTGTTTCGGCTCCTAAGCTATTTATCAAATATACTGCTCCAACGGCCTTTTAAATCCTTTAGAAAATTACACTTAGAACACTACACGGTCATTCATTAATGTTAAAGACACGTTCAAGTTTAATAGTAATAAGACATACCTTCTATTTGACCGTTGAAATAATATAGGGCATAGTATTATCTCTAGCTACAGAGTAAATACCTTATATATATACGTATTAAGTCGCTGGCGTCGGCCCCTATTGACTCGACTTGACGCACGTTCATATTTATACATACACAACGTATATGCACATCTATAAACACGGTGACACTGTCACACACATAGTATCCATATAGTATGATGTACGTACGTTGACATATATTAGGTACAGACCGCTACATCTTAATTTAATGTAAGAATAAAGACACGGCCGTTAATTATATTTACTAGCAAATATATGCTCCCTCCATTCGCATATTCTTGCTAGTTTTCTATTTGATTGCTCAGTAAAATGTGTTTAGAAAAAGCACGAAAATCACTCTATCTTTTATTTTAATAAATATAACACGGAATGATAAAAACAGTTTTTAAACAAAATTTACCCTTTACAGCGTAAAATGTAAAACACAAAATCCTAAACTAACTTTATGTCGTAAAAAGATAATAATATTTGAAGTTTTTCGAATCGAAAAAGGTGTACCTAAAATAAAATCAACAATTAAATGAAATACAGTGAACACGAGTTTACATACAATTATTTAATTGCTCAGTAAAAAGTGTTTGTTTTATTACCAGAAAATAGTAATTTTAAAATCAATTATCTTCTAAATAAAACAATTTTATTCAATAAGGTTGTGTGTAAAACATAATTTATAGTAAGAATAAAATAAAACAAACCCAACACGTTTTAATAAAACAATCAAAGTAAATATATTATTTTTCAGCGACTCGTACGATAAATCTCAGAAAATGTATTGTTTACATGTTATTAATCAAATAACGCGCCCATGTCTTGTACCCATCTCTCTTTTCGCTCTCTCTCTCTGCTCTTTCACTCTTTCTCTCTCTTTTTCTCTCTCTGTTTTTATATTTCTCTTTTCCGTCTCTCTCTCTCTCGCTCGCTCTCTAATTCTTGAGATATAACCCTCTCTACGTTCGAAATAGCAGAGGACGGGTAACAAAATGTTTCAGTGGTCGCCGGCTCTTCCATCATATTCCATTACAATCTAAAGTAATTACCGAACTCAATTATATAGATGAAAAAGCAATGTATTTTCTTAATTGTATTCATAATTTTAATAAAGATTATTATAATCGTGGAAAATATTTTAAATACATCTATAAAATCTTTAAAAAAACCCAACAATTATTAGTGTATATTTCCGAATATTAATTCATTAGAAGCTTCAAAACAAATGAATTATGGAAATGTGAAAGACGTGTGATGTTTGGTGGCGTTTTGGAATGGGCATATATAGAATCTTATAAGTAGATATAAAAAGAGAGCGATCAAAACTAATAATACAGTTTCTGCTACAGTCATACTGACATATACGTACTCTCCATTACAAATAGATGCTGTAGCGATACTGTTCTGCTGTTATTTGACAATAGGTAAATGGAAAATTACCTTACTAGAAATAACTGTCGAGATTGATCAGATTAATAAATACTTACATACAAAAAACGATCTCGCATGACAAGCACATGTATATGCATAGTTTACATGCAAATGCATATCCGTAGTTTAACTGCGTGTCTTACCTAGGATTCTTACACATAAAATTAAAATTAATGTACAATGTTATCTTGCATTTGTTTCTTTGTCTACATTTTGAAATGTACTCAATCATCTGGTTTAATATATTCTTATATACATACATCAACATTATAATATTCTTTTGTACTTTGCGATTTATTCGTTGGTTGCGATTATTACTAGTTTTGGACTTACACACAACCGATCAGGAAAATATAGTTATACAATTACTTTTCCTCATTGATTAATAATATTTCGACAGATACAGTTGAGTTTTAAGTTCGGGTTTTGAAAATTAATATCCGTTATAGAAATGTAGTTTAGATTTAACGGAGTAAATATGAAGAAATATCTTCATATTACTGCTTTTCTCTTTCGGTAAAATAATCGCTTTAAATTACACTTATTCCCAACAGACTCTCATTGTATGAACTTACAATTATATCACTTGTCTACATCTTTTTTTATTAGTTTGTGTGTATGTTATATTTTCTATATTCCTGGTGCATAACCTTAAAGGGTTGTGTTTATACAATGAGCGGTAGACTGCTTATGCCGAGAAGCGTTTGTACTTGTTCGAACTGGCCAAACATTTATGGTTGATAACTGATAATCCAAGTGTTTAAACCAGATAATATCTCGTATTCGTGTAATATTATTTCTAAATGTAACGATTGCTTAGGAGTGTTTCATCGTATATTGTTCGATTCGAATTCAAATATGTGTTATTGAGCAATACTAATAAGTTAAGTTCCTCTTGAATTTTGAACACCTTATCTTTTCTATTGTAAGTTATTTTTTCTTTGCTCACGACTTTTTATATGTTCAAGTATATACCTACCAGTAATTACATTTTTTGCAGATTGTTTTTTTTCAAATACTTGGATGAATAGATAAGAAGTGTATATATACCTTGTTTGAATACTTCATGAATTCATAAATATTATAATTGATATGCATATATATACACATATAGATACAAATGAAGCGATCAAGATACATATTATATCATTGTATTTGATCTTATCGTGATAAGTTAATGTTCGATATACTAGATAGGGACATATTATTAGAAAATGAATGATCAAATTTAGATCATTCATTTTCTTATAATATGTCCCTATCTAGTATATCGAACATAAACTCATCACGATGAGACCAAATACAATGATATAATGTGTATCTTCATCGCTTCATTTGTATCTATATGTGTATCTATATGCATATAAATTATAATATTTATGAATTCATAATGTATTCAAACAAGGCATTCTAAACAGGTTTTACTTATATACACAGGAAGAAGTAACTTGCAGTTTAAATCCTAAGGGGTACGCATATTGTAAACTTAGAACTTGTGTAAGCTTGTGAAATCACAAATTAAAATAGGATGCGAACTATATCAGTGATTAATCCTGAACCGAAGACCATTCTTTGGATCAGGAAATTGGAAATAAGTTGTCCATAGGTTTTACATGTACATGTATCGAAGAGTTCAAAAGAGAATAGTTATATATATATATATATATATATATATATATATATTGGCCTTCACAAATACAATTACGTGTCGACACCTTCTGCTTCGCTAGACCCAGAAGATAAGGAAAATGAAATCTTACAATATGTACAAAAAAGAATGAGTAATTGGAAATAATCAATCTCTCCCCAAATCAAAATAACAGCATCTGACGTATTCCAAGTGTACGAAAACGTAATTACATTCGCGTAATCAAATTTAAATGTCCGTATACCATACATTTACAGAGCTTTATATAATATTGAGCACTTTTAGAAAAAAATGTTGTTTTCAAGTAACATGTTTAACATATATATATATATATATATATATATATATATATATATATATATATATGTGTGTGTGTGTGTGTGTTTGTGGTTAATAATGTGTCTACAATAAAATAAACCTAATATAATACTTTAATTTGTGATTTATTGCATTATATATATTTATATATATATATATATATATATATAATTTCATGATTTCAAAAATATACACATACTTTTATAAGATAATATAATATTTTGTATATATAATAAGTATTTCCTTCAACAGTGTTCAATACTTTAGTAGAGCTTATTAGTAGTATGAAAATCAATTTATTGTAAGATAGCTACAAAAATGAAACATCAGGCTAAATTTAGCCATAATATTTCCTTCGAGAATTAAACATGAACATTTATGTGTAGCTTACTTGCCATGAATATCATTTTAAACTACTATATGTATAGCTATGTCGGTCATGAGTTTAAAGGAAGGGCACATTTTAAAACAAGATCACGCATTTTGTATGAGTCGTTATTTAGAACTTCTTAATAAAATAAGGTCGTCTGCGTCTATTGTTGTCTTTCTGTCGACTTGCTTTATTTCTTCATTGAAAGGTAAAATGAACGGAATACCAAAAAATAAAACAGTGCTAATATCGAACTAAAAAACTGCAACAAAGATACACCGATGAAGAATATTATGAAGATTGAACAAGAACCGGAAATGAGGCTGAATTAACGAAAGCGAGGCTGGAGCGAATTCAAGACGGCGGATAATAGCCGTGATAAATGAATAACAAGAAATAAATGGCAGACTAATCCACACCGAGATGCTTTCTACACTTGCGATGATATTGAAAAGTGAATACAATTATAATAATTGTAGTAATTAAGTATTGAGTCGAGGAGATATTGAAAGGGTAGGGCAATATAAAGGCATTATCTTGAAAAAGTTTAATACTATTGGTCTGCAAGATTTCTCTCCAAAACAAGGATGCCTTCATTAAAACTCATTCATTCATTAACTATATTAAGAAAAGAGAAGAATAAGACAAAATAAACACATTTTAGTTTTCTGTTCAATCGTATCCGAACGTTGAATTCAGAAATAATCGTGTGTACAATATTAACGCGAGTTAGATTTGCATGAACATTATACGTCAGTAAGCACGGCCCAAATTAGTTTTATTTGTTGGCAACAGACAAACGACAGTGAGATAATTGCGAATCATGGGATGTGATCGGAGAATTTGACGGCGTGTTGGGATAGAAGCTGTTGGAAGTTTACGAAAGGAAACCTGCGTAAAATTGTATCAATATAGACAGCCCGATGTTTCTATTTCTAATTCTGTACCCGGAAATTTGTAAAAGAGTTAATATAAAGAAAAAAACACTGTATGTATAATAATCGTCTGTGTAGAATTAACTGCAATTAACAACGACCGCCAGCGCTGCATGAAGCTAAAAAAAGCACTGGTCGGCCCATTGAACGAGAAGTTTTCATTTCTTTATTTATAAGAATTGTCAGTCAGCATAACTGTTATTAGGACAAAATACAACCTTGTAGTAAACACAGGAGACGAGCCGATAACTAACAAAATCAATCACACACACACACACACATATATATATATATATATATATATATATATATATATATATATATGAAGTTAATCCAACAAAAGATATAAGAGGCAACTAATATATTTTAATTAGTGAAACAACTGGATAAAGACTGAAGCTCAATATACTGGATAGAGCATTAATAGCATAATATAAAATGAAATAATAAAATAAGGTGCGAATCAAATTTGGTTAGAATTAAACATTCAGGCAAAGTATCTCAACCTCCTTAACTCATGAGTTGTCAAAGATAATTCTTCTCCTCAGAGTACCATTACCGCAGTGACGTTGCTGCAGCTGATAAATTACACTGTGAAAATATATAAAAATATATACAAAAATACCTATATATTCCTTTTAAAATGCCTATATATCCCTTTAAATGTTTTAAGTTGTAAAAGTCTAAATATTTAAATTTTTAAACTCTAAATATTTTTACAATTTCTTAATAAGGATAAATTAAATCTTAAATTACATTTCTTAAACTTCTTAATTTGATTAAATTATATCTTAAATTAAACTATTAAATTATTAAATGCTTATTACTTTAATAACTTCGTTATTATTAATTTCATAAATCTTCTAAATAATTTGATAGGGCAATATCTGTGAAATGTGTTGTTTTATGCCTAGACCAGACAATTTGGGTAGCTACGTGAAATGGGAGGGCAATTAGAGGATTTGACCTAAATTCACACACCCCTTCCTGTTTGACCTAGACTAATGATTTGACCAAGACAAGTAACATCCGGTATGAGTTGAATTGATTTAATATATATGTAGGTGTGTGGTTACGTTTTCTTATTTGTTAACTTCGAAATTTGGAAAAGAAGGCAGTCTGCGACTTTAGTATTGCGTTCTGATCGGCGAGAAGGGGTTCTGTTTACTTGGCTTTCGGGAGAGTGATTACTTTCAAATTTAACTTTATTAATTGGAATAATCTTTATCGGACCCGGAAGAAGAATTGGCCGAATATATTGACTTAGTTTGATTTAATTCTATTCAAATCGGATTTAGCAGATTTTCCATTTAACCAGCGAATTTTGGTTTGTGCTACTCCGATCAAATCATTTGAATCCTGAAATTTGAACATCATGATTTCAACACAAAGTGAGTTTATTGAACTTTTTATTTGATTTGGTTCATTTAACAATGTATTAATTAACATAAACATTGAATGCATTTTTCACTGTAATTTACTGCATCGATTGCGGACGCATTTCCCGACTGGATAATTTTTTCGGTTTTTCAGTTCTTTCAATTTTTTCGCTTTAGGACTGTCTCTTGTATATCTTTCGTGAATATGTTTTAATTTGTATGACTTGGATGAATTTCATAACTTTAACAAATAAGAATGTTTTGGGCTTGATATATTTGATGTGTTATGTACTTTTATGTATTTTTGTATATATTATTATATATTTTCAAAGTGTAATTTTATCACCTGCAGTAACATCATTGCGGTAATGGTCCTCTGAGGAGAAGAATAATCTTTAAAAACTCATGAGTTAAGGACGTTGAGATACTTTGTCTGAATTTTGAATTCTAATAAAATTTGATTCGCACCTTATTTTATTATTTAATTTCATATTATGTTATATATATATATATATATATGTATATATATATATATATATATATATATATATATATAACTAGAAGACTACCCGTTTTAACAATACATATAGAATTAGTTTCTAATTTTAAAGTTGTTTATTGTGTAGTATGGCACGTTTCCCATAGCTCCATCTTCAATTGTTATGTTTACAAAAAAATATTATTTGGCATCGTTACTCATTCTGTTACTTAGAGCTCATATTCCATAATTTATAATAATAAGTTAAATAAGTTAGATGTATTTAAAAATGCATTACTTACTATTAGCTGAGAATTTGATGTAAGCAAGTCTTTTCTCTATTATTTTTTATATCTAACTTATTTTAAAAGTTTTTTTTAAGGGCGGAGACGAGTGTAAGTGGGCGAATCGTCTTAATTGTAATGTTTTCAGAATAATAATGTGAGAATGTTACTCAGCGGGTTGCCGGAAATATATATTCAGAAATTAATGAGGGGAAGCTAATACAAAATAATTAATAAAAGGTTTACATATATCCACACTCTCAATGTTTACATTTGCAAAGAAAATAATTTGGATATGCTAATGACTGTATTTTAGAAATATATATTCTAAAATGTATAATGATTCGTTAATTAGTTTAGGAGATACATGTTTTAGAGGATGGGCGCGTTTGGGTGGACGTACCCTCTAAATGGTAAAGTTCACAAAAGAAATAATGTTACTTATCGGGTTGCCGAGAAGATATATTCAAAAATATATACTGATCGGTTCATAAAATAATTAATAAAAAAAATATTTATATATATTCAACCCCTAAATGTAAACATTACACACACGAAAAAAAGTGCGCCCATGTTCCTCACCGTATGTTTTAGAATATATATTTAAAAATTCTAAATTATCTATTCATCTGTGTAGGAGATGACACAAACACACAGACACACATATATATATATATATATATATATATATATATATATATATATATATATATATATACACACAAACACACACACACACACACATATATATATATATATATATATATATATATATATATATATATATATATATATATAGATAGATAGATAGATAGATAGATAGATAGATAGATAGATAGATACTAACAAACACTACCCGGGCTCCGGACATCAATTACTCTACATTATCTCCAGAAACATAAGGAAAACATTCTTTCACATTTTAGTAATGCAACAACACGATGATGACCATGGTGTTATTTGTTATATTCCAATTTTGTGATTTCATTTTGTATGAGTGTAACAACAAATTCCCATTTATGAAAGTAGTAAACCAAAAATTGGGACGCGGGTCAAGAATTACCTACAGAAAAAAGGACTGAAAAACAAAACATGTACTCAACAAATAACTGTTACCAATTGCAAAGGGTTACTTTTTTACCTACCTGCCCTTTTTGGTGTTGTAACGTATTTTAAAGCGTTTGTGTGCATTTAAATAATTCGTCAAAAATTTACCGCCTTACAGTTCCTTTTCCAAGATGGCACATTCGGATTTTCACGAAGTTTGTTGTTCGTCTTTTGGTGGGAAGAAAAAAATAAATAGTTCAGAATTAACTGCCTCAAACGTATTAAAATGTACTTTTCAGACAAATTTAATATATAAGAAAACAAATAAAAATGGTCAGATATAGTAAACCGTCCGCGAACGACGGTCGGCTAATTTTTTTTACAGTATAAAGTAATAAATGTGAATGTACTTTTTAATTTAAATAAAAAAATAAACGCGTTAAAGTACTTCGAATCACAGGAAAGTTAAGCAGGCAGGTGAAAAAGTAACTTTCATTACCTTTGGTAACAGTTATTTTATCGGGTTTTTATTACCCATTTTTGTATTCTACTGCTTATTTTTGTTTATTGCTGAATGTGGAACGATAATTGGTCAAATAAAACAAGTAAGAATGGTGTCTTTCTGTTTCTCATATTTATTAGTAAAGGAAGAACTCTAAAACAATACTTAAGGATTACTCTTTTAGATATGATTCTATTAATTGTGTCATTTATAAAAAGCTAAGAAGATGGAACTTTTTTTCTTTATTCTCTTTCATTTTCATAGCAAATGTATAAGTTATCTTCATAATCATCATCAGCAGCAGCATCGTTGTCGTCGTCATCGTAACAACAAAAAACGGAATTCAAATTTTGAATTTCAAAGTAATATTTTTGTATGTCAAACGTTGTTCATTTAATCGTGGTAATTTATATTACTACTAAAAGTGATATCAATATTAATATGAAAAACACTATTATATATATATATATATATATATATATATATATATATATATATATATATATATATATAAGGAAATAGTAGACCAAAAATAGAAATGAATTGTGCAGGATATTAAAGTATAAGAAACTGTTTTAAAATAAAACGTCTGGATCAGTGTGTTTAGCAGTGATTTATTCGGCATACATAATATGTTTGGAAATATTTAAATGTAAAATTGAATTAAATAAGCTTAACGTGTTTTGATATTTATATAGTCTGTATACATGAAAAACACTTTTGCATTTATTAATCAAGATAGATAGATAGCATCTATTAATTAGTCAAAATAATCATATTGTAATCAGTTATTTGTATATTATTTATGAAAGATAATCGCTGCAACGATTAATTTATGTTGTGTTTAATAATACACGAGAAACACTGAGTTGCCCGGTTACAACCTAATCAGTAAGAAAAGTCTTATTTAACAGTAATTATAATGGATTTTCTTCGTCTGTTACTTGTGGGAATTCCAAGGCATCTTTCGCATTATACATTTATTGTGATCACTTCTCATATTTATATGTAATGCTTGCAATATTAAATATGCATTTAGACTAACCCTAACCTTAACCCTTACCCTAGACCGTTATATTTTAGCTGCGCACACAGAATACAGTACACCTTTATTCTAGACTTTAGGCCACATAATTTCTGCATTATAGTCTTGTCTGTTTTGACCGCACACAGTATTATGTTTGTGTTTCTCATAGTATAAGTCTTGTTGAATCAATAGTCCTGGGAGAAATAACAATGTGTAGAGTGTGTCTTCCTCTTTCTTTTTATCTTATTGTATTTATTTGACACAGTCTAAATTTTGTCTGCAGTGAATGTAGAGTAAATATATTTCCTCATATATTCAATTGTAGCCCTAATAGTCGCTGTGGTGAGTATATAATGTTTTCTTTATTCTTATTAACTGATATTAACAAATAAATTATTTACTCCGAGTTACTTTTGATAAATTTACTTTCTTTTACAATAGGTGTATTACATAGAAACTCCCCCTAAACGATTTTATATCATTGCCCGTTCTACACAATAGTTAAGGAAAATGGCTGTTTCTTTACAGACACAACCAACAAATGAGATAGTACACTTCTTTATTTCCACGTTTTGATTGGAACGTAATTTGCTTTTCAACCTAAACCTGTATTCTTAACCTTAACTACGAGTCAAAATGTCCTATTTAAACGTAATCGAATTATTTCGTAGTACGCGCCGTTGATATTGAACCGCTTTTGTTTGTCCTGTCTATATATGCGCTGTTAGAGTCTAGTTGAGATAAGTTTTTTTATGGAAATATCTCCATATAAGCCATGAATACACTTGATGTAAGGAGCAAACAAGAACGAAATATGACTATTCGAAATACAAGATATGCCCATTGACAATTTCTTCAAAATAACATCGCTATAGGTGAGAGGCAACCATTCAACAGGAATGGAGTTCTACAAGCCTGAGGTTCTTGGAAAAAAGCTACTGGAATAAAAAGATGTATTACAATGAAGTATCAAAAAAGCGAATGTATAGAGACCACCACATTAACGAGTCAAACGAGCTTGAACAAAGGAAGCAGGAAATAAATCCCACACTTTTGAAGAACACATGACATAATAGTATTTATAGAAGAGTATTAGACAAACATCATCACACACGTAAGAGAGAGTGAGAGAGAGAGAGAGAGAGAGAGAGCGGAGAATAAGAAAGTGTTTGGCCCAATCAAATTGCAGATACTTTTCTGCACCTTGCCAAGAACCTTAAAATAAGACATATATTCTCCAGCACAAATATCACAACAATACTCCAGGCATGGCATGGTAGTAGATTTGTAGAGATAGGATTATAGTAAGTGAAGGATTAGGGCAGGTGTTATAACATAAAGAATAAACGTAACTGTGGAATCATGGAAAGCTATATGTTGGAGTTTATGCGGAGGCAAACTATAATGGAAACGATATTTTTTAAAACTCAATGACATAGGGTTCCCAAGTTTGTAACTCAGTAACGCTATCTTATTATAAACCTGATTGTGTCTGCTTTCGGGGACGTGGGAGTATATTTTTGGCAGTCGTTTCTACAATAGATTTCTAAGTTTTATATAATAAAAGTAAATGTCCGATTATGTTTTTTACGTGGTTGCAATATTTACCATGTCCATTACTCCATGATGGGTTATAATTATCATATATTCTTTAAATATCTGGCCTAGGAATGAAAACGTAGTTGTTAATCGAATTAGTAAATGAAATAAACACAAAAACAGAAGAGTGTTCGGCCTTAAAGTTATGATCCACGTAAAGCATATGTTATGTCTCAGAAAGCCATATTCGTATGAATTACCTCCCTATTTCGGAATCAGAAAAAATATGTTCTTTTCTATGTAGATAAAAGTTTAAAGAAAACACAGACAGGAAAAAACAGTCTATTTTTTAGACGAGCCAGCGTGCGACATTTGTGGAAGCTGGCTTCCAACTATAAATCGACCCTATATCTCTATTTGTCGATGTAGCCAACATCTAAACTAACATGGCATTCGAGTTAAGACAAAAATGTAGTAAAGTAGAAGCAAAAAAGATAACGATATATGCTCATAATATAGGGCAATTCAATATTCACGTTAGATAAGGAAAATGTTGTGTTTATTTGTTTTTAAGTCATGAGATTTTACCTTTATGTGTTGTTAGGAAGATGGGAGTAAAAAAGCGGAACAGATTGTCAATAGCTATTGTTTTACCGTTCATGATTTTTAACATGTTCTAACTTAAGTTTAAAAGAAACAAAAAAAATGCTCTTCCTAATACATTTTATACAGTATTTCTAGTACATATACTTAAAAATGTATAACATTATATCACAGACGCACATTATGGGCACACTGTATATGATACCAACCCAACGTCTCCACTCCTATGTAAAATAGGAAAAGAAAACAATAGGCCCAGCATATGTTGTGGTGAATATAAAAATGAATAGAATATTGTAGGAAAAGGATCGAAATGTGCAGTCACGTTGACACACAGAAGTTTAACACTTTTGTAAATCTTTATTGAAACTTGATGTAAAATGCAATTTGAATACAGTATATGTTGCATTGTAATAAAACTACCTTTTTTAATAACCATTGTAATAAAAATGCATACGTTTGAATACATTTGTGAGATAATAAAGAGAGGCAAAAATGAATCGTATACAAGCCCATTGTGGGTGTGACGTCGTGAAAGAAAGCCATCCACTTGATAACTATTAAAAAGAAGAAAGCGAGACTTGAAAGGCGGCGGTTTCAAAAACGCGAAGAGCCGGAGCGCTGGGTAATGTGAGTATCGAAGTACCGGATGAATGAAAGTTAACCGATGTTTATGGCAACGATAGAGGCTTTATTGGCTATGGTTCCCCAACCCGTCTTGCTGTTAGGCTTTCGTGTCCGCTGACTAACAATGCGACAGATAAGCAAGTTGGTACCGTGAAGGAATCCCCTTACTTATATTTTATCAAACAGACAATTTGAAAGGTTTGTGGAAAAATTGCTTCAGTTCACGCTCGGATAGACAATGCAGAGCAAATTGCTTTCACATCGGACGTACATATGAACGAGTTTCTAGCGGAAACCAAGTCGGTGACCTCATCAAGAAAACTACTTTCAGGAGACAAAAGTGTGTCAAACTATTTTTTATGTGTGTGTGCGTAGCCGGCGTAAACCATCCGGTGATGGGAAATAAAGAAAAACAAGGATTGTCCATATACGTTATGTTCTTTGTCATTCTGGTTTAATCTAACCGGGTACCCCAAAAGAAAGGCTTATGCAACTCATTCAGTTTAGATGAAAAACAAAAAGTCAACAACAACAACAAGTATAATAACAATAATAATATAACCAACCCACATAAACAACAAACGTTCCCCAGTCACAGATAAATAGAAAGTAGAGAATGAAAAACACATACGGTCTCACGAGCCTCGGCTAATACCACGCACAATTGTCGTGAAAGATCAAGCAGAATGAATAGACCGATGAAGGAGAGCACCAACAAGGCCTCCACTGGTAATGTGCGAGAGTACTTGAAGAGACACATTGTCACTCAAATCTCAGAGAAGACGAACGGTAGCTTTAATATTAGTAAATAGTAACGCAAAATAATTTGAAAATAATATTGCAGCAACATAAGCATCTGTATAATAATAATATTAATAATAATGTTGATGATGATGATGATGATGATAATAATAATAGTAATAATAATAATGATTATGATGATGATGATGATGATGATGATGATGGTGATGATGATGATGATGATGATGATGATAATAATAATAATAATAATAATAATAATAATAATAATAATAATAATAATAATAATAATAATAATAATAATAATAATAATAATAATAATAATAATAATAATAATAATAATAATAATAATAATAATAATGAAAAGGATACTCGGGAGTGTCAGGCCACTCAAACTCCAGGGAATACCCATAGTTATTGTTAATGGGCAAATGCTGATAATGACTTCTGTTACACTTCTAGTGAGTAAATAATAAATTCACTATGGACTCAAAGAGACTTAGTATATTCAGTCATGCAAACATTGTTTATGTGTAGATGTCACCGTTGTTGAATGTTCGAATGAGATGAGAGTAGAATTAAGAGTGGTAGTGGCAGTGACCCAACGAGTCACGGGTACGTCTAGTGTTACAATGAATTGTAACGTTGTCAAATGCAGGAGGAAGATGAAGAAAAAAAATTGCGTACAAAAACTAAAGTTCCAATGAATGAGTATAGAAAAAAACGGAACAAGTTTTGAGATAAAAGGCATTGTGTACCGACGTTGTTAATGACGCTGTTGTTCTCGATCGAAATCTCCGGAAACGAAGCTAATAATGAAATAATGATTGATAATGAAGAAAGTAGAATTTCTCTCTAATGAATAATAAGTCTTAGAAGGTACGACTTTTTTTTGGTCTTTTGTGTTTTCCCTTTATTAAAGGCCATTATGCAGATGAATTTACCATAATTAGGACTCAAAGTATATTGACAAAAAGAGTTGTTTGTTGAAGCATTGTTTATGAATCGTTCAGTTTTACCTCGACAACGTTTCGATGATGTTCTTAATTGTCATCATCAGTTAGGAACACATGAAATCGTTAAATATACATATTAGTTAGCACCTAGAATGGAACAAATATCAACTACCTCCAATATATCAAATGTTTTAATTATCATTAATAACAGTTTCATGCTTACTCTTTTCTAGAGAACTTTTGTTTTTGTAGTAAACGTTTAATTTACTGAAAATTGTTTAACTATCGTTTTTTGATATACACGACAATTCAAATGTAACTCCCTATGGTTAATACATCATAATCTATTACTGAAATATAATAATGAGTATATTATTACAAGAAAAGTATATGATAACAATGTGTATATCGTATAGGGTTATTAGAATTTAATATAGGGCATCAACATTTGCCACCAGCTTCTGGTAACCGCATAAACTAATTTCACAAGTAACTCTCGCTTTCGCACAATTTTGTCTCATTTGTGTAAACGATAGTTCCTTCTGAATTATTTTGATGCCGTTCTCATGCTGCTTTAGAAGCGTATGGTATTTGTTATGTTGATTATGTTTTTTTTTCTTTTTTCTATATTATAGTTGACAGATAACAGCTTTATAAATAACGGAATATGATATAATCGCGTTTTTCTAAGGACTCAGAAATGTTAAAAAGTAACGTATATCTCGGATGCGGGTGTTTTTTTTATATTTTGTGTTGTAGACAAGTTTAAAATCGTGGAAAATAAATTCAGTGAATACAAGTTTATTCAATTTAGCCGGGCCGTAGGCCAACTTTACAACATGGGGATCGGGATGTTCGTGCTCAGAACGAGTATTTCAATATTAAAATATGTTCAGAAAGAAACCATGTCGTAATGTGCCGTCTTTATTGTAGATTTTATTACGAATTTTAAATAGTTATTTGAACTTCGTGATTCTATATATTTACCCTCATAAATGTTATTTATAGTGTTCTTAAGAACAAAGTAACAAGAAAGGAGAGAATAATGTAAAATAAATTTGGCTCGTCACGATGGGTAGACATTTGATTTATCAAGCTAAATAATCAATTACAAATTAAACAACGAAACAAACAGATGAATTAAATAAAATAAACTGATTCTCTCACTGCGAAAACTACAGCCATATCAAGCGAAAGAAGAAATAAAGAAAATATGTAAAAATAAAATAGTATTTACTGCTCGCAAATTTACGTTACTAAGCGATGATTGAACCTAGTACACACTTTATATGCAATTTCTGTATTACTTTAATTTCATAAATAGATATTTTAAATGCTCCTCACAACCTGCTATGTCCTGTTTTTAAAGGAACATATTTTTATTACAACATATTCTTTTCAAATGTCCATTTTACGTAATGCATTCTGTACATTATAAGATTATATAGAATAGGCCACATAAATATATCAATTATTCGAAAGAAAGCGACTTAAGATGGAAAATTGCTAAGAAATACATAAATAGATCAAATAAGTTTTCTCACTCTTACATGAACTACATGACTCTTTATTATAATCATTGTTCATTTTTATGAATTTATAACAGTTTATATAACAACATTCCACAGGTTTAAGAGCTATATTTGACATCAACGAGGAATGTTTCCTGCCTTGAGCCTAGAAAGATATAATTCTTTGCTGCCTATCTTGGCTTAAACTAATGAATAGGCACAAATATGCATCGGTTTATTAACACTGGGTTCCTGAAAACCCATCTAAGACAACATTATTCGTTCGTCTTTAGCTAAAAGAAATATGTAAAGAAACGTCTAAGTACGTTTATTGTTGTATTACTTAATATATATTTATGCCAATGAGATAAGACAGGGAGTTCAATAAAAAGAGAGAGAAAGAGAGAAAGCGAGAGATTTAGGGAGAAATGTGTGTGCAACGAAGCGTTACTAATTCACAACACACTGAAGATATAAACATTATTATATAAATTAAATTCGTGAGTTTGTGTGTGTAGCTAGGCTCTACACGATATACATTTAAAAAGTTTACATTTGGAGATTAAGTATGAAGCCGGTAAATGGTAAGTATGACTAAAAAGTACATGTCGGGAATGAAAATAGTTATGTTATGATTACTTATAGTTATAAAAATTAAGACACAGTAAAACAAGGTTAAACTTCTAGTCCGTTACTATTTGTTTCCCTCATTTCTTTGCCTCTCTATTATATTGAGCCAGTTGCCAAATAATGTGTCAGTTATATATAAAGATAGAAAGAGAGAGAGAGTCAAGAATTCAGAGAGAGGAAATAGAGAGAGAGAGAGAGAAAGATAGATAGAGAGAGAGAGAGAAAAAAAGAGAGAGACGTTGTCAGGCGGGGGGTTTAGAGAGAGGGTGTAATCGGATGGGGATATACAGAGGGAAGTTTAAATGAAACATGTTACACATACTTTTTTAACTCTCTTTTAAATCGTACTAGGCATTGCCAAATACCTCAGTATTATTTATTAAGATCCCATTTATTTAACATGTAATATTACTAAGTATAATTGAATTAGATCTCGTTGATCGATATACTAGATTTTTAGGATAGTTTTCATAATTGTCTTTCTTTACCCGCCATCTTCAAACCCTTGAACTGTAAACAACTAAGTAGCAAGTAGGATCACAACTGTTGAGTATAACGAATAAAAAAACTACATCGAATTGGGCGTTATACAAGGTGTTACCATGTGGCCATGTGCGCATAATATTAATGGAAAAAAGTACGGAATAAATAACTACATATACTTAGATTGGAATAATTAAACGAAAAATTAAGATCAAGTTATTTTGTCTGGCTGCAGAATGAAACTGACATTCATGTTTCTCGTTGTTTTCTCTCTCTCATATTTTGCCGTATTATTTCTTCCTCCAGGTAGCAGCAGACAAACAAAGATACACTATTAGGAACCAACAGTTAAATACTGAGTCCGTGACTTAATGATTCTACACGGAGGTCTAGTATTGCTTAGCTCTAGCGAACAATTGTAAACCTTCAGGAGTCAATAAATGAAATAAGTTGAGTATTCCATTCGCGTCGGAGTTTGTGTATTCTTTACAACGTTGACTGATCAATGAAGTAAAAAATAATAGGTTATTGGATAAACATATATATATTTATAAACCAATAGCGCGTGCACAACACATGAGACAGACCCCTAAATTACATCTAAAAAAAACTATCACATTTGTGTACAAATAGAGCCTCAAAACAGAAAAGTGAAACGTTATTAACAAGCATGTCATATTACTTAAGTATTTTGCCCCACAAAAAAGTCGTTAAGCTCTTCTTGTTCGGATTATGCGCATACAAGCCAGTCACCCAGACACAGTCACAGAGATACCGGTCGAAAGACCGAGGGGAGAGATGAATGAAAACTGCTTCAGAGAAAAAAAGACGGAATTATAAGTCCTGTCTTTTGAACACATTGTCACATGATTGCTTTCACGTACAATACGACGCTTTAGTTCTCTAAAGATTGTTTACTCTAATATATTATGTTTTCCCACTTTTAGCTGTTGGGATGTTCTCTCTGCTCCCTGGTTCCCTGACTGGTACACAGATACAGAAATGTAAATATAATGTGAACAAGGATTTCGCTGTACAAATGCCCACTTAGGATGCCCCTACATATGACTCAAAATGCCCAGTAGTCTCTTACCTCTCCAGTTGAAAATGTGCCTTGTTTGGGGAAAATTAAAGTTTAAAAAATATAAACAGATTCTCTATCACGAACATAACGAAAAGTATATGAATTTTATCGTGTCAATTATTTGATCTCATTTATCCTTATCAAGGTGCATCTGGCGCTGATAAGTAGTCCTACCCACTTAGTAAAAATAATGAAAATGTATTTAAAATTACGTCAGCAAACTAAAACAGTTTTACCTGCCAAAATCAGACATCTCCGTGGAGCCAGTCGGTTTCTGATTATAAGAATAACACCCAGTAATACAGAACCAGTCACAGAGAAACCGGTCAAAAGACGGAGGCAAGAGAAGAATGAAAACTGCTATCGCTTACTTTATGGATGACACACATGCTCAATACTTACTCGCACACTAACACAAGAATGTAAACTGTCTTATTCTTTTCCCCATTAAATGTAAATAACAATAAATCAACATTCCAAACCTACACCAGCAAATGCAGAATCCAAACATACAAATAACTTGAAAACTTGTAAATATATAAATATGTTGTGTCATTAATTCTGTGTGTATACTGTTCATTTCATTAAACGTTTTTAATTTTACTTGTTAGCAGAACTCATAGTAGATAAAACAAGTCCTTTATCTACCTAATTAATACCACGGCTGATGATACAGTGTCATTAACATAAATCAGTGTGCATTAGTAATGCGTGGGCGGCGAAGCATTAGTTAACTATATACGTATACCAGCTATTTCTCAACTCTCTCACAGACCAGAGAATATCGACTATAAGGATATTTCTTTATTTTCACATTACTGAAATCACGAATAAGAATATTTTATTTTAAAATTAAGAGACTACTTTTGCAATATGGCGATGGTATATGTAGGCGCGCTACACGAGTATTCAATAGAAATGTGAAAGCATAGCAATTCTTTTTATTAATGTCTGTTAAATTTTAATACGATTGTTCCGCAGTTCCTCCATGGAACACCAACTAACAGAAGGTATACAAGTGCTACCTTGAGCAATAGTTTTAGACTTTAAGAGTTCGCGTCAAATACAAACTAAATGAAAAGTTTTGTTAAGCCAAAATGATGTTTGAAGTTGTCTTTTGTTTCATTGTATGTAATGCTCTTCTTGTTTTTATTCTTGGTTTTCGTTTTTTACTTTTGCAATCAGTATTGTGTTTAACTTTTGAAACCTCTCCTTTATTCACTAACAAATTCGTCTTCTTCTTATCCTTCTTCCTTTCTCATAATGCTCTAACATGTTATTTTTCTTCTTTATTTCCTCTTTTCCCTTATTTTATTCTGGTTGTTCTCCTTTCTGTTTCTTTTTCTTCTTCTTCCTCTCATCCTTCTTTTTCCTTTTTATGATCTGATTTTTTCCCGTCTGTTCCTTACATTCTTCTTTGATTATTTTGTTTTTCTCATCATCTTCATCATATGCTTCTTTTTTTGTCTGCTTTTTCATGAGAGTGTTTCCTCTGTTTCTTCTTACCCTCTTTGGTGTTCATCATTTTCTATTTCTAATTCATTTTATCTTTGTTTTTCTTCCACGTCTTCTTCGTCCTCTACGCATTATCTTTCTTCGTTTTCTTTTTCTTAATCTCTTATTAGTTTTTCGTCTCTTCCTTTGTTTTCGGTCTCTTCTTCATTTTAATTACGCACCATAATCTCTGTATTGTTCTTTAGAACCTATTTTTCTTCATCTCTTTCTTATTCTCCTTTACACAATTCTGCTTCATCTTCTTCTTTTTCTTCTTCCTCTTCTCCTTCTTCTTCTTCTTGTTATTATTAGTATCATTATTATTATTAGTATTATTATTATTATTATTATTAGTAGTAGTAGTAGTAGTAGTAGTAGTAGTAGTAGTATTCTCCGTTTTCTTCCCTTTTGTGTTACTTTTGATCTTCCTGGCCTCTAATATTTTAAGGCTCCCATTTTCCTTTCATGATTCTTGCTACTTACAGTTTTTTTTCTATTTTTAGCTTTTGCTTTTCGCTCGCCACCGCGTCCATCCCTATGCTTCACATTCATCTTCTACTACTTCTTTTCTCTTGAATCCCATTTTCGCCATACCTTGGTATACTGTATTCCTCTTCTTTTCCTCCTCTCTTTCGTCCACCTCCATCTCAACCCCCATTTGACGATCATCCTTTTAATCTACATTTTTACGTAATAATATTCATCTAGGAAAAAAGATAAAACCTTGACTTTTAAAGCAAAAACTAAACGTGATTGCAATTGTCGATGGCCATGTTAAAAATCCTTATATGAAAGCAAAAGGCAAAATAGTGATTACAGACAAACAGACAAAATCAATAAACGAGGAAGAAACAATAATATTCCTTAAACACATCACAAGAAAATGTTACTGTTATCATTACGGATGAACAGACGTACAATTAATTGACAGTTTTTACTTGTTATTTTATTTGTTATTTAAGACGATACCAATTAAATTCGGCAGACACGTGCTTCCCGCTGACATAAACGCACAGTCAATTGACTCGATTGTCTTGCCTTTAGGAATTTCTGCTTGATTACCTGTCAAAGCAAATGCCGCCCCTCCCGTTTTTGGCATTCCACAGTCGCTAATCAAGGACGACAAAGAACGCTAGAAATAATGATGAAGAATAACATTAAATAAATAAAAATATATATAAAAGGGAAGTGCTAACAAAGTCGTCATCTCTTTACTTTGGGTATTTTTATTTATTTATTGGGAGGTGGCACTGGGGAAGTGGATATTAACGTTGTGTGGCAGGCTGGGCGTTCCGAGCCCGAACCCTGTTGTTTCTATAGCACCAGTTCCACTATCGATGTTAGAGAGCTTCATGTGATCATTTCTTTAAATAACTATGAAATATGATTTTAAACACAACTGAGGAAACCTATGCCAAAACCAGAATCGAGCCACTCAAAGTCGGACCTTGTTGATCCATAGGAATTTACATGTATTCATTTATATACATTATAGATTACTCGACACTGAACGAGTTCATAATTGTGTGACTGCGTTGGATAGATGTGATGCCGACTTACTAGAAATACATCGAAAACTTATAACCAAGTTAAATATCGAACTATAATTACACTAACTGAGAATAACATTTTTAAAAATTACTTCAGAATTCTACGTTGACGAAACGAGAAAAATAAAAATCAGGAATTAAATAAAGTGTTACATTTAAAAATGTGTATACATCATCAGGTTCGACATAAAGATGGCCGAGCTTTACAAGACGCACCCGAAGAAGGTTGGAGATTATATTAGAAAAAACCTAATGTAAATTGCATTCTACATGCGAACCGTTGTCCGAATAATGTAAACAATAAAAATCATAAATGCTAAACTATAAAACATATAAGTATGGTAAAAACTGTATACATATAGAGATTACAAGACGAAAGTTATTGATTTTGAAAATTCTTAGTCGATTGTTGCTGAGTTAAACCTTTAATATGGGTTTTAAATGAATGAACGTTGCTCAATTCTTTTTAGAAATCTTCATAAGATTTGTAATATATACTTAAGGATTAAACTTCATTTTGGAAACAAATCAAAAGGATCGTGTTTAGTGAGAGATGACTTTAAATGGCTTTATCGGTGTTCTCTCTCACAACATATTGTTCGTTACATACATGAGTAGTTACAGCTCTATTTTAGCAGTACTACTAAGATCACTCAGTTGTGACTTCTCTCCAACATAGTAGTCATGTTTTCTTGTGCAACAGTTATCAGCATAACAATAAACATACATCCCTCATTATTTTTCCTCTGGACTTTTCATATTATTTTATTGATTTAATTTACTATTTAAAATACAGTTATTTGTATCATATTACAAGTATAATATATGTAGAAGCAAAGTGAAAAAGTTGCGTCACACTCATCCAGACGATTAATTATTATTAAACTTTGTCCTGAATATACCCGTGGGATCAGACAGAAGAGCCCGGATATGACGTCTAATCGATTCGACGTCCAAAAAAATCCAAGAGAAATATGTTAATGGCTACTTTACTATGTCGACTTCCTGAACACATATTCTTAAATGTATAACTTTTCAGTTCTATAAGAATATTCTATATTTAAGCTAGTTAGAAAATGGAAAGTTCTGTTTCTTCGTCGGTCTAACACACCAAGGCCTGTACACACACAAACCAACACAATTATAATGATATCATGAAAAATATCTAAATTAGGCTTACACGGCAAAGTTCATCGTTTTAGCCGATGTAAGCCGTTTTACGTGTTATTCTAATAAATATTACTACCTTATGGTGCTTTTAGTGCGTTTTAAGTATTCAAATACACGTAGGTAGTTGGCTCAGTGGATAGTGAAATCTGTTAGCAGTTGTGATATATCAACTACGCATTTCTTTTCCTTCTCTTCCATTTTAAATAACAGCTGTTATTATCTTTTTATAAATACAACGGTTGTAACAGTTATCAATAAGTATAGCACTTGAGTATTTGGAGTTAACTAACCCTTTTTTGGCGGATTTAACATTTAAAGATAGGGAGAAGTGTTACCTTGATACAACCGTTCTCTCTTCTTTCCCTTTCTCTCTCTCTCTCTCTCCTTGTCTCTCTCTCCATATATATATATATATATATATATATATATATATATATATATATATATATAACTTGAATAAATTGCCTTTTTGCGGAATATACCTTGCTATGAGCAATTGAATTGAAAAAGATTTGACTTTTGCTTTTCTAATTCCTTTTCATCCTTCTACATACAGGGTGGGCCAAAATAAGGGTCCTATCTTTAAATTTGAATAACTTGAATTTGAATAACTACCACAAAATAAAAGTTAAACTCACCAAACTTTATGTGTGTGTAGACTGACCCTTCCGAGATTTTTTGAAATAAACAAAACAAATTTTAGCCGAAAAACACTTCTTAAAACTTACAAAAACTAAAGTATTGTTTTTTACACTGTTTTGAGTTTTTTAAGCAAAAATAATGTTTTCTAAATGAGGGTACGTTCCTTAGAGCTAATACGGCTCATGCTTGCTTCGGAAGGGGTCCTTTACTTATTCTAAAAAAAAAATTTTTTTAAATCAATAAATAAAAAGGTTATGAATTTTTAAAAATAGGACCCTTATTTTTGCCCACCCTATATATATAAATATATATATATATATATATATATATATATATATACATTAGAATATATTTGTTTCGTTTATCAGCGGCGTGTAACTAGCAATTTTCTACCTCTGACACGTAGAAATAATTTTAACCTTCTACATTCTACTGAGATTTAAAACTTTTCTCGTGAAGCATTTTTTGTGGAAAAGTATCGCATGTAACATTAGTTATCGATACCCATAAATAATAATGCAACACCGTGATGTTTTGTACACCCGTTCATAAACGAACAAATACTACGATAATTACCAGCAGACACGTTAATATACGAAATAATATGACTTACTTAAGACAATCTCTAGAATAACATTTAATAAAAAGAATGATTATTACTTTTTACTAATATCTCTAGTTGACTCTTAAATGAACGAAATGATAAAAATCTTTTACGGAAATCTATAGTAGACCTGTTAATACACAACAAGTATGTCTCGCTTATAAACATCTCTAGAAAACTCGTCCATAAACTAAATATTGCGACTCATTTACAACACTCTCCAGTAGACTTGTTAATAAACAAATAACAATCAATGTTACTCTCTTACGATACTAGGTAGGCTACTATTCTGATGAAATGACTACTTCGTGGATCTAAGAACGCAGCTGTTGGAATCAAACAGTCCTGGGACAGACATAAATACACGCTCCTCAAATCATTTGCGTATATGATTTACGTTATGTGTTTTATTACTGCCTTTGCATTACTCATAGTAACATTCGATAATATAAAACTATTACTATGACTGTTTCTCATACGTATTAAAATAAAACAACTCTTAACGTCTAGTTAGAACTTTTTTAATTATGTAGATTTGGTAATCAATTAACCCAAATGGCTAATGTTTCTTTATCATTTAAATTGATATTATTCCTTTTTAGATATGTTGACGTGAAACTTAAAAACATAACTGCATCTAACTGTTTTCCTGAACATTAGGTAATTATTTGTACTTCTTGGCCGTTTGGCTAAGATCAAAGTGGAGTATCTGTTCCGATGGATACTGCACCCCATAGACTGGTATTGTCTTGGACTTCGGGGCTTTATTTACGCCGGTCTATGGGTCTGTCCTGTGCAGTTCTAGGAGGTTTACCCTCCCATGCTTCGCCTCCCCTCTTTGGAGAGGAGTACGTTTATTGCTTACTGCCTGAGGCGCCCCTACCGGGGAATGCCGACAGGGCTGCCCAGGCAATTTTAACACCCCACTTTCCCGACCCGACCTTGGGTCACATCTTACTTGTGGGAGTAAGATAAAAACTGGACTTGTGCCTAACTCCTGCAGAGGAGTAAATCAATACTGCTCTACATGGTTATTGATTATATATATGGAATAAATAAATATAACAAGTATACCCATTAAATTAATTTTAAAAACATATATGGCGAGTTTGGTTGCACTACAATTGAGTATACACTTGTTTATGTTGTCATATAAACATTATTATTATGACTGGGATGCAAATGTCGGTTATTGTGATAATATTTATTTCGTCTCAACTGTGTTCTTATATAAGTATTAAAGTTAACTATCTAAACACAAGATTATCATTCCGTGCGATACTCTACGTTATGTGAAAACGAAATTACTTCCGATCAATACGGTATGCAACATTACGTTCTAAATCAATAATTGTTAATTTATTAAAACTTCATTCCTAAATAAGTTATAATGTTTATAGCCCCACGTATTCTTGTAATAAACATTAAATCTATGTATCTAATGATCATGACGTGTTAACAAAATGTTCATATAATAACAGCATGGAACATCCTATTGACATGCCGGTTTGAATCCTATGTCTCAAAGCACAAAATATGGCACGGACGTGCCGGGAAAATCTCTACGATTCAAATCCTAGAGACGGCACCAAGAAAATCCCTGTTGATCCACTAAACGGGGAAGTCACCCAGTGTCGTATTCTATGTGGAACGGCAGTACATGTAATGCAATGCCTCGAATACCGTATGTTTTCCGACTAGGTGCTCTGTAAATCTTTTTACACCAATGCTGTTTTTTAAATATGCACACAACTTTGGTATTGGTGCAGCGTTATAGTAAACTTGAGTAAGTAGCTAGTGCTATCATCTTCACCTAAATAAGGAGAATTAGAACACAGCTTTGTAACAATAATCATAATCTAAAAGAAAAAGGCATGTTGCTCATTTCAGAGAATTTGACTACAACGAAGGCTTGGTTAAGGGACTTTAAAATGTGCCCCGTGTGTTGTATCTTGGAGAAAGTGGAATTTTAAAAAGAATTCTTCCTAACCTTTTACATTTCTCTCATTTACCGTTGGCCGAACTTGACCGTCTACTGAGCTGAACTATGAACTCCTCGTGAATTCGCTAAGTGTAAGTACTGTTTGGGGGGACGTTTAATTGAAACTAGTTATTTTATTCCCTGCAAAATAACAGTTTCTGCCGCATGTTATCTATTCTGGTGGTTAATCGGGCATTAGAATGTATTTTTGACAAACACAATGTGCTTTTAATTCAATCCATATTAGTTTACACTATTGTTACCTTAGTAGCTCAAATATATTGGAAAAAATACCGACGTGATAGAGAGATAGGCCTGTGTGGGTATGTATGTATATGTGTGTGGAGAGTTCGGACGCGGAACGCGATAGATCCAATTCATTTTAATTGAGACCTTAAACAATAAAAATACGAATATATTGAATCTAGATTTCGAATGAAAGCTGATTTTAATGGAAATCAAAATAAACTATTTGGTATCATATCATGTAACACATGATTTTGGGGTGTCGTCGAGTGTTGAAATACACCCCTTGTTGTAGAGACAGTTTCGTGATTTTGAAAATAGCGTTTGTCGCGTTTTGCGTTCGAATTTATTCGTATATGTATATTAATAAACATATTAATAAATAAAAGAATGTACACAACCTAATATTAAATATAGGCATACAATTAAAGTGGGACCTGATATTGATATTGATGCTTCTCGGTATTTCACCTGATAATACGAGTTAAATATAAAACGTAATCACAATTACTTTAAGTATAGATGTCCTTAAAAGTACTTTTGAATCCTCATAATACTTTAAAATGAGTTATTTAAACATTCATGAATTAAAGAATATATATAACCTAATGTTAAATATAGGCATATTATTAAAGTGGGCCATGATGTTGACATTGGTGCTTGTCGGTATTCACATGATAATGCGAGTTAAATTTAAAACGTAATCACAATTAACTTTAAGTATAAATGTTGTTAAAAGTACTTTTGAATCCTTATAATACTTTAAAATGAGGTATTTAAACATCATTTCATAAAAAATAAAATAAAATAAATAAATAAATATTTAATAGCTTCCTTCGGTATTTTGAATCATGTCTAGGTAACTATAAACGATTTTCGTTGTAAGTGACAAATTTAATAGAAACTTACTACTTAAGTGAAGAATTCTGGATAATTAAGCTTATCTTAGTATTATTTGAAACGATTTATAAATAAATACTAAAGTCCTTCCACAAAAACACCGAAGTATAACAATCTTAATAGTTGCTTGAATGGATGGCTGAGTCTATGAAACTAGCTCTAAACTCTTGAACTTAAAAGAGTTTCGTATCAAAATGACCTAAATAGACATCTGAAGGCTAATTGATGTAACTTTAGAATGTAAAAAAATTACCCTCAAGTAAATTAGAATGTATATAAATAAATTATAGAACTTATTAACTATTTCATAACTATTACTGAATTAACATGTATAAATGTCCGCACAACACTTAGGATGTACTAGCTTTGCACGAACAATTCAAAATTGCGTATTAGTGGGTTTCACCACGTGTGAGTTTGCTCTGTTTCTTTGTTCTTTGTTTGGTTTCACCAAAATATGAACCACTGTATAGTGCAATATATTTCAAGACATTTTAATCCAAAAACATTTTACTCTTTGTGAATTTTTCTGATGAATTTGTAATGTTGTAAAAACGATATTGACATAAAAACGTTGTTTATCACAAGGCAAATTAGACGGACCGTAAAAATAAATCTCACAGAAATGTTATGTTTTTTTGAAATGTGAAAAAATAAATATAATAAAATGAAACCATGGTTAGTGGAATATAATATGAACTGACTTATATTTGCACCGTTGTCACTAATTGACAATCATCGAGCTTAATATTTTAAGGAGACTGCAAAGTAAAAGGGCATTGATAGTATATTGTCATTAACAATTATATATATATATATATATATATATATATATCAAATGTTTTATTTTCTAAATGTGTAAACTGAACAATGTCGTCTGTCGGTGAAAAACACTTTAATCTTTAAATAAATATTCATAGTATAGGTATATATGTATATCTAATTAAAAGTCGTAATCGTTTTGCGCTAAATGTTGGCATCTCGCTTCTGAACGTTCTCAGAAACATGATTAATCATTCCGATGTTGAACTGTGCTCCTCGTTTCCACAATGGAAGAGTGAGTTATAGCAAATGGAGTAAATTCTTCAAATATTTGCCATTACTCAATGACACGCTTGTTTGCTTACTGGACGAGGGTACACTGATCTATCCAGAAACGTTGTTTTTTTATGACAACTGCTGATGCTTTCCTTTTCTTAGCTTTATTTAAAATACCCCTTGCAAGAGAGAATTAGATGTTCCGTTGACATAGAATAAGTTACATTTTACAAGTAATTCATCAGTGTCGTCTCAGAGATGGTGTATTGATTTACTCCTCTCCAGGAGTTAGGCACAAGGCCAGTTTTTATCTTACTCCCACAAGTAAGATGTGACCCAAGGTCGGGTCGGGAAAGTGGGGTTTAAAAATTGCCTGGGCAACCCCGTCGGCATTCCCCGGTAGGGCGCCTCAGGCAGTAAGCAATAAACTTACTCCTCCTCAAAGAGGGGAGGCAAAGCCTGGGAGGGTGAACCTCCTAGTACTGCACAGGACAGACCCATAGACCGGCGTAAATCAAGCCCCGAAGGCCAAGACAATACCAGTCTATGGGGTGCAGTATCACTCGGAACAGATACTACACTTTGATCTTAGCCAAAACCACGAAGAGTAGCCGTCTCGGAGATGGTTTAGGTAATAGTCGATACCGACGTAAACTAACGGACTGAGCATGTATAGTTCGAATCCTGTCAGTTTCATATCACCATTTTCATAAGTGTCATAGCGTTAATACTTAATTTTGCAAAGAACTGAAGAAACAATGCTAACAACAAAATCGAACCGGTCAAATTTCGTACTATGCTTTTTCATACACATTGTTGTTTTATAGGGGCTTTAGATACAATTGTACTGCCCGATATATGGGAATGCCTAAGGACTCTCATAAACGTAACCTATTATACGCTGGAATTCACCTTAATACGGCCAACTCCCAATGAGATATTGATTACCAAAATAACCTCGAAGACTTTTTCTCTTGTAAAAACTTTACAGTCCTATTATATCGGAGTAGCAGTGCAAATTGCGGTACCAGTGTACAAGATACAACATTAGAACATTCGTAAGTGACATACCGAGAAGCCGGCGAGGATTAGTAAAATATAGGAGTCAGTTGAAAAGGACGAATGATAAGGTTAACGTGTAAATTTGACGTATAAGTCCATAGCATTATGTATGCTGATGTTGTATAATGCTATTGAAATAGCTTTCAGCAGAGTTGGATAAAACGCACACGATAATAATTGAGTCCACCCATGTGTAACTAAAAACGTTTGGATTTCATAATTGT
The DNA here is from genome assembly GCA_963556195.1 of Sepiola atlantica. Classification (NCBI taxonomy): domain Eukaryota; kingdom Metazoa; phylum Mollusca; class Cephalopoda; order Sepiida; family Sepiolidae; genus Sepiola; species Sepiola atlantica. Next base: position 124,566,332 of record OY744522.1, read on the forward strand.
TTGTTTGTTTTCACTGTTATTTCTAAAAAAAATAAATTATGGCAAGCCCCTTATGAATCTCAACTTAAACGCATTACTTTTATCCTCATCATTGTCATCTGTCGCCATATTTGTTCCTGGGCATGTTAGAAACAGGATTTTCCACGTGTAGATAGACTACATCAAAGCCGAAAAATCCATTATAAGTTAACCGTAAAAAAACTTGTCAGTAAATAAGGTCATCTAAAGAAGTCTCCTGTTGGCGTGCTAAAAACACTAGCGACATATTCCTCTTATTTGTAAACCGCGAAAACGAGCGAACGTATTTCGGACAGCGATAGATTGAGGTATGGATTAATGGAGGACTAACTAGTATATAAAACGATAAGCTGTACTGTACAGTGATCAGAAAAAGAAAATACCCCCAAAGTGTGAATCTCGAAAGATTGCGCGCTGCTATTATTAATCACTATTCCAAAGGAAGCTATAACAAGAAGACAAGGGCGGAAGTTAAAATCAACTCGCATGACAACAAGAGTACAAAACTGTGAAACAGAACGAATAAAGTAAGAGAGAGAGAGAGAGAGAGAGAGAGAGAGAGAGAGAGTGGAGAGGGCATATCTTAACACTGTAGCGATCATTACTGCGAATAATACGGAATAGAGTGACAACTGATTGAGCTGACTACTCACGACATTAGAGCAACGAAAGCAAAAGTTGTTAGCTGTTTAAATGACTAGCAACAGTGTACATAATTACTTGAGACAAAAAACTCATCAACCGTTACGCTACTAACTAATTCCCGCTGCAGTGACTTGTGCTAAAATCTTTTTACGCAATCAAAGACAAGTCTTCCTAAAATTCGTCCGTTCAATCTAAGGTGAAAAAGAAGATCCACCTACTTCACAAGGAGATCGTTTCTCTCTTCTTTTTACGTTCAGCTCAGTAAGCTTTCCGAAAGCAAGGGACTACTTCCTGGGGCTAACACTTGTTGTTTTAATGAGATACATAGATATCAGAGTGTGCAATTTTTTCTACTTATCAAACGTTGAGTTAGAAAAGCAGTTAATAATATTAATGTTTTAATTATTTTATCACCAATAACCAATTGAATATGTTAGAGTGTATACTCATTATGAAATTTTCTTTGGTGTAAGCGAATTAAGGACAATAATTCACCAGGTTTAGTGCATTGCCTTGCTTAGTGCTGTTACTTAAAGTAACATAAATAAAAGAAGGTGCATCATTCCTCGTATGTGCCAGTGTATAGCCATGATGAGTGGGGCGTATTAACAATTCGAAGTTTGTTATGTTTAATATTTTATCAGAGTTTACTTGTAGGGTGAAGTGTCCTCATCGTAGGTTGTACTGAGAAAACCTTGTATATAGAGACCGAATACACTCAATGATGCTGTCTAGAAGGCAGTCATGTTTAGACATGAAAAGGTGTTAATACGTACGATCGATCTGCGAAAAGCAACTTATCTTATAAATATACTCAGATACTTCTTGAAATGCTATTGAATACTTTAGCGTGACAGACCTATGAAAATGCTATTAAAAACTTCAGCCTAACGGATCTACGTAAATTCTTTTGACAAACTTAAGCGTGGCAAATGTATGGACATGCTATTTGGGGCTTAAGCGTGACCGTTTCATGTAAATGCTATTTAGAATTTAATCGTAACAGAATTACAAATAAGCTATTATGCATCTTAAATTTGACAGATAGACGTAATTTCAATTTTTAACGTGACATGTCGTCGAAGAGATATATCGAACGACTCACCGACGGAGTTCCACATGAAGACACATGGACGCATTAATAATTACTTACACTCCTTTGTGATTTCTTTATCCGAAGAGTTTATCACAAAAAAATGCTAGTCGAAGGCTAAGCATGGTTGACCGACCGACAGACAATACATATTATAGATATACTAGGCCGCATCTAAAATCGATGTTTTCATTTAATCAGCGCGTTTTAATATCAAGATCCTTTGGAAATGGGGGGGTTAGAGCTGAACGAACGTACAAACAGATGCTCCAATAAAGGTAAGTCTACGTTTCTAAAAATAACTTTCTCCTAATCTTTTATATTTGTGTTTGAAATCATTTTGTGATAGATCATTATTTATTTCGTAATTATTCTGGAGTGTTTTTCCATTCCCACGTCACTTATAATAAACAAGAACCCTCAAAATAAAATAGTAGAGTGTTTAATATGCGAGAAAAGATAGCCGACAATGCAGGTTAAATTAGTTGCCATTGAACCTCAGTGACCCCAATTACGTTTTTTTACAATACAACTCTGACGAATGTTGGCTATGTCGAAACTTTGACACTGTAGTATTAAGATTCACTGGGTCTCGGCTAAGGTCTCTTTGGGAAAGAGGATTTGGATGAAAACTCAAACTAATGAGATCTTGACCAGTATGAGCAATGTTATCATGATTTATCATGAACTCAAAAAGCATAAACAAATCTACATGGGTATTTTTTTTCGAATTTCTTTAATATGGAAAGCAAATGGGGTCTTATTGTGTAAGTTTGAAAATTCATCCCTTGTGTATTTCTGTATTTTTATTTATGTATCTGTGTGAGCAAGCTTTTGTTGTTTTAGTTTACTATTTTTTTATTTCCTGAAAATATACGGGGTGAGTCTCTTCTCCCCAAAATAAATAATGATAATGTCACATGCTTCTCTGGGGCTTGCCTTGATTTTTGCTGTGATGGTTTTATTCTGTTCAGAGATTGTCGTGGAGGGTTTGGGTGTACTGTATATTTGTGATAAACCCCCAGATAAAATCTAGAAGATTAATGTTCGGTGACAGAAGATGGCTATTCAGGATCACATCTATTACTGATGAGCTGATCAACAAAGTTGAAAATGCTTATAAAATTCAACAAAGCTGATGAAAAGATCGATGTAAATACTTATTATAAGATTCTGTAATACCAAGTATTGCCAGGTCTAGCTGGCAATTATTTATTGAAACAGGATAGTGCTCCAACCCAGACTGATAGAAAAAATACAAGATGTCTGTAAATTCAACTTGATCCATTTCGGGGGATCATTAAAATGAACGCTTTCTAGACAATCATCAATCCATCTGAATTATGCTATTTGGGGTGTTTTTGAACATACTACTAATAACACATAACCCAGTAAAGTCAACTCTCTTCAATATACTATTAAATAAAGATTGGAGAAGTTGTATTCCGAATATTTGAGGTACACGTGTGCAAGTTTCACACAGCTTGTGAAGGCAGTTATTTAGAAAGAAGGATAACCCATAAACTAAAGCATGTTCTATTATCTAAAGATGTTTGTGACAAATAAATTCTCATGACTTTATATACATTAATTGGTCATACACTGTATTTTAATCGTTAAAATTCTGTGAAGTTTACTTCTTCAACCTGTATATATATACATGCCAACACTACGGTAAATAAGTCCTTTAAATAGTAAATGTCTTAATAACAGCACTTTGAAAAGTCAGCGTGTCGTCGAATTCAAATGATATTTTTAAACGCTATCCCATTTTCAACTAACGTAAGGCTGTTGGATACCGATACTCAAAAATGGAATTCCCTAAAGCTGTATCTTATCCGAATTGATCCCTATCTTCTCTGAAGTCTCAGAAGTTATTGCAGTCCTGAAATACAAAGATCCTGATATATCTCGCAATAATAAATATGAATTAATATTTAAACAATTCTAAGAAAGATAAGATGAACCTAATAGGAATTGTAAAAACAACACGCCAAATTACACATGAAAGAATTATTATTTTACTGTAATTGTTTTAATTTTATTGTGTTGTTTAATTTTAATGAAACAAAAAAAGACATATGAATAACAATTTTCTGATGAATCTTACTAATTCTAGCGATCAATAAATGTCTGAAATGTGTGTATTGTTAAGAGCAGTTTACCGCAACGTATTTAAACATCAATTAAAATGATATCTCAAGATGTAAACGTATACCAAAACTGTACGAAGGATGAACGAACATAGGCGGACTACACCGGCTTCCTCCTTCAGAAGATTTTATAGTAAATTCACAAGCGGTCCCCAGTCGCATGTGTATACCGGACAAGGAATATGACAGCGTAAGCATTTTGCAGTTCTGGCAGGGATCAACGTTGTATAACTCTGATTATCTAACAAGAACAGGTCTGTTAACGGGATGATACGATAAGCATCTTATTAACAATAAGTGTGATTTTAACAGTTGCGTAGAATTGAATAAACTCTCCCATAAACTTTGATCTTTACTAGCGAATTTTGATGTTTTTATTGGCCCTGTTCAATAGTGATGTAATCTCACCTAGCTAACTTGTAACGCATATTTATTAGTGAAATATAAAAATAAGTTGTCTCCCTGGGTACAATAACGTAATTTATCTTCCATAAGTTTAATAAATATGTAAATAAATATAAATATAAATCCACAACTACTTAAGTTAATCCCAGGCAATGTCAAGTAAGTAGAGTTTAGTACATTATATACAATACATTACTCGTGGCAAAAGTTTTACATTTCAATTTTACTTCCTTGTCGGATAGTTCATAATCTTCCATTTACATAACCAGAGTTGTATTTTAATTTCGAAAAGAAAAGAAAACAACGCAAACCCAAGATATTATTGTAAAATACATTAATACTAAATACATAAAGCCATGTGAAAACTTATACTTACGAAAAGTTTTTTCAAATGTTGAATATGTGTTTTTATTTCAATTGCAGCTCCAGCAACCGAAAATTCGATTTCATAATTAGACTCTACTTATTCCATAGATAATTCAAGAGGACATTGCATAGTATGATGCCACTCATTTTGTAATGCCATCTTTACTCAAATAATTTGACATTTATGACCGTAAACATGTCCATTTAGTTTACTTGTCTCTCTCTCACTCTCTCTCCCTCTCTCTCTCTCTCTCTATATATATATATACATATATATATATATATATATATATACATATATATATATATATATATATATATATATTATATGTATACTTTTAATAAGATTCTAATGAAAACATCAGTAGGTTAAAGTGATATATAATCAACTTGATGTAGTTATTAATGCCTTCTATAAACACAAGCATTCACACACCCACACACATACACACACACGCACATATATAAAAATTACAACTTACCTGGAATAGTGATTCCCCTAATCGGTTCGAATTAGTATTCAGATTTACAAAAGGGAATACTGATTAATTAGCACACTCTCGATTATTAGATAATCCATAAAACTACAGAAAATCATTGAAGCAAGCAATATCTTCTATCATTAATAATTGTTAGATATTATGTGGGCGTACACTAATGTATCTTTACGTCAACATGTATGTCTCTGTGTCTATACATAAGCATTTTTATGCAACTGTATACTTATTTGAAGCGAACCATGTTAATAACAATATTTAACATATGCTGCGTAAGAAAATATATATATATATATTTATCTATCTATATGTATATATATATATGTATATATATATATACATAAATATATATATATATATATATTAATGTATATATATATATATATTAATATATATGTATAACTATATATATATATATATATATATATATATATATATATAAATATATGTATTCATAAATATTCACAATATTTGACATCTGCTGCATAAGTGAATATATATATATATATATATATATATATATATGTGTATGTATATTCATAAAGACAAATTACTTTTTCTTCGTTTCTTTTTATTTCCATTTGCCGTTTTTTTGTAGAATATATTCAATTTTTAAATGTTTGACATTTTTGTAAGTTCTCTGATATTAACGGTCTAGGGAGTTCACATTAATGTCGTTATAATTTTAACACATGTCAGTGTTAAGAAACATAGTTTGCTATCACGCATTAAACACATTCATTTAAATAAAGAAATAACCCTACTTACACATAAAAGTATGTAATTCGTAAACATTCTTAAATATACCAGTTTCTTATACAATGCTGCTCACTTATTAACAATAGGTTTCCTATTTAAAATTTCTATTTTCTTTACATCACAAAAAAAGAAAAATACTTTGCCTAAATATACCGATTGTAGCGTTCGCTGGATTTTCCGAACTGAACCGGTACCATTTAGTGTGGTATTAGTCCTAGGCGGGCTATGTCGGCTTCCCCCGAAATAGGAAGTTTACAGAGAATGTCAAATTCATAATCCGCATGTACATCCCGCTCATGGGAAATTGACAAACGACGCCTAGCATTTCAAAATGGTCAACCATCTGGTACTAACCTTGCTCTACGTCAGTTAACTTTGATTGTCTAACGAGATCCGTTGTGTGAACGCGATTATGCGGTTCACTGAACTATCGACACCCTTACCTCCTTACCTAGATTATCGTTATCACATCTATTCGTATTAGGTAGCTGTTGTAGTACATGAAACAAATAAGCTGATGACAAGAGTTAAACAAGCATATTAATCAATGCATAGCTTGAAGAACTCACACTGCGTGAACCATGCTCATCTCTTGTGGATTCCCATTGACATATTATCCGAAATTATTGAGCTCTACTTGTGTAGAAATCACAGTAAAATAACTGAAAATGCAAATGCTATATACATAAAATATATTGACTTATAATATAAGTATAATATTTTGCATGATACTATATATATATATACATATATATATATATATATATATATATATATATATATATATATATATATTAAGTTAAATAATAATAATAAAATTAAATGAAACCAATATTTCCAAAAGTGCCAACTATCAAGTAGAGCATTTATAAACATTATTACAATCTACTATCGAAACATTGGCTATATAATCATATATATATATATATATATATATATATATATATATATATATATATATATATATATATTTATATATATATAAATATATATATGTATATATATAAATATATATATATATATATATATGTATATATATACATATATATGTATGTATAAATGTATTTATATATATACATATAAGTATATATACATATACGTATATATATATACATATATATATATATTTATGTATATATGTGTTTATATAAATATATATACATATATACATATATATATGTATACATATATGTATATATTTATATATATATATATATATATATATATATATATATATATATATATATAGTCACCCACAAAAATGATTAATTCGCTGTATCACAGTCTTTCGTCTGGATTAAGAGGCAAACGTTTCACACCGGGGCGGACCTCGATGACTTTATTCATTCCACGCTTTAGGCTGTCAGTTTTTACTAATAACTTAGCATCATCGCTAATGATAACTAGTGATTTCACTTACAGCATTGCTCAACATACGAATGAGAGCACGATAAAACGACATACAGATAGGTATACTGAGTCACATGGTAACTAACGTGTATCGTTACCTGTACAGTGTCTTACAAATAAATCGTGAAAGTGTAAATTCCTACATTTTACTCATACCCTGTTTCTCTAAATCTGTAGTTTAATCCTGTTTAAGTAAAAAAGGAAGAAAATAAAAAAAATAGACTCATCAATTTAATTTAATTTTAAATATCTTCTTCTCAAGAAACATTGAACTAAAACCATTAACTTTAAAAGAAATAAAAAAAATGTGTCACGAGACTGGTAAATTAATATCTTTAAATTAAATTAGTTGCTCTCGGCTAGACATTTGGATTTAACGAGGAAAAACTGCAAAATATAAAAATAATAGATATTCTGGAAGTGCGTCTATTTAATCTGTGCGCTTAACGATAGAAATATGATTTCAAACCCATGCACCACAGAAATTGCTATTTCTAATATATGTGTGATAGACCTACGGAAAGGCTATTTGTAATACCACAGAAAATGCGTTTTAATCTTAAATATGACATACCAATTACTCTTATATTCAATATGTGCATTTACCGATAAAAACACAGGCGTGACAAACTTGGAGAACTGTCATTTTAAATTAAGTGTTACCGACTAAGCGAGGTATTCTGCCGCCTTAGCACATTAGTAGACGCATCTGCACTTAATTACGTCCATTCAGACTTCGGGTTTGGCGAATGAATTCTATTTACAACAATTATAGATGGCAGACCGACCGAGCTTTATATTTATATAAGTTGACCTATATTTAGAACATGAATTCATATTTTAAACTGTAACCTGAACAAAAATGATTGAAGGGCAGATCCTTTTATTAAAAGTACACGACGATCTAAAAATAGTGTCATGTGGTTTACATGGAAATAGAAATCGGAAAGATTTTATAAATACGAATATATGTGTTGCCTGTTGATTCCAATAAAGTAAAAGTTGAAACGACTTTTATATATTTTGTGATGTCTGTGTTAATTAAAGTTGGTGTTTTTGTACACCTTAAAACACAGACGTTTCACCTTTAGGACGAAACGAATATAATTACCAAACATTGTTTTTCTTTGTTTTCGCGTGCGCGTAATTTGGCGAAAAGGAAGAGCAGTGATCAAATTCGAAATAAAACAAAGAACTCAATAAATGCAAGTAATAAAAAGAAAATGAAGTAGAAAAATGTATTAATAGAAAAAAGAGAACAAAGAACATATAACTTAAAAAAGAAAAAGAGGTTAAGAAAGATGCAAAGAGAAACGACGAATACAAGAGAAAATAAAAGTATAGAAATAAATATGAAAAGAAAGAAAGGATGATATATGAATGAAATAAAGCAAAAACAGAAAGTGAAACACCATAGAAAGAAGGGAAGAAAATATGATAATGTAATGACTAACATTAGAGTGAAGATGAAATGCTCGAATACAAAAAAGCGATAGATTCCATTTTTTTTAATTTGTGAAATTAGATTATAAATAACGAAATACTTCAATATAGAATTTGACATTAAAGGATTAAACTGAGAAAATGGGGAAACAACAAACAAGATAAATATGCTTTTGTATTAGTAAATAAATGCTGAAATTTTGTTCAGGGTTTTAAAAACTGTTAAATTTAAATGTTTGAAATTATCTTGACTAACATGTATTTTCTGATTTAGTTATCTCCCCTTGTAAGAAATATTTGATAACTCAGAATTAATGGCTGGTATGGAATCTTTTTTTCTTGTGAGGATATACATTCGTTTATTTTTTTGCGAATTACTTTTTGAAAACATTCTAGATTTTTGATCATTTGAACATTTTATATTAAATTTGATTAAGAAAATGTATAAAGAAAAAGTAATATCAATATAAAAATAATTATACGGTTTTGCTGTCTACTGTGTTTTTACATTTTAAATTAAGCATACACGGTTTTGGCAATCGCGTTAGATATTCACATTTTTAGGTCATTTTCAAGTATGCTTTTAGTGTATATTATTTAAATGTTATCATACGACGTCTACATTTGTCAATTACTTTGCTCTATGTAGTTTATTATAAATAAAACAAGGTTTAATTTAAAGAATTCAAAAAATTAACAGCCAACGGAAGCAACTCTCTATATTTATAAGATGAGAGTTACTTCTATTCTTTAATATCATGATGAAATGTTTACCAATCTTATTATATTTAATTAATGATAAATGTGCTTTGGTAATTATAAGTATATCATTGTATTTAATAATATATTGTATATAATAACACACGCCATTTGTGTTTCCTTGAAAGAGATTATTTTGGATTCTTAATTACACGTAAATCATGAAAATGCGAATTTTGATTCATAAAATTTTGGAGAAAATTATGTTTTATCCTTATAAAATTATCCTTAGATATATACTATGAAACGATTCAAGGAGTCATAAGTTATATTTTTTAAATTTACTAGGGATGTATTTACTTGATATCCTTATAATGCAGCATTTCTATTTGTATGATGCCATATTATTTCGTAGTGTATTTATATATTTAGCTAATGGTGTCCAATCATCAGCAGGGGCAGCTTTTAGTCTAATATTAAATGAGGATGCCTGATTTCTATACTTATATTTAATGTTACAGCGGTGGATCATATACTGCTCTAGTATGATGGCCCTCTATAACGCTTATTTATGGTGGGTTGCATCATATCATATAAAATTACGCGGCCTATTATTTTTACTACTATAATTTATTGTTTGATTTCATGCATATTTAGATTTTACATAACTTGTATGTACATTTTTATTTGAATTTACGTTTGTTTTTAATTTACTGTTTACTATTAAGCGGGTTAATTAATCTTAGAAACGCGTCCCTCACGATGCACTACGAATAGTAAATATTCAAAAGCAAATCATTTTTATTGAATATTTCGTGGTATGCGCGTATGTAAAATGCCCCAGGGGCTGAACGCCTCTGACTTGCACAGTTCCACGTGACATTTTGTGCCAGGTGTAGCACCTGTTAGCCTCCCTCTGATATTCTACATTAGTTACTATACAGTATAAGCCGCCACTCAAGCGGCTAGTGAGGGAATGACTACACTGTACCTACGCAAGACATAGCCTTAAGCCGTACTAAGGTGGATGTGTTTCACCTAGAGTAATTTAAACAAATCAAAAGCTGAGAAGTGAGCTTGAACCTGGAAGACGTTAGCATAGCTGACTCATACTGGGTAGCAGCGAACAATCAAGTGAGCGTGCACTGCGAGAAATCCGTCAACAGCAGACCAGTCGGTATGTCAGTTTGTGAAGGCGGGTGAAATGTGGCAACCAGTCAGGAGGTGTGGTCGTCTCGATGTTCGTGCCACTGATCATAAACCTGCCTGGCCAATATGATAAGTCGGCTGTTTGTGCATCAACCTATTCATGCTCAACAAATCAACTCACATGCGTCTCCAAGGGCACCAGTAGTGGGACAAATGATCGAAGAAAAAAATGAAAGGAAGTCTGGCGGCGATCTGAAGACACGGTGGGGACAAAGTTGCGATATCTGAAAGTTTTTAGTGGTCAACCGTCATATTTAAAACCGGAGCGTGATACGGCAGAGCACTCCGCGACTGAGCAGCTCTTTCTATGATCAACTCTACACCCCTCAAATGGGGAAGGGGCATAAACATCTTTCCTACACATAGTTTGCTTCACCTAACCTGCCTGGAAAACTGCTTTAAAGAGGTGTAAACTTAATTGCGGTCGAAACAAGGAAGTAAAATTAGAAATGGCATCATGGAATGTCCGTACCCTATTGGACTTAAACCCTTCAATAGAAAACCCGTGAAAACGCCGCTTTGTCGCACAGAAACTCCAGAGACTCGACACCGATACTGCAGCACTTAAAAAAAACGCTGTTCAGGTGAAGTACACCTGTGTGAAAAATGTGGTGGCTACGAGCCTGCCAACCTACGACTACATTGGGTTGGCTTCGCTATAAGGAACACATTGATGTTGTGAATCAGTGAATTAATAGTCGGCGTAAACGAATGCTTTACGACTGTTAGGGATTTAACTGGTGAATATAGTGTACCAAAGTAGTCAGGGCTCCCACACACGATGAACAAAATGGAAAACCTTATCAAAAGCTGGTTGTCAAGAGAAGTTTATCAAAATGATAAAACTTGTTCACAACGATATGACGGTAATCGCAAATGACAGATCTACAGATTAATTCACACTTAAATCTGGGGTTAAACAGGGTGTATAGCTGCACCGACCTTGTTTTCAACCTTTATTGCGACTGTACTGCACCTAATTGATGGCAAAATCTTACCTGGTATATCTATAAACTATAGAATTGATGGTGGGGTGTACAGTGTGATACGCATGAAGGCCAAAACTAGAATAAAATTGCATTCTCTTATTGGAAGTCAATATGCAGATGATAATACGGGTTTTACTTTGACTGACAAGGACTTGCACGCCTCAATTAATGCCTTTGCGGATGCTTGCTCGGACTAAAAATACACGTTTGAACAATGGATGTTTTATTCCAGCCTTTACCTCAAGATAGCAACAGATACCCTCCTAATATTCAACTAGGCGGCGAATTGCTAGAAAACGTGAATCGCTTTGCGTACCTGCGTAGCTATCTCGTTCTAATGCCACCACCCGCGAGGAAATCCAATATCGTATTAAGGGCGCAAGTAGTGTATTGGTAAACTTCGTTCCAGAGACTGTGTTGATAAGTATTTTCGGCTTGATACCAACATATTAGTGTATCTAGCCATAGTTTTTCCAACAATGTTCTATGCATCGGAGACCTAGACGACATACCGTCGACAACTTATAGCACTCGAAAAACTACATCAAAGACTTTTGAGAAATATTTAAAAAAATAACTGGCAAGATCGTCGAAATAACATGACGGTTCTGGAAGAGTCTGGTTGCTCTAGTATAGAGGCTTATGTTATTAAACACTTTTTGAGGTGTGCTGGTCAGGTTGTAACAATGAGCGACGAGTCCTATCCTAAGAAAATAGTTTATTCCGAACTGAATGCGAGAGCTAGCCAGGCTGGAAGACAGAAGCAGCGGTACAAGGATTGTTTAAAGGAGGATATGACGAGGTGTGGATTTGATAACACAACATTCGAAGCGAATACACCCGTGGGAATTGAGTTGAAGGACGGGATATGAAGTGGTCAGGAAAGATTTGAACGTGAACGATGTATTCACGTTGAAAAACGGAAAGCAGCAAGAATAGTGTGCCGCTAAAATCAATTGGCAAACGATTATGCATGTCCGATAGGATGTGTAAATCTCGAATTGGGGTGTTTTCTAATATAGGAACCCACAAATGAAGCCACCAGAAACCCGTATACTCGATTGGAGTGACGGCCATGATGATGATTGTTCCACATGCTCATATTATATGCTATAACTTTGTATGGAGTTTTATTCACACATTTAATCGCCCACACAACTTACCTGTGCACTTTTAAGAAAATTAATGTCCTTATTATATCCACATATTATTAATGCTGCATTATAATTATTTTTCTCTGATAGAATATTTACTAATTTGAAAATAGCCTTGCTATTCTCTTAGAAATGTTTTAGATGAAAGCGTTTTTAACAGACTTGGATAGTTTGAAATATTGTCTATATAGTATAAAGTATGGTTTGGTTGATGGTAGGGTTTGAAATTATTGTTATCTACATTGAAATTAATATAAAAAAATATTTACTATTTTATTATTTATGTATCTAGTTATTTTGAGATCTTATTTCTTAATAAAAGTCCGTAGGGACTTTTTTGTTTTTTTCTTATAATTTTATATTGCTACAATAACGATGAATAGTGTATTACTTCTATGTAAATCTCCAGTAATTTTTTTTATAGATTTATTTCGGAATATAGAAAGCAACCAACTGAGTAAGTTGTTCAGAATCTGAGGCAGCCATATTTACATCCAAATTAAATTCCGTATACTAGCTCGTCCAAAATTGATATTGGATTTTTTAATGGAAATCGCTCCAGACAAAGTATGACACCACTTAATGTGAACAACTAACAATAACGAAATATAATTATCGTAAAGACAGGAGATGCGTTTTGGCCTGAGTATTTAACAAAACAACGCTATATGTAGGAGGAAACAGTCAGTAGGAAGAGAGTTCCACAAGCCTGCATTTCTTAGAAATAAGCTACTGGAACAGGAAGCTGTATGACAATGAGTGATTAAAACAGCGAATTTATGGGAACAACTAGACCAACAAGTCAAACAGGCTGGAACAAAAAGAGGGGAAAATAGATCATACGATTCCTAAGAACACAGGGCATAATAATATGTATAGAAAAGGCTGAGACTCGGAAAATCATGTCTGTGAGCGAGAGGGTGTAGAAAAGAAGAAATAGTGGGGCTAAATCAAATTACAGACACGTTTCTGCACCTTATCTATTACCCTCAAATGGGACAGAGATTAACCAGCCCGAATATGACAACATAGCTTGATACATAGTTTGATGGCAGATGTGTAAATATAGAGAATAACCCTAAGGTTCTAATGTATGAACTCCAATGGGAAATTTGATGATAGAGAAAGATCACTAATTTTCAGAGTCGATTTCTCGTCAACAAGCATAGCCATCTATTAGAGTCTCATGACAAACAGGGGCACGCATACAATTGAAAGACACGATATTAACAGAATTAAACGAAACAAGCGATTTCCTAGCCTAATCTACAAGTGAACCCAAGTCAACAGCTATATCGACCGCATATTTCAACTGATCCAAGGAAACAACCCGAGAATAGAAAGTGTTATCTTAAGCATAGATGTTAATTTTCGGAATAATATTCTCTGGAAAATAACTATATAGAGAATAAACGGACGTGGGCCAATAATACAGCTGTGGAGAGCGTCATCATTGATAGGAAAATAGAATGAAGGGACACCATCCAAAGTTACTCGCAAGCTTCGATCAGAAAGAAAATACCTACTCATGTCAAGCGCCTCACCACTACTACCATAACCTTAAAGTGTATGTAGGGACCAGAATTCCACTCTCTGACGAACGTCTTCGAAATGTCAAGTGCAATGAATTAACCTTTTCGTGAATTACACATAAACGGACACGTCCGCTCACTTAAAACATTTAACAGATCAGCAGTTGAACGAAAACCACGAAAACAATATTGTACATCACTAAAAAGACCCAGCTTTCCGGAAAATGTAAAAGCGTGTCGTTGTCTAAACTTTCAAAAACATTGCTGATAACAAAGAGGAGACCAACAGGAGGATACTTAGTTGTGTCAGACTGATCACCAGCCTTTGTAAAAAATAGGAGCAACAGAGGACTATTTCCAACAAAAAAGGGGAACAAGACAAGAACAAACAGAGATTGAATAATTAAGAGAGGATAAAAAACAGTTGAGGAGAAGAATGCTTGAGAACGACAAAAGGAATTGAATCAAGACCGGAGGACTTAGACTGGTCAAGATCAGAAAGAACCCTAGCAACAATCTTTGGAGTGATGAAGACAGAATCAATGGACTTGCCTTGCTTCCACCGGTCTGTGGCATTTTCCTGTTCAGTTCTAGGAGGTCAACTCTTCCGGGCTTTGCCTTTGAGACTGTATAAGGTTATTGCTAATCGCCTGAGGCGCCTCTACCGTGGAATGCCGACAGCTCTGTCCAATAATTTTTTGTAGGCCAGAGTGCTCATTTTCTTGAGCGCTGACTTTCAAATCCCACTTTATGACCTTGTATCACATCTTTGTGCTGAAGGAAGCAAAAGTATATTAGAAAAAAAAAGAAAAGAAATATTTTGTTATCAGTGTCTTGGCTGGGATCAAAGTGTAGTATATGTTCCGATGGATGCTACCCTCTATAGACCGGGACCGGCTTGGCTTTCGGACCTTTATTCTGCCGGTCTGAGGCATTTTCCTGTTCAGTTCTAGGAGGTCCACCCTCTCAGGCTTTGCCTTCTCACCCTTTGAGTAGGTGTTAGGTTATTGCTTATTACCTGACGCGCCCCTAACCGGGGAATGACGACGAGGCTCTCCAGGCATTATTTGTAGGCCCGAGTGCTCAACGATCGGACGCTGGCTTTCCAATCCCACATTGCGACCTTGTGTCACATCTTTCTGCTGTAAGAGGAAAAGTATCTATCAAAAATACAAATTAAATCTTTGTTCTCAGTCTTTGTCTAAGATCAAAGTGTAGAAAAAGATATTTGTTCTCGGATTTTTGACGCACATCAAAGTGCAGTATCTGTAATCTGAGATTAGCACGAAGACATTTGCTCTTTCCCCTCCAACTTAAATAATGGGCAGTTAAAGACAGTAACCTTCTGAAGCTTTTTTTTGTCAGCCGCATCCTGACCGTTTGATCCACTTTGTATATCTTTCTTCTCCCCGTCCTGGTGTTGAGATGAGGATTGCTAATTTGTATTATTTTGATTTTTCAGACAACTATTCCTATCGTGTATGTCATTCTCACAACATTCCGTCTGATATAACCTCTCACCTTTTATCGTACATCTTGTTAAGCTCGGCAATTTTTCTGTCGAACTCGGGAATCTGTACAAAATCTCGAACTGAACACTTTATTAAGTCCACTGGGGTAGTTTGCTTTCGTTCCGTCAGCCATGACCGTTAAATAGTCTTAAGTAAGTTTTAAATGCATTATTTAATATCGCCTGCACTGAAGATTGAACGTTAATCTAAGTAATAATCAGTTCTTAGTGGCAGTCTCCTGTATATTGAAGGTGCAATATTTAGAATACAAATATACTAGTAAATATATGCTTTTTATAGTAACATATTTTTGCAAGGCTACGAGGATGCTATGTTCGAATCCATGTTTTGTAACATGACATATATCCTTAATCTATGACGTCACACCAAAGCTATGATAATTTTATGAAGATACTGTCTAAAGATTATTCAGAAAGAGTCCAGGGAAGTTAATTGGTAGCACACATGACTGAAGATTATAAGATTTAAACTCATATTTCTGGCCATTGCATCCGCTTGTTTGTTTAAGAATGTATTATTTAATATAAATGCAATAGTATCTATTTCTAAAAGTAATAAAGTTCTCTAAA
The DNA here is from genome assembly GCA_963556195.1 of Sepiola atlantica. NCBI lineage: Eukaryota > Metazoa > Mollusca > Cephalopoda > Sepiida > Sepiolidae > Sepiola > Sepiola atlantica. Next base: position 124,582,805 of record OY744522.1, read on the forward strand.
AGTTCTAAATGTGACACACTACGTAATGTATTTATCACATGAAACAAATTGTGACTGACGGACGGACAGATAGAATTTATATGTATGTAAAGTTATATATCTATATGATGAAGTCGAATTTTTACACGTGGTTTTTGCTGTTACAGGTGTAGAAAAAAAATGAATAAGGTCATCTACGCCGCAAGCCATTTAGGCCAAGTCCTCATGCGTGTTTCCGAAAAATATGTGTTCATTTCGTGTCAGTGCAAACTTTTTTACATTTACTCCGGAAAGTTGTTACTTCCAACTAAGTATTTCAAAGAGAAAGTTTTGACAATTTTCATTAGTGTCATAGTATCTAGTCTTCTAGCCGCAGTATTACCGTAGTCAAATTGCTTGTGGCAATTATACCAAGAACATCGTTCGATGGTTTATTTTATACATTACCTATTTTCCTATTATCTGCTATACATTTTCGATCATAATTATGACTGCTTTTCTTTCTTTCTACATACCCGTTTCATGGAATATACGACTACTCAATTCATTATGAATACGTTTCCATATCAATTCTTTTTGTTTTAGGTTTATTTCGAATTTTAAAACATCATACGAATCACGTAACAACAACATAATAAAATTAACCCGGCACTCTATAAAAAATAAGCTAATTCTAATTACTACTTGGATTGTATTCGAGCATACCAGATTACACTTCAGTTTCTATTTTAGAACGTTAAGCATCATACGTTTTATGTGCATAATAACATAAACGGGAAACTCACGGTTGATTATTGAAATCATTTTTATTAACTATTTACCATTTTTTCCATTTAAAAAGTTCAAAAATTAAAAGAAAGTATATTTTGTGTTTTTTGCTTTTGTTCAGCAAAGAGAAAATGTTCAGGGCCCTTCCCGGAAAATTGCGAATCAAGGCCTGGAAATATATATATATATATATATATATATATATATATATATATATATATATATATATATATATATATATATATATATATATATTTGGTTTAGCATATACCTGTCGCATATACCTTTTTCGGTTAAAATTTTCTAAATTCGATCTAGTTTATTTTTAAATTATGAAAATCAACAACAAAAGAATGAAATGCGAGAAATATTCAAATAGGCTCTATGCCACAATTAATACTTTCGTATATTCTTTACTCTGCACGCTCTATGAAATCCTTAGTGTTTCGCCTCTTTTTGAGTTCGTCAAGTAATGCTTTTTGCACGCACCTTCATGATTTAGAGTACATGCGAACAATTTAAAAAAACACGAATAATAATAAATAGTCACAATAGTATGCACGAGGGCTTCTAGTAGGTAAATGCAAACATTAAAGCTCCCACTTTAGATAAAAGTTAATATTTTAACTTTTAATTGCATTTATCTTTTTTAGTCTTTGAATGTTTGAATATAAATTCTCCAAATATACAATGAGGTTTTTTTCGGTGTGTCACGTGTACGATTACACTTGCGATGACTTACTGTTTTTAATGTATTTGTGACTTACTAAAACATGGTTTTAGTACACAAACATTGTTTCAGATTAAATACGAGACTCATTTCACTCTAAATAGTTTAGTTGATTTTAATAGAATTTAAGCTATATCACCATCAGTTATCTCACACAAAAATAAAGCTTCTATCATAAAATTGGTCAGCGCGTATCAAGGCTAAAGACAACTCGAGTATAAGGGTCAATGAGGATGTCAGTTAGTGATGAACCACATATCGAAAGTATGACATCACCAACAAAAAATATAGAATACCGCGAGGTAGACCCTCCCTTCACACACCTTATTTTAGAATTCAAAGAAGTGGCTTTGTTTTGCATATACCATAAACGTTACATATTGCTATTTTTATCATTAATGTACTTACGAAGTATTCTAGAATATATAAATATTAACTATACACGTTCTCGCTTAGAGGAAAAAAATATGATTCATATTTTTTTCCTCTATTTTTGTAAAAATAAATAGAATCAATTCCATAGTTAAATGTTGGGACGCGGAATTTCTTGATAAAATATACTTTCCCAGACTACGCTGAGACACGTTCCCTGTTAGTATATATATAGCTCATTAGGTAAAACTAATTCGAGCTCCGGCCACTTGATATGATAACATTGAGATATTACTTACATTCAGTCAGGGCCGTATAATAGCCCACTGTCAGCTCGACGGTTGCGTTTCAATCCCGGCTTGAGTCACTAATAGGTCTAGCCGCACAGATGATATGTGATACAGCGAAACAGTCTGTATGTGGATTACTATATGAAGCTCCCCCCATGGGTAGAGCTTATTTGTAAGAATATCGCCAACTGCCATTAGCTTTAAGGCATACTTCATTAGGTAAAACTAATTCGAGCTCCCGCCACTTGCAATGATAACATTGAGATATTACTTACATTCAGTCAGTGTCGTTTGATAGTGTAGGGGTAGGATATCCGACTGTCAGCTCGACGGTTGAGTTTCAATGAGGCATAACTGGTCTAGCCGCACTGATGAGCTGTGATACAGCGAGACAGTATGTATGTTGATGACTAATATATATATATATATATATATATATATATATATATATATATATAAATATATATATATATTATTTATCTATTCTGATGATCATGCAGTAGTCATTCTAAAGTCATCATTAACATAAGCTCCCGTAATTTTGTATTTTCTTATTTTTGTATTAAATGACACTCGTACACGTGTGTCTTGGCAGATAGGTGCAAGATTTACAGTGCAATAACATACCTGTCAATCCTCAGAGAATATTAGAATGTGTATTGAATTTTTAGCAATATATTATAACGTTATAAACCAAGAGCAAAAAACGACATAAAAGGGGGAGGATATTTAAAATATGTTCCATTAAAGACAACCCTATTTTGGAATACCTGGAATAAAACTCTCGTGAAGAAAAAGCTAGGTAAAAGAAATGGGGCACTCCCACCGGAAGATAATCTAAAAGGATTCGAAATACGTTTATTCTATGGCAGTTATAAAACAAAAGCCACGCGTAGTTAACCTGATTATGTAGGCATATCTGTAAAATATCATTCGATAGATGATGTAGATTAACTAGATTTTTTCATCACTTATAATTTTGTAATTTAAATTTAATTTATCATACATTATCATATGGCCCACACACTCTCTCTCTCTCTCTCTCTCTCTCTCTCTCTCTCTCTCTCTCTCTCTCTCATGTTATCAGAAGTCATACTTAACGGGCTCTGGAAACGTTTGACCTGCTTAAACTCTAGTCGTGTGCGACCGACGTCATAATTTTTGCTAACCGTTAGCTCAAGTAGATATCTAGGTGTTCCTTCTGTATGGTCGGATGGAAATGACGAAGAAACAGAAAAGGAGACCAGGGAAGAAATTATGAAATGATTTTCACTTTTATTTGGCAACCAAGGATTGTATTTCTCTATGAAGAAAAGGAAGTTTTTCCAGGAACGGGGCTTGATACTGAAAGATGAGACTGTTATAAATATTGTTCATAGATTGTTAGCAGATTGCTCTTTTTGAAGTGAATATTGGCTAGCAGGTATCTCTAGTTAGCATCTAGGTGTCTCTTCCGGGGTTTCTCTTGAGTGATCGAGTGGGGATGACTAAGTAAGAAACGGGACGACTAAGAGTTCGAGTTTAATTTACATATATTGGAGGAGTAGCGATTTTTCTGGGGCTGACAGGAGTGTTATATGTGTGTCTCTCTAAGTAGGATGAGATATTGGACTGATGTTTTGATTTAGTCTGGCAACCCCTCTCTCATTAGGCAAGTGTACAAGTGTAACTTCCCCAAAAATGAACCTGTTATTTGTTTTGAACTGGAGTGTTTGGTTTTATTTAAAGGGGACATTATTATGTTGCACAACTGACTGAGATAACACGGTTTTCACTGCGACAGGTGTCAGAATCGAACAATAACCTTGGACCGGCGCTATGAGCTAACGATAACGACTTGTACCGTATACGTACACAGTAGATGTTAATAGGAGTGTATGTGGGTTTTGGGTAGGGAGAAAACTAAGCAACGTGTTAGAACTCCTTATTTGTTTGCAATCCACCTTAAAGAAAATAAGGCGATCTCTGTAATGAATGTGAATATTGTTTCAACATTATACGTTTTTTTTTACATAAATGAACGAATGTTATATTCATCCGGCTTTTGTACATGTTGAGCGATGATATGACTTTTTACTATACGAATTATACGAATTAATAATTTTTTAAGATGTGGGCGTATGTGTATATTCTTTTCAGTGCAGTATCTCAAACATCTCTGCTAGTTAAAAATGAAATGAGATATTCAAAATTAAAGCATCAAAACACTAAACAAATCTAACATCGCAGGGGGTGCGTCTGTGTTGTTCATCCGAGAGAACAAATAGCCAAGGGCTTTTGAAAAAACGGAATAACGATATAATATGAATTTTCAAAAGAATCTCTGCTGGAGTGCATACTGGTCTTAAGAGTTTTGTATTCAAACATCCCAGCGGAAGTTTCCTTTCTATTCATACGCAAAGGGATAATATTTCGGAGTATTTTTTTTCATAATTGCAAAGTTCTCGACTGACATAATTAGCTATTCAACTGAGAGTGTACACTCTGTTCTCATACTAATCACAAATGAAATAGAAAGTTATTTTGTTATATTTCTTTGGAAATGTATTAATATATATATATATATATATATATATATATATATATATATATATATATATATATATATATATATATATATATATACATCCACAAGATTCTGGCTGTTCGTATGATAGCTCATTTGCATGGGAGCATATTAATAATGCCGGTTTTAAGGTACACTTCCAAAATCGACCGCTACTGTTGTAGTAAAACATTATACTCCCTAGGCACGTCGAAGATAAGCGTCAATGAAAGTGCTACTTGATTGAGTAACAATAGTATGAGAGGATCTGAACCGATGTTAGAATTTGCAGAGTTTGATTACTGAAGAGGACGACTCAACATATATTGCTTACATATAGTTTGAAAACAAACATGTTTTAGGATGTTGGAAATCAGCCGCGCTGTGTTCCACAAGTAGAAGGTTATTGGAAAGAATATCTCTTCGCGGAAGTTACATTAATTCTTAAGTGAACATATAATAAAAGCAATTTCCTTGTATTTGTTATAGCTAGACGAGTTCTCGCTGTGAATGTTTTACAAGAGGAACAAGTGATTTGCGCTCATTCTTGCACCTGCCATGAAAATACTAATTGAATAGGAAAAGACTATCAAGGTTCTTACTAGATAGAGGGAATAGTAGAGATAATTCCTCTAGATTACGAAGTCGATTTTCTCAATAGTTCCTTATCATACGATACAGGCAATATACATTTGTATTGTTCAATAATTATAAACTAACATTTATACAACACAAAATCCAGACACTTTTTTACTATGACATACCAATTTAGGGTGATACAATAATTTTGAATAAAGTTCAAAAATACTTTTCACAGGGATGGATTAAATTTTCTGAAGAAATAAGGGAGAAGAAAAGCTCTAAATAAATAATTATGTTTTATATTATCAGGTATTTTAATAAAAAAAGAATTACAAATTATTCAGATAAATTATGAACCTGATTTTAAAATAGTTTCATAAGTAAAACACTCATGAGTACAAAAATAGAAGGAACTCTGATGCATTGTCTTAAAGATTATTAGTTATCTCAAGAAGTCATACAAGTAAGATCGTTGGTCGATGTATACAACAACTTAAACACTTACACATGGTTTTCAGAACAAGGAAGAAAATAACCTAACTATTCTTGCGGTACAAGTTAACCTAGGCATACGCCTATTAAAAGCAAAGTGAGGAATTTAGATGATAAAACAGATGTACATGCATCAGTTTTGCATTTATTACATAAAGATCGCCCCTCCCCCAAAATAAGAATTTCACTGAATCGGCTGTAATTTCTTGGGATATAAAAGTCAACTGACTACTTTCATAAATGCTAAGCCAGGACAGCGATGCAGATAGATTGGCGTGATTAATTATCTTATTTTTTTAGGTGAGTCTTTTTTAAGAATAAATATGGCATTACATTTATTATTTTTAAATTCACTAGATCCAGTCGAGTTCTTTTATAGTATAAAAATAAAAAAAGAATGCTATAAAAAGGTATACTATAACTTAGGTGAGATAAGTAAGCCATTTGAGGAAAAGTCGAGTTTTAATATGTTTATTCAAACGTCACGAAGCTCATAACGTAATTCAATATACCAGGAAAACAGGACCGTTTACAATTGTAATCTTATTTTTTCATTAATCATTGGCGATTACAGATGGTCTCATTCAGTTATAATACATTAGTTGCATGCACTAATGATGCATAACAATTGAGCTTACCTTGATCTGCATTATCTATGCATATATAAGGCCTCTGTAGCGTTCATTTCTTTGGGAGGGTAGACATTATTTGTTATTATTTCCTTGTTGTACAACTAAAGTTATAATTATTTAAATAATCTTTTCATGAAGTATATATATATATATATATATATATATATATATATATATATATATATATAAGCATATATATACTTCTCTGTCTTCTATGGTCTGAAGAGGTTGACTCCCTGTGAAAAGTGCAACCGAAACATGTAGGCACATATTTGTTAATTATGTTTGTATAAACAAATAGTAATACTAAAGAACATCTCTTCTTGTTATCAACGAATTTACACTTACATAAACTAATACAATACATGTACCATATATATATAGATATATATATATGTATATATATATATATATATATATGCGTGTGTGTGTTTATAGTACAACATCACTTAATGTGTTTTCATATGATGCAATCAGATCATCCTTCCTTCATCCATATGTGTGTTTTCAAAATAAAACTATTTCCATATCTTCATTTTCTGAAGACGTTCGCCACGAACGAAACCGGCTAAAAAATCTCTTGTTTTTTTTTCTCCTGCATTTTAACTTCTTTTCCGTTTATCATTTTTTCACACATTTTGTCCATCACGACATTTCATTTTCATGAATTATCGTGTACCCTACCCTATATATATATATATATATATATATATATATATATATATATATACTTACACGAGTGATTCCTCACTGAACGTCTTGGGACAAGGGTTTTTTTTTTGTTTATAGTTTTAATGGTTGAGAAACTTCCGAGACTATATGTGTGTATATTTTTATATATATATATATATATATATATATATATATATATATATATATATATATATATATATATATATATATATATATATATAAGGTTAATACAAGAAAATATACCAGAGGCAACTAATATATTAAATTAGTGAACATCCGGATACACATGGCGCTCAATATACTGGATAGAGCATTAATAGTACTTGATAAAATGATAGAATAAAATAAGGTGCGGATCAAATTTTAATTACAATTCAAAGTTCAAGCAAAGTACCTTAAAGTCCTTAACTCATACGTTTTCAAAGAAAATCTTCTCCTCAGAGAAACATTACCGCAATGACATTACTGCAGGTAATAAAATTAAATTTTGAAAATATATAAAAATATATATAAAATACATAAAAGTATATAAAATATAAAATATATCGGCCCAAAACACATTTTTGTTAATCTTATACAGTTTATCAAAGTCATAAAGTTTAAAACAGCTTCAAGCTAGATGTCAAAGAGGTTTATTAAAAAAAACATCCAGGTGGTGAATGGTAGTCCAAAAACGAAAACGTTATCCAAGCGGGAAATGTGTTTACTATCGATGCAGTAGATGACAGTGAAAACTGTATTCAAGGTGTATGAACATTAATAAAACGATAAAAAAAACAAATCATATGAAACGTCTAGAAACCTCACTGTATGTTGAATATTATAATGTCTAATTAAGGCGTATTATGAGCTGTAGGAGTTATGCAAACTTCCTAGTTAAGTGCAAGCACCGCTAAGGCCAATTTGAATAAAGTTAAGCTGACCAGATATTTTCGGCCATTATTTTCTTCCGGGTCCGATGAAGTTACTCCAGTTAAAAATAATATTCGACGGTAATCTTCTACGACACACGCTTCCGGCAAGCCCAGTAGACAGCGCGACAAATCCAAAAAAACACGGATCATCGGTAAGCCAGCCGCGCAAACGTGGTTGAATGTCTGCTAATTCAAACAGCGTGGACAACGGATGTTAAATGCCTGGGTTAACAAGGAAACATCATCATATAGTGATGGATGTGTAAAATCAGTTATGTTACACCAGATGTTAGATGTCTGGGTCAACTCAGTTATGTGTACAACGGATATTAAAAGTCAAGGTCACAGACACCCTCTTCTCCAAACGTACTATTTGATTGTCTGATATATATATATATATATATATATATATATATATATATATATGAGTAAACACTAGTATTATAAATTCTAATGACCAAGTCTTTATTTCTATTTCTACTTGCCGAATTCCATAAAAAGTTAAATGTAACTCTTGGCAATTATTTAGCTCAGAAATGAACACTATGAAATAACTACACAGTTACCATACTCTTTCGAGATACAATTGTCAAGATTACTTATAATTTTTTTAATTCGGTAAGTAAATAAAATAAAGCAGTGGTCATTCGGATTTAAAATACTATTGTTTACTTATAGATGCTATGTTTTTAAATGTTAACATTCATCAAGTTTTTCAATTGAACAGTTCTAGTAAAGTTTCTGAATATATATATACACACAAATGTATGTTTAGACACACATACACAGACATTTATATATACATATCGCTAAATGCATGTATGTTGTGTCAGCTTTCCGAGAGCTGTCGTCGTTGTCAGCGACTATCGTTATTCTCAGCTTAGTCCCTGTGGTGCTCGACAAACTGACTATTCTAAGGAACTCATGTTCTCACACAAAAACACCATGTTACTATTTTTACTCTGATGTTATAATATCTATAAATATACATTTTCAAGTTATGAATTAAATGAAGTAACACGTATATTTGTCGATTATGCATTACGTCGCTCAAGCCGACTCCATTAAATTACTGTAAACACTAAGGTAGAAAATAAATACGGTGAAATACGAAAGCGAACAATCGTGTTTGAGAAACCGGAAACAGATTATTAGAGATAGACACTCATTACCGAATGTAACTTTTGTAAATCTTCAGTGTTCCAAATTAAATAATAAATTATTATTATTGAAGCTCGGTTTTTCACGTGTTCCTACTTTTTTAGGAATATACATCAACGATACAAAATAAGCTACTTATGACTTATTTAATTCCATATTTTATTTCGTAGAGACTGTTTGTTAAATGAAATTTTTACAATATCTAGTTACGTTTCTATATGGCATTCAAATTACTTACCGGTGATAAAACACACATAATGCATAAAACACGTTGTTCATATTAAGTATATAAGTAAATACACAATTCACTGGCACGTAGAAATCAAACATTGTTAATAAAACCGCGAGAGAGAAATGAACCCTACTAAGAAAATGAAGAGTATAATAAATTCACAGTTTTTAACTCAGTACAATATCCCAAATTATAAACACATTCTATACGATAAGACGTAATGAAACGTAAGAGCACGCGTATGCGTAACAATATTAACTGTTTATGTATGCTGATCGTATGAAGTGTGTTAATGTTTTATCTATAATGTATATAAATTGAATGTGAAATAAACGACTAGAAAATATTCCTTGGTTTAAAGGAAATCAATGAAACATTTATACTCTAATTTACGATATTTCTATAGGATCTTTTCTAGGGACGACCTTCAGCAAAGTTCCCATGGTCAACATTGAAAATTTAATATACAATATCACAAATTTTAATAAAATTAACAACGTAGTTAAATTAATTTAAGAGTTACGTGCTAATAGCACAATTCTGTTTTAGCTGTACTTATTGATTTATACAATTATAGACTCTTGTATTCTTAATTATACAATTAAATATTTCATCAATATGAAAATATGAACAAGGAATATGAACTAAATAAATACTCTGTAATTAGTTAAACAGCATTACATAATATGCTATTAACAATCTATTTCTTAATTGCATCATAGATTAGAAAATTGTACATTACTAATAATGAATCAGGAAATAGTTCAGGCAATAATTCTCACAATATTAATGCATTACATTGTAATCAAGGTATACACAATTTTAAATTGGACCAGCATCTATTTAACATCTCTCAGAAACACATTAAAAGTGAACATATGTGATTCTGGTTCTCTTAAATTATCACTATGCTTATTTGATGAGCTTATTTAAATTTGAGGAGAGGCTTAATATCAATAATATATGATAATAAAACGCAGAAAGAGAGAGAGAAACAGAGTGTGTCTTGTTATTATTATCGTGTAGTTATGTATTTTGTATAATTTTTTTCTTCCTTTTCTTATCGATTATTTTTTCATTTTTGTCGATTAGTCTTCTTTTTTATATTGAAAGAGATGGAGAAAAAGTAGGAAAGTGCTGCCCTTTTTTATCATCGATTAGTTTCGTTTCAATCAGTTGAAGTAATAAATAGAAATTGAATTGTGAACAGTAGCGAACAGCCAACACCCACTTGTAATAACATAAGATTCAGTATTTATAACAAAAAATATAAACTATTTAACCATGTAAAGAAACAATTACCCTTTCCCGGTTTCCCAAACAGTTGCAAAATCCAAGAACAACATGATATATTAGTGGATATGGATATTTTAGTAATATATATTTTTAAATAGCGAGTGTGAACACAGGGGGATCATATTTTCCCGCCATTAGTGACGGAAGGTCTTAACATGGTAATACATATATATATATATATATATATATATATATATATATATATAGAGAGAGAGAGAGAGAGAGAGACTGAAAGAGAGAGACAAAGAGAGACAGAGAGAGATTATGTATTACTTGGTGTTATGTATATGCAATGAACTAGCGACACCTATTCAATTCGAAATTTACCTATGTCCGCAATTAAACCGATCCGTCGCGATTATAATTTGTTTTCTTTTGCGGACAGATTTATATTTATTCCAATAGCAGTTAATCCCCCTGTGGTTATTGGCCTTTCTTTAATGTTGATTTAATCACACTCTAATAGTTACAACCAGGGAAATTCCAGGGGTAAGCGCAGATTATGAACGATTGGTATTTTTTAATTAACTTCTCTATGGATTTGCGCGTGTTTATTTTTATTTGATCAGAAATTAAAAAACAAAATCACATCACAGTTCATTAATTTGACGGCTGTTTAATTAAAAGTAACAACCCCATCCGGCCCAAATTAACACCTGATAAATATCGGGGGTGTTAGCATACCAACATGTTTAATGATAGCAGCCAGAATATGTGACTATATTTATACACACATCACTCATACCTACACACCCGCTCACACCTACACCCCCGCACACACACACACACACACACCCACACACACACACACATATATATATAGACTTTTTTCTTGAGCAAGAGGCAAGCTCGCCGTAGAGGAGGTATTTAGGAATGCGCCATTATCAATCCTGCGCACATGGTCCAGCCAGAGAATACATCACTCACGACGTAAGGAGTAGATTGATGAAATCTCTTCGCTTTGCAGAACATCATTGTTGCCCATACTATATTGCCATGTAATACCAAGTACCCCACGTAGACAAATCATATGAAATAGCAAGAGATAACACCTGAAGGGTGCTCCACTTTTAAGATAACTAAAATATAAATGCGTAATAGTTATTAATATATGTATTATAGAAGATAAGAACCAGATAGATTCCGTCGGTGACTAATCAAAACAGAGCGCATCTGTAATTCCTCTCCTTTACCAGGGTCTCTCAAACCTCTGTTTATGTGTGACTCACTGGGAAATCGCGGCTTGCGCGTTGTGTGACGTTTTGACGATATTTAAATCTTCTGCGTTATTTTCAGTTTTATTGTTATTTTAATTTTACGAATTCGACATTTCCAGCTGCAATATATGTAGATAATTTGTGGTTGAACATGGCCGATAAGTAAACATAATACAAATGAAAACAAAGCAGAGGCTCGAAATACTGTCGAAAAATTACAAAACGCGTTAGCCTCTATTTTCCGGGGTGGCAGACATAAATAGAGACTGAAAAGAGTCAGGTAAAGAAAGCCGAATGTTAAGTCAACTTTCTCTGGATTTGAAACCGGCAGTACCGATGTTGTTGTGATCTTCTGTGTTTCAATCCCGGCTTAAGGGACTAGCTGGTCAAGCAGCACTGAATAGTTGTGATACAGCGAAACAGTATGCGTGTGGATGACTGTATAAAGGTCCCTTTTTTAGGTAGAGCTTATTTGTAAGGATATCGCCAACTGTCATTAGCTTCAAGGCATAGCTCATTGGGTAAAACAAATTAGACTCCCGGCACTCGTCATTTCTTTTACATTGATATATATCTTACATTCAGTGAGTCTCCTATGATAGCGCAGGAGTAGAGGCACCGACTGTCAGTTCGACAGTTGTGTTTCAATCCCGGCTTGAGGCACTAACTGGTCTAGCTTCACTGAAGAGCTGTGATACAGCGAAACAGTCTGTATGTGGATGACTATATATATATGCAAACAATTGATGCCTTACCCAGTGGCTTAGAAATAAATTTCAATTTATTCAAGAAAATACTTACATATGAGACGATTCTGATATTTCAACAATCTGTTGTCAATGCCAAAAGCAATTGTGTCCCCTCTCTGCAATGAGTACGTGCGTCTAAACAAATGTGTTTTAGTTGTCCTGTGCTTACAATGTGTTGAAAAGATCTACAGAACTGATAGGGCTGACGCAATCGAACCGGAGACTTGCATTACTGGACAGTCGGCCATTTCTGTTTGACTAGCTCTGAGGACGAAAGATCTTGACTTGTAAGTAAGCGTTTTCTGTGTGTGACTAAAAATAAATATTCACATACACATATGATAAATATGTTTCTGGCTTTAAATATTGCACTTAATTATAATCTAACCAACACAGGTGATTAATTATCTGAGTAAAATATAAGATAGGTTTAAGACCACCAATTCTACATCCGTCTATGTTCAATGCAATTGAGCCACTTGGTTGAAAACTTTAAAAATATCCTTCACATGATCATTTCTTTACATTCAATGCTATCATAATAAACGAGGTGTTGCTTTATCTGTATAAAATGTCTTTCCACCCAATGATTCTCATTACTGATTGCACCTTACCGAGAGTCCAACATTTAAACACATAGCCTTAATATTGACAGGAGACATGAACTGGACTAAATAAATAGAATGTAATGGCAACTCTTTTGCACAAAAATGAGGTTCTTTCTACCGTGCTAGAAAACCTCTCATCCTGTCATAATATTTTTTAAGTGACCATTCGCTCAGGAATGGAATAGTGTTGCCACATCTGGGCTGGCGCAACTGCCACAAGTCTATCCCTCTTGCGCAGGGAGTCTGTAACTTAATAGTTTCGCACCGTCTGCTAAGCTTGCGCCCTGCGTCATCGCTGCATATTGCAGTTCTGTTTATGTTAGACAAGTAAATCTACGGAATAAGCTCTGCCGAAACCATTGAACTTGTATCCCCGACCTAACTCGACGTGGAGAAACATTCTACTATTTACTGTAGAAGTCTCCAGATGCCGGAACACATTCTACTCCAATAGTTTCATGCACACGACCAGTCGATTTTGGAATCCCCTTAATACTCCATGTTTCTACGAGTGTCCAAATAAGCAGTACTTTAAACATATTGTTAAAAACATCTTGTTATGGAAATTCCAATTCAGATTTTCCCCTATCAATCTGCTGCCTTATTACAATACCCCATTACGTCTCAGTAGATGTATGTATTAGTTGTGGTAAATAACACTTAAATTAAAGAATGATCAATCCACCGAAATGCAGGTTTGTTAAAACACACATTAAACTTCTCAAAATTCAAAACTTAAAACGATTTGTCACTATTGTGTCTTTTTATAACTAAACCATAAATATCACGAATTCAGAGGTGTATCCATTGCCCCTTGCTAAGCGCAGACAATATGCCACCTAAAAGTATTATGGCACTCTAATTTCACATAAAACATGCTGACCCCCAGCTTTTGACTAGGAATAAAGTGTAGTATCTCTTCTGATACCACACTTCATCCTTTATGTATTTGGTCAGTGAAGAAGAAATTCTTCAAGACGGAATAAGTGTTGATTGTTGTTCCAAATCAGAGTGACCCTTTTTGTGAAAATGGATTCCCCTGATATTAAAAAATAAATATTGTGTCTAATTCTGCCAAGGCCGGGAGGCAAGTAAATAGGGGCACTACTTATAGTGTCAGAATATTTCGACGGTGTTCCACTATTAATCGTTTTTTTTATAACCGAACAGCTGCATACATCTCCTCAAAATATATATTTTGAAAAAACGTACAGCTTATGTGAAATATAAGTTATTCATCAAGACGAAAGATGACATTTTTAAGCTGAACAGAGGAAACTGACAATAAATGCAAATGGCGTTTACTTAAGTCAGGAAATAATTTATATTAGAACGAATGTAAAATGTAATAACACAGAAAATAAATAAAAGCTAAGCAGATAAAAACAAGGATCAGCATATAGACATGTGTGCGTACACATGTATTAAAGTCCTTGGAGAAGGATCGCACATCGCGATGCACTTATTTGTCGGGTAAAAGACCGTCGAAGTTTATATACATAGATACTAAAAGATTTGAGCTTACATACTTGGAATAAAATTATGAAGCATGTAAGAATAAAGGTGCATATTATAGTGTAAGAAAGAAAGAGAACAGATAAACGTGGCAAATAAGTAAGCAATGAAGATAATGTGAAAGTATAATACACAGAAATAAACAATATAAGTAAGAAAACGATGAATATTGATAAAAAAAGTAAGTGACACAGTGAGAGAGATAAAGGAAAATACAAAGAAAAATTGAAAGAGATATCAGTGGAAGAAAAAAAAACGAGTAAAATAGGAATGCGTAACAAAAGAATCATACATTGCATAACACGATGGAACATAATCCCCTATTTAGTGACAAGTAAACTGACAAGATACAGGAAACTCGGAACTCTAAATAATGAAGACGAATCATTTCGTTAAATAAATATAAAAACATAATGTCATTAGAAATGTGAATGACGTCATGCTTAGACAATTGCTAAATAGTTTATTAGGATTTGTGAATAGACGGCGTTAAAAAGACTGACCAGAAAAATATACTTGGTTGTAAACAAGATTTCGAAGAATGTTTATTTACGACAATCGTTAAGCAACCGAGAGGAATGATTATATATATATATATATATATATATATATATATATATATATATATATATATATATATATATATATATATATATATTTATGTATATATATAAAGTAATCCAACAAAAGATATAAGAGTCAACTAATATCTTATAATTAGTGAAACATCCGGATAAAAACTGAAGCTCAATACACTGGATACAGCATTAATATCATAATATACAATTATTTCAATTCATATTATGATATATATATATATATATATATATATATATATATATATATATATATAAATGTATAGTTAGGCATATAAGACAAGTGATGATAGGAGACATTGTGAGAAATTGGTAGAGAGACGAATTAAGTCACCCAGGCACAAATGTGTCTACGAAAGGTCGCTTGCAGCAGTCAACATTTATATCACTATGCGCATTCATGTTCGAGTCACTAGAGAAACAATGAACAAACAATGATAATTGTGTAATCGTGTTACTCACATTATAACTCAAATTAAAATTTTAAAAAAGTACGTGTTTCCTTATTGGGTCTTATGAAAACTAACAACAAAGCGACTAAAATAGCTATACTATCTCCCAGATTTGGATTTCACTTAAGTAATTTAAAGTAATAATTTAGACATGCCATCTTAGATTTGTTATGACACTACATGTATTGTTAATATTATAGGCCATGGCTTTACTAAAGAGAACATTTACAAACCTGTGTTACCACAGACACAAGTGATAAATGCATACAACATAACATCACTGTATCAACGTCAAGGACATCCGACTAACACGAACAACAAAGCTACGTTATACATATAATATATATTAAAAAAAGATAAGCAATATATCAAAAAACCTACATCCTACTATAGCTCTAGATTCAAATACAAGTTAGTTGATTTTGTTTTACTCTTAAGTTTATTCTCCCCAGCGTATGATTTGTCTGGGCTTTCGTAGAGGTAATAGAAAACTATATAAATAAATATATGAACATATAAATATAACAGTTTTGTGCTGAATCAAGAAAAATGAGATATGAAATAAACAAAGGAAGAGAAAAATATTCAATAAATAAAGCGGAAAATTTACATTAGAAAAAAAACGTAAACAACAAGAAAGTAAAAATAAACAAATAAAAAAAGGCGCAGCATCGGCAGGATCATGTGATGGGGGAAATATGATAGGAATTAAAGAAGATATGAAGGAAAGACCAAAAAGCGTACGGAAATGACGCACGCTTATATAGGGATAAGCAAGTAGGTAAAGGTGAAGGGCAAAGAAGGACATATCAGGACTTATATCGGAAAATCGGAAGGAAGTGTTGGAAGAAAAGTTTTAAAAAATAAGAAGAATGAATAATTAAATTAATTAAAAGTTATGGTAGAAATATATAAAAGAAGGAACTTGTGATAAAACTTATCATCAAAATAAATCGATTACCAGGCTCGATAAGAAACATCATAATTTCATGTGCGTTGTCTACGGTGAAAAAAGCACATGAGCTATTTTACAACAAGCAAACTGGGCAAAAACACGGCAACGTGTGTATATAAACAAATTGTCGTAGAAGCCGCGTGAATCGTGTCGCCGGTTATGCAGATGAGTCACGTCGCTAGGCAATCACTGACCGTAGCGGAATATAAACGACGGCATTTGGATTGGGGAGCAAATATGTCGTCGGCGTATGGATATAAAACCTTTCGGAGATATCTACCTATTTAATGCTCTCGGCGATTCAGTTAGTTTCGTCACTTATTTATGTAGTAGTTAGTTCAGTTTATGATTCCTGGCTTTTTTGAAGATGGGCAGGCCATTGGGTCGTGACAGGGTCGTTTCATCATCCAATTGTAAACCCTAAAGACAGAAAGGACTCAAGGCTTAATGGAACGTATAAAGCAAACGGAGGAAGATTTAATGAAGATAGATAAAACTTAACGAAAGGTGAATGGAGATATAAATAAATTAAGCAAGCAAATAAAACACTAATAATAAATAGGTAGGAACAAAGAATAAAATATGTAATGATTTCTGGGAACAGGAAGAAAGGTGTGAAATAACAGAAACAGATGGAATGATACATACAGAAATAATGAGAGAAGGAGAGAAACAGAGAGAATTTGAAATAGAAATGAATTAAAAGATGAGATAAAACGAAGGACATGGTTAAAAAGCCGAGAGAGGGGAGTGGCAGTGGCTGGAGAATGAAGTGAAAAGAAAATACGAAACGAGAATTAAAGGAAGGAAGAATAAAAGAATAGATTAACAAAAATATGCAAGGAAGGAAATAAAAGGTCATATGGATATGAAAAGGTAAAATCAAAATAGAAATGAAATTGGTTGACAGAAGTTTGAAAGCAAGGTGCTACAGCAACAAAGGAAAATGAGTAAGACACGACTTATTAAAAGAAAGGTGAATAAGAGTAAGTGATAAAAGAATGAATAAAGCAAGAAAATTGGAATAAAAGAGAAATACTTGAAAGAATGAAACAAGAAAGAGAAAAAAGAAAGTAAAACAGAAATAATAGAGAATATTAAGGAGGATATATTAAACAAACCGATCAGAAATAGATAAATGATTAGCGGAAGTTAAAAGAAGCGTAAGAAGTAACGAAAGAGATAACGAATTAATGTATGAACATAAAAGTAGAGAAAGAAACTGGGTAATTCAGAGAGAATGGAATATAAAAACTAATGAAGAGAAAATGTCAGAAAATACAAGAGGAAATACGTAAAATTAGACAACAGGACGGGAAGGTTCATTCACCACAAATAAGAATAAAAACAGAAGGCAAGAACGAGAAAGAGTGTTCGAAAGAGAGAGAGAGAGAGAGAGAGAGAGAGAGAGAGAGATGAAGAGATAGAGAATTAAAAAAATAACAAAAGACACAATTCGAAGACAAATAATTTCAGCAATATTTAATGTTAAATTTATATGTGTTGGCTATCGTGTGAAAATAGCACGGTGAATGGTGTATTTTAATCAAGGAAATTAATTTCTAAAGTAGCTGGCAAAGTTTTAGGGTGTAGAGACAGAAGTAGGTAAGTTTATTTCTTCTTTATCACCTGTTCAAAAAGAAAAAGAAAGGATTAGAGAGAAATTCATAGTAAAAACAATATTACCAAATACATACTTCAAATACAGATATAATACCAGTACTACAGGCGGGGATCAAAATAGTATGTACTATGTTCTATATTGCGGGGGCAAATTTTACTTTTGTTTTATATCCAGTGCTCCTTATTAGATAGAGGGTTATCCCAATTTTAAAATCCGACCTTGAGTCGTTATCCACGCGTGAAAAAAAAAGTAGATAACGATTACATGGGCCGAGAAAAAAGGGCGCAGAAAATAGAAACACATACAAATGTAGATAGAAGTTAGGGAAAGAGACAAACACTGACGACTACACCATGCTACTACTAGGAGAGAGACGATACACAACTCTATACTCGTTGTGATTACACCCAACTCTTAGACGTAACATCATGAACAATTTATTTTTATCACAGCTATTAAACGAAAAAATAAAAAAGATATAAAAAGAACGAAAGTATATTAAATAGAAATAAAAATATGAACAATAGTTGATACTTTAAGAAATTATATATATTAAGAAATAAAAAAAAGAAAATGTAAGGATAAACCAAAGTCTTATCTCACCTTTACTTGTGCATATTGTATCAGGTATTTTTGAAGGTATGCAATGGAAACGTTGATAACCAAAAACATATAATTTGATCGGGCTGACATTTTCTATGTAGATAACGTTATCAATGAACATTAAATTTATACATACCATTTGAAATAAATTGGATGTTTAAATTCGTCAATATTTCGATCATGGCCGGACTTCTCAAAATCGAGATCAAGGGTTAAGCTAAATGTCGGATAATATGCGGACTTTCTTTCCTACAATAGGGGCCAAGTAGCGAGTCTCTAGGATGAAGAGAATCGAAAGTACACCTAGGTAGGTGATGTTAACGATTACCGTTACATTGACATTAGCATTTGACCCTGAAAGCCATATATAAACTCACATATAAGGGAGACCATGCTCGATATTTTGACTGTTTGGTCGGGTTTTGTTAAGCGATGTAGACGCTAGGTCGTACACAAACACATACCGTGACACACACACTCGTACGGAAACATAATCTCCACGTGGCAAATATAATAAACACTAACTAAGATCAGTTTAATACAGATATCAAAAGAAAAGGAAATATGATACTTAATGCGAGGCTTAAAATGATCGTAAAATACCAAAATACGTAAGTGAAAAAGATCTGGGTTTGTTTGATCGTGAAATGTTCTCCTTTTATTTTTAACTGGATTTTATAGCTTCAAAGGTAATCACCTGTTTTATTTGCAACACCAAGTAAACGTACTCGAAAAACGAACAAATTCAAAATTAGAACGCGTACAAGATATTACATGGTGTCGGTATTAGCATTGGGTAGCCTCGGCTTTAGTGGATGCTTTCTTCTCTTCATGAATGCGTCCTTGATCGGTATATTACGCATCAGTATAAGTTTTTTTTTTATTGGGAAACGTGCGAATTGAATAAAATCATCTTATTTAGAAACGTTCAATCATCTGGGATAACAGCTCTGACTGTCGATAAAGCTGACAAGCTTTAGTCTAAACAGTATTTTCGTCGGTGTCAAACTTAAATTTGCAATTGCATATTCATTGGTTAGGAATGTGTAAGTTAAAAATAAAACTGTAATCGCTAATCACGTGGATTGAATTGACGAATATTATTTCATATACGTCTTAGCATCTCTATAGAAGCGTCGGCTGGCTAATTGTCTTCTACTTTTCGGCTAGAAATAGGATAGTCATTATCGTGCTAAACTTACGTTTGAATTCGAATAGTCGCTATATTATTTTGTTTGATATAACACTGCTCTTCCGAAAAACCGTAGATTGAATGAACAGATCTAATTGTAGATGTGTCCAAACATCTCTGAAAAATACCGTCGTTATATCGATCTGTTTGTCACGTTTAAATTTCAAATAGTGTTTTAATGATTTTGCAATGCTTTAGTATCAGATTACATTTTCTTCCGTCGGTAATGCTTAGATGTGAAAGAGAATTTCTGCCCGTTTTTAACGCTTATGCTTTAAATAGAATTTACACCTGCGTAATACTAGGTGTAAGCTAAAATACATAACATTTGACCGAAGTAATCAAATCCGGCTGATTGACACACCGATACAGTTGTTCGGAAAATAAATATTCGTTAATTTGATATATATACATCTACAAAAATAAACTGTAAATGTTACCTGCAAACAAAATTACACTCGTCTATATCAAACTCAATATCTGCGTGTATTTATATGGGTATTTGTGATGGGGTGTGTTATCTATTCAAAGTAAGATTAGATGAATTACATGAATCTAAAAGTGTATTATTAAGAATTTACCGAGGAAGACAATGGAAGTTTTTCCTAATCTCTAAGTGCATCCCTCTGGAGCTTCGTGAGGCGTAACCGCCTTAAGACTGATGAATGAAATTAAAATTAAAAGTAGAACACTTTCTGTGAAAAATAATGGATGTGGTCCCGAATCAAAAAATTCCCTCCTAACCTAATGGAGCTATAGAGGCCGTACCTCCTTTAAAACTTCGAATATATCTAATTCAAATGATTTTTTTATTATATGAATAACATTCTCAGATGAAGACAATAAAAGTAGTCATAAATCTGTACCTATATGTGCGGAATATTTAGGCGGTCCTACTTGTAAGTGAGCGATTGAGAGAAAACCACCTGAAAACATCAAATATGTATATCCTTAAAAAAATAAATACAATACTATGGGTTAATTAACATAGTTAAAAAGTACATAGTAGTGATTTATATTACATCCCGTGCAACGTCGTAACTTCCTGCTAGTACACAATAAAATGGACGGAAGCGATGTGACGTAGGTGATAGAGTGGATACAATGAGTGCGTAGGCGAAATTTCGGAATGCTGTTTTCAGTTGTAAATGCGTGGTTATCGAAAATTGTATATTACAAGGCCGACATGGAGACCAATTCGTGCCGTTTAGCTAGAGATTTTGGAAGATCCACTACTGCGGATTCCCCTTCAGTTGAACACCCTTACACCCAGCCTACAGTTTAAGTGCACGCTATCAATGCAACTATATCAGTATAATGTTATTTACACTTGTTTATAGCGATACTTTAAAACAAATCACTAGTAGACAACAGTATAAATTAAATAGACGTATCTTATTTTCGATATTTCCCAGCAGCTGTATAATATATTTTGACCGCTCACAATCGATAGGTGTGTCTGTCACGCTTAAGTTTGTAACATAAGTAACATTGATAAACGCGCAGATCACATTAACGCATATCAATAATATTCATTCGTGTACATTTTGTACTAACTACAAATTAAAGGATTCGCTAGTTTCAGACCAATTATATTATCTCATGGATTATCAAAGATTTTCCTGTCGAACAGTGTTCAAAAGAAGACTCTTTTTGTTGCAGGAATCTATTAATCTGGTGATATCTTTTCTGTTCATATTAGAATATTTTTTAATAGAAATTGTTTCCATTTCCGACATCATATAATTTATCAGGTCGTCCTATCATTATGTCGTGATGCCAATATTCTTTGAACTGCTTAAAAGCTTATGCCAAAAGAAATATTTGATTTCAAAGGTGTGTCTCGAAAATAAAACATTTTTGTTCAAGGAACTTTTTTTCCAAAATGTCTAATAGATTCCTATGATAGTATAACTGCGAGTCTAAGAATGGACGTCAGAACAAACGAAATAAAAGAAACTAAGATATAGAGCAAAAAAGGTGGGTATTGACAGAATAGATACACAGATATTGATTGCAAAGAGTGAAAGAACATTTTTCGAAACCAGTGGGAAAGAGAAGAAAAGAGAAAGAAATATACTCTCATTCATCAGTGTATTTTTCATATAATCTTCGCTGCTATCACTTATCTCTGTAAACAGTCTAATTATATGAGACGTTTCACTAGTTTTAAAAGAAAAATAAATATATATTTCCTTTGTCATTTTTATTGAAAATATTACACTTACGTCAGTATGATAGATTAATAAAGTGTAACTCAGTTTCTACTGCTCAAGTGAAAGTGTTAACCCTAATCATTGTACCCTCTAAACTTCTTCATCAAGCACCGTTCAGAGAACTCAACATTCCGACTTCGGCGTATCCACTACTTCGTACTCCCTAATTGGATGCATTTCTTCGCAACCTGCATGTTAGTGAATAAATAAACGTATGAGGCGTTTGTCCTGGCGTCACCTCAATAAATTTACGTACCAAAATAGTGTACTTCCTATCATGTGTTCACGCTTGCGTACTTTGAGTTCCTATATATATATATATATATATATATATATATATATATATATATATATATATATATATATCTTCTAGTATTACTTTGAATCGATTTAAAATTTATCTCATACATTAAGATTAAAAAGGTAATTAAATCGATTGAAATATTGGTCGCTTTCAGAGATGTATCTGTGTTATTATAATTATTTGTCTGTTTCCCTGCTTATTAACTATTCACTACACTGAAAAGTCAATATATATATATATATATATATATATATATATATATATATATATATATATGTATATATGTATATATATATATATATATATATATATATGTATAGTTATCTAGGTAAGGTAAACATCAACAAGATAAACCTCCTAAGAATGTTAACTGTTGTGATAAAGAGTGCTTAATACTTAATAGAGCTTTAATATAATTATTTATTTTAAATTCATACAAACATGTACAACATCCGCGACACTAGGATGTCGATGTTATCAATCAACAGTGTCAGTTTCTAACAGCGTTTGATCAATAACATCGACATTCATTCCAGTGTCGCGAGTTATGTACATCTCAGTACAAATTTTAAAAAATGTATGTATATATATATATATATATATATATATATATATATATATATAACTCAATATGTGTGTTTTTGTGGGTGTGATTTTTGTGTGTTTTCTATAATTAAAAAAGGTTAGAGAAGTTGCATAAACTATAAAGGTTTATACTCATGTATAATTTACTGAGGCAGAAGGAAGTGGTCCCAAACATCTGAGTGAATACTTATGAGATCTATGAAAGCATTACTCTTTTAAAAAATTAAATATATCTCATTGTTATTAAATTTATATCATATGTATAACGGTATCCGGGAAATGCTATCTAAGTGAGCCTGAATGTCTACGTAGCCCTCTATGTGTCGAATATCTACGCGCCTCTTCCTCTACTTAACCCACGGGCACACATTCCCGTGGAAAGTTAAGATAGGTATATCCGATTTTTCATTA
This sequence comes from Sepiola atlantica, assembly GCA_963556195.1. NCBI lineage: Eukaryota > Metazoa > Mollusca > Cephalopoda > Sepiida > Sepiolidae > Sepiola > Sepiola atlantica. The sequence goes on from OY744522.1 coordinate 124,606,518, forward strand.
GAAATCTTATTTTAAAAGATGACTTGACAATTGTCTTAATTGTTTCTTTTTGATAGTGTCAGACTGAACACAACGAGTGTGCGGTTTTTATGTTAGCCTACGATTATTCTTAATTAAATCATCTATAAAATAACGAACATATTTCCCTAAAGAAACGTGAGTGAAAACTATATATCTACTTATCTATCTATCTATCTATCTATCTATCTATATATATATATATATATATATATATATATATATATATATATATATATATATATATATAACTTAATGTATGTGTGTATATGTTTGTGGGTGTGGGTGTGTTCTACAGAAAGAGAGTTTAATAATCACAAGTATATTCTTTTGTAAAATTTATTGGTGATGAAAATAGAAGTATTCCCATAGAAGTGAACCCTATGTCTATGAGTGCATACTCTCTTTAAAACCTAAACTGTATCCTAAATGGCCTACTTACATACTACTCATCTAATAGAGCTGTGGGTGCTTACCACCCTTTAAAACTGTATATACGTCCTATTCCGATAGCATTTAAACGGTATGAATAACATTCTTTGTGTAAGAAAGTGTAAGATATCCTGAATGTTTACATTACTTTCTATGTTCAGAATATCGACTTAACGAATGTCTGAATGGTTTGTTCAGTAAAAATCATGGAGTGTGCGGTTTCGAGTCTACCTCCAGATTAAAAATAAGTAAATGCATATGATATCAAAGAGTATATATATATATATATATATATATATATATATATATATATATATATATATATATATATAATACAATGTAAGTGATGAGTTTTTTATAATTTGGCTGTCTATTTGCCTCTATGTATGGGTATGTCTCTCTTTCTCTTTGTATTTCCCTCCATTTATATACGTTGATCTCTCTTTCACACACACACACACATACACACACACATATATATATATATGTGTATATATATATAGTATGCCCTTTTGATTATATCTCTCTCTTTTTACTTTGTTTTATTATATTTTATGTTTTATGTTTCATATTTCATATCTTATATTTTTTATATCCTTTTTTAAAAATATTTTTTAATATTTTTTTATATTTTATATTTTATATTTTATATTTTTATTTTAACTTTTTGATTCTTAACGGTGCCAAACTACGTGACTTCCTAAATTTTGAAGTTTTACATTTCTTTGTGTCTTCTTCTTTTTCCTCCATTTCATTCTTCCCAAAATATGATCTAAGATTAAGATCGGATTCTAACTCTCCCTGATGAGATCTCAGTTTATCATAAATGTTGATCGATAAGATGGACATGCCAGTGTCGCAGTTTTTTTTACATGTATGTGTAAATAAAAATAATCATATATATATATATATATATTTATATATATATATATATATATATATATATATATATATACATATATATATATATACATATATATATATATATACGTATATATATATATACATATATATATATATATATATATATATATATATATATATATATATATATATATGTGTGTATGTGTGTGTGTGTAACGTAGAAAACCCCACTGCCTGTGTTCGTGTTTGCACCAGTAAAACCAAGACATACTAGGGAGTGTATCTAAAATATCAGTGCATTCACATGTATAATTTCAATAGATATGCGTCTCAAGCTGTCCCCTAAAACGAGCCAATGCCCTTTTTATAACATATGCAACAAGGAAATTAATGTATTTAGAAGTGTGGGTTTCGGCTTATTCGCATACATCTAAGTATCTCAGTAGCAATGATTACTAGCTGACAACACTAAGGTTCATGTTGAAATACACCCCCATTCATATGATACTGCACACTGTCTTACCTGAGCAACGTCGGGTAATGCTATTAATATATATATATATATATATATATATATATATATATATATATATATATATACGCATATAACTTAAAGAATGGTGTATGTGTGTGTGATGTGTTTGTGTTATACCTAAAATTTTAAAGTGTATTCTCTTATAAAATTTACCGGGGAAGACAACGTATATGTTTCCGAATATCTACGTGAACATTTAGCAGATATATGAGGGCATCGTTCCTATGAAACTTTCAAGTGTATTTATATAATTATCGTGAGTAGACAATGCAAGTTGTACAGAATATCTAAGTGTTTCATAACCTAAGAAAACTATAGAGACAGACCCTCCTGTACAACTTAATATACGTATATTCTATTTGTTGAATGTTATATTATATGTATGACATTCTCCGAACACGTAAATAAAAACTTGTCTTAAGTGTTGACGTTACCTCTACGTGCCGGATATGTACGGCCGCTTCCTCTTAGTGACTAATGTGGGCAGTACTTCTTTAAAACTTTGAATAAGTATATTCGATTTTAATGAAATTTAAACTATATGGATAAGACAAAGCGTCAGATAATGTTAACATATTTAATTGCTTCCGACTATATAAGGCATGAAATAGAGTTGATGGCAAGTAAAAGCAAGAAATGTAATATGGTTTTAGTAGCATAGTAAAAAAAAGTACAGCGTGGTTATACTAACACTATCCTGAACAAGGTTGCATCTTCCTGAAATATATATATATTAGGTGCATTTGTTCTTATTTTCGATATTGTAAAACCAAGCGATTGCTTCGGTAGTATTCACCCGTTGGTTTAATTCTAGCTCTTCTTTTATTTGTGTGTTGAATGTAGATATAATTGTTTTACTAATTCTTCCTATTTTGGGTTGGTCGGGTTAATTAATCGAGTGCTACGGTAATTGTTAGAGTTTCATTTTGTGGTCTTTAAATAAGACATAGGCTTCTTTAGGTTTCTATGTACTAACTTTGTCGCTAATTTTTAGTTCATCAGTGATTGTTGTACTTTCACTATTAATTATATCTATGTAATTACTGAAAATTGATACATAAAATATATATATATTTCCTTATAAGATTTCATGTAGATACATGATATATATATATATATATATATATATATATATATATATATATATATATATATATATATATATATGCACACATATCATACAAGTACACATGTTTCGTGATAAATTTCAGAGTATACTTGAGAAATCCAAGTATGGTCATGTGTGCATCGTTTGTCTTCAGAGACAATTGCCAGATAAAACCATGCAATATTTAGATTTCTAAGGAAGATATAACTTTGATACGTGCTTTTATTTAATTATAGATCGATTGCAATTCATGAAATAACTTTTTAAAGTGTTAGATATTGAATATTGAGCTTAATTTTGCTTTGAGAATTGAGTATTATAAGAACTGAGAGTAACTATATAAAGGAATGGTGTGTTATACTATCGTATATATATATATATATATATATATATATATATATATATATATTTACGTATTTGTATATATGCATATCGATTATCTACTTTGATTATGCGCATATATGCATGTGTGTAATCGGGCGAATGCATGAATAGAGAATGTTTAACATCTTTTAACCCCAAACAGATTTCACGATAAGGACTAAGATTATAATTGAAAGAATATCTCCTGTTCATTCCTACGTCTTTTTACTATCATAAAATACAACAGAAAACAACTTATGAAAACAAATGACGACAACATAAACTAAAAGAGAGAAATACACAAAGAAGGAAAAAATACGCTAAAAACAAGTACGACTTAAATCATGGAAATTGTCTGTAAAAAAACTTAAAATTCCGGACGTCACTCTTTTCTTCGCGTTCACCTTTTGGTCTGATATTTACTTTTAATGTGTGTTGTTGTACAATGTACAAAGAAGATAGCAAAGAAAACCCCAAAAAACAAACAGGAAGCCTGAGAAACACAGGGAACACTAATAATGGTTTTATAAACAAGGAATATTGTGGCTTGAGGGTGTTATCTCTTTCCGCCTGACTGCTTTTAATCGTGATCCGAAAAACGCCAAGCGACCCCGAGGGAGAAATACCGGCATCCTCCTCGCACATTTAAATACCGTATAAATTCGCCACTAGAATTGCAGGAATGTCATTGATGTGGATGGAAAATTTTGTTTGGATTTTTGGTAAATATTTATAATTCTTTGTCTTTGTTCTCTTTCTCTGTTTTCGTTAAGGTGTGTTACCTACTAGCGGACATATGTCTGTGTAAATAAAATTATCATATATATATATATATATATATATATATATATATATATATATGTGTGTGTGTGTGTGTCTGGTATGTGTCTGTGTGTGTGCACATGTGCGTGTAGGAGAGACACTTTATAGGTGTGTAAACCATTGTGCAGAAGTGCACTATCTAAATTAATAGAGTTACAATTCCTCCTGTCTTAAGGAATTATTGATACCCACTGATAGGCTGCCTATGCATGGATACATACCATTCCTGAGGACAAAACAGACTTGTAAATATAATGGTGGGTGTTATCTTCTTCTCTTTCCTACAGACAGTTTCTCATAGAAGAGACGTTGTTAGTCTTTCTCTGTTATATCGTTAGTTTATGTTAGGTGCTCAACTGACCTCGAATCTCTGATTCCGCCTATAAAACATTCGTAATAAAAACTTGTCTAGCTACCACTACTCTAAACAATTTCCCTGTCCCGTATGTGTTCCTATAACTAACAGAACGTCAATGAGAGAAAGTATATTTTCTATAACTACCCGCCTGTTGAACAATCCCACAGGGTTGCTTCCCACCCGACTACAACATGGTCGTCTTCAAGCCCAATGTAAACAGTAGTTTGTTTAGCCGTCCTCTTAAATAATCAAATTATGCCCAGTTACAACCATCGTTACTAATCCACTTAATGTTGTTTCACCGTTCACCTGATATACTCATAAAAGCTCATCCACGAGTGGCATTTGCGCCTTGATAAGCGGTGAACGTTTAAGTTAAAGATAAATACTATATATATATATATATATATATATATATATATATATATATATAAACCGTTATCCACATGGTGCTTTTATAGATTAATGACTCACTTGTGTGACTAGACGATATTTGAAACTCGCATTTGAGACGCTACAAACTGTGAACACTAGCGTTGCATTTCTACCAACTGATCTGTGAGTAAAATGTATTCGATCGCATTTAAATTATAGTAGATATATTTTCACATTCTACGTCCGAAAGTACTTAATCCGTGTTATGGAAACTATTACGTTACGTTTTGTAGAAACAATAATTTCCCCCAGCAGAGTGCTCGATTGATCGGGTAAGATTATATATATTTTTTTTTTCATTTCTAATCGTAAATAATTAATCGTGAACGCTCGAATCTTTACCAATTTGTAAATAAATCGTTTTTAAATGTCGCTAAACTTTAATTCCGTAGTGTAAATCATCTCGAATCTTGACGTTATACCAATTAAATTTTTAATATGTTCTAATCTAAACCGAAATCTTCGTCCTACATTTTCGTCTTTTAATTTTTAATCGTAAATAATTAAACGTAGTTTTTAATCGTGAACGCTCGAATCTTTCATCATATATTTTTACCCATAAAGCTCACATTCGAAATTTTAAATGAGATGATTTATTTATTTAAAAAGTAAAAACGAATTCTTTTATATATATTTTTATATTTTTATATTTCTGCATATATAAAAAAAAATAGTCAAATTAATCTTTTACTTCTGTCACCCCTCCTCGATTATTTTAACATTTACCTCCTTTTTTACATAGCCCAATCAAAAAAGTGAATTTATCTTTTTAAGACGATGATCAATTTCTCTCATTATTTGTTTTTTTGACGTGGTTGTTTATACATCTAAGGAGACCTAATTAAGGGGTCGAAATAAGTTATAATGTGTACAACCTTAATGTGTGTATAGTTTTTTTCTTTTTATAATTCTCTCTCTATATATATATCTATATAATCATTCACATACAGCTCTTTCGTGGTTTCACGACTCGTCAGTGTTGCTATGGAAACAACTTACTTTAATAACTTACATTTCTGGAGGAAGAGAATTTATAATTGGTGGGAGCTGAAATACGACCAGATATGTTTTTAAGATAAACTAATAAAACGGTATATTCTGTGCTTCAAACATACATGCCACTCTCTCTATCTCTCTCTCTCTCTCTCTCTCTCTCTCTCTCTCTCTCTCTCTCGCTCTTTGCATCTTCCGTTTGAACCTTTCAGAAACAAGTGTCGCACAGTGACTGAAGGAATCCATGTATTACACGACACAGTTTTGCTTAATTAATTGCATAATATTTAATAGAAAATGTATGCAGATGATCTTTTCTTGCATTTATTATCTTGCGTGTTTATTTAAATCAATTGACTGTTTATACAGAAATTATGTCAGATTGAATTTCATTGCAGCTTATTGGATTGACTTCGGTCCTTAACGTTACCGGTTCTTATGTTGAACGCATTTCTGGGAGAAGAGATATTAGTTTTGCTGGATGTGTAAATGCTACATGACGCGTTTTAAAGATTATCTCAGAAAACGGAGAAATATAATGCTATGTGCTTAACCCATACGCCAATCTCTCTTTTCTCTCCGTACCACATTTGGCCTAACCACTGCGAGTCGATTATCACGGCTGAAAAAATCATTTATTCTTCGTAAAACGTGTTGTTTTAATTAAGTGCATGACAATTAATGTAATAGATACGCAGCAGAATTGCTATTTCATGAGAGAATCAGCAGCGATTCTGGACGGAAGAGCAATGTAACATACATGACGACGTCAGCAAGCATTACGATACCATTCTAAGTACGCGTTTGAATTACTTTAATAATTATATAAATTGCCGTTAACGGGAGGATCTCAACCCTCGGGGGAAAGCAACACACACGCACGCATAATGACTGCGACTAGACACAATGTGTGAGTTTAAGTCTAATCAAATATTAATGAGTAAATGCATTTGAACCATTGGATTATATGGGGTCATTTCGATTAATACATAATTTTCAATCATGTATTTCTCTTGTCAAATTATGGTCTCTCCTCCTTTTCTTCTTCTTGTGTTTTTCTTTCTTTTATTCCTTTCCTCGTTTATTTTAACCATAACTTCTCCCCAAAAGCACATCAATCTCCTTGTTAACTTACCGCATTTACCCAAACATCTCTACTTCATCAATTATGCACTTCTGGCTTCTTTTAAAAGGGATTTCAAGCGGACCGAGTAAGAAACGTTGCCCAAATACTAAAACCACTCTACCATGACTAAATCAGAAACAGGAACCGACAGTGAATGTTTCAACGAAGTGTTTGCATAATAAAATCCTAGATTCACATGTAAGCCATACTTTTTTCATTCTCTTCCTAAGACCGTGAACAAAGCTTACAACCAAGAAGAAACTTTTTTATGAAACCTTTTTACGACATTTTTGTGCATCCGGGTTGAAATGTCCGAAATAATGTTCGCTTTCCCCCAATACCCCGTTTTCTCTCAGTTTTATTGCTTCATTCTGTCTATCTCCTCGCCCACTCTCTCTCTCTCCAGCTGATCATTTACCTCCCTGATACATTCGTTTGCTGCTTTGCTTGTCTTACATTTCGCATTGCCCCTTATTACTTTCTCTCTTATATACATTATACATAGACATATTATTTTATACACGCTTTTCTAGCTGTCACTCTATTTGCCTCGCTCTTCAACTTCATCGCTCTATTTCTATATATATATATATATATAAATATATATATATATATATATATATATATATATATATATATATATATATATACTAGCAAATATAGGCTCTGTTCGGTAGCATATTTTTCTAGCCTGGCAGAATGATATCATGGTGAACGAACACTTTACACGTCAAAGGGGGTGATAATGACTGAGAGTATGGTATTATAATGAAGTCCCCGACAATCATAAAATAGGAGGTAATGCTTGGGAGGATGATTACAACGGAACAGATAGAACACTAACCCCTCTAAACGGAGAATATACTCATAGCAGGATGACATCATGAGGAAGTAGCATATACTATGCTACCACTAAAAAAAGAGGTGATAGTACCTGTTACAATCGCCCCATAGTACAGAAAGAAATGGTTGTTATTATAGTATCATGGTAACAAAACAGATACTACACAACCTCTCCACCAAACAAGGATAATGTAGTATATTGGAAGGTGGTATAATGACAACAACAAAATACTACATTACGCCCTTCCCCAAAGGAGGATGACATATCTGGGGAGAATAACTTCACCAGATTTTACAAGGGGAATCATTCCTTGGAAGAAGAGGCTTATTAAAACAACACCGTTGCTAAACTACCGACAATAATTTAAAAAAAATTCAATTATTCAATGATATTTTAAATTCATTTTAAAATGCATAGTTATAAAAAAACGTGTGTTATGGTTACTTTGCCTTTTGACTAATATCAAAGTGCAGTATCTGTGCTCAATTACCTTGTGACATCAGACATTTTTCTATGGACGAAACCATTGACTATATACAAGAAAATATAGCAATTCAAAATTTAAACTGTATACCACGAACTATTAATTTATTAACATTTGTTTATGAAATAAATAAAAAATATCATATCCTATCATTGAATAAAATAAGTACCACTTGCTTTAATGTTTAGACAAATGGAAAAAGCTTTTGCACTTATTAATTTTGATAATATATATATATATATATATATATATATATATATATATATATATATATATATATATAAAAGGAAGTTGTAGTTTTCTTGAAGCATTGCTGGAAATATAAGTGTAAGTTTGAAATCCGAGGCAGGAGCAATGTGAAATATATACCGGAATGTGGGAAAGATGCACAAAAATATATGAGAAGAGAAAATAAGAATGGAATCTCAAATCAATTTATTAATATTTCACGTAAAACAGATTAAATACCAGAACAGTAAATAAAGTAGTTACCGTCAGGCAATTAAAAGTTCCGGAATAAGGTAAACTGTTAACGAAATTTCGTCAACAGTTGATCCTATGGGTTTTTCGATCACTATGTCATCTTTTTGGGCTTTTCATAATGAGAGAAAAGCTCTCGAAAATTTAAGTTTACCTTATTCCGGAACTTTTAATTGCCTGACGGTAACTACTTTATTTAGTGTACTGGCATTTAATCTGTTTTACGTGAAATATTAATAAATTGATTTGAGATTCCATTCTTATTTTCTCTTCTCATTTATTTTTGTTGCACACAAGTTTGTAGTCTGAAGAAGGATGATCAAGTGAGGTTGGTCATGTTTAGAAAACGTATTCTTCCTGTTTTCCACGAAAACGTATTCCAAGGCAAAAGCAAAGATGAAAATTAAAGGAGACGAATAATAAATTATTATTATTCATTATTTTCCCTTGCTTTGAACTACGAATGATTTTGATTAGCATTCTGCGAATCTAATCATTTTTAATCGACTTATCTTATATATATATATATATATATATATATATATATATATATATATATATATATATATACTTCTTTATGACTAAATATTCATTTTAAAATAAACCTATATCAAACCTACTGTAGGCAGCTGATGTCAACAGTGTTAAACTAATTGAGAAACATGCACTATATATATATATATATATATATATATATATATATATATATATATATATATATATATATATATATAAGTACATAAATAAAAATAGGGATAACATCGCCTGACGCAGTGGGAAATGAAAACGGAGAGTCGAAAACTATATTATTTATGTATTCATCAAAGATTCGTCTTTATTGCAGAGATCTTAAGGATGAAAAAAAATGAAAATAAAAATTGATGCACTCATTAATTTTGATTTCTCTGAGAACATTTGAGTTTCGGCATGGCTGTGGATGAAAAAGGCAAACATTTCAAAAAGGCGATTTTGGCGTACTCGTTATAAATATCAGTTTACACAGTTCAAGGAAAAAAGAAAATCGGGTGACATCTGGGAGTTATTAATTGTTATTTCTATGTTTAGCTGAGGTCAAAAGTGTCAAAACCGAGCGTGGTCGATAGTGGATATGGGGAAAATAAGTCGGGAGTTTATTTAGTTAAGTGTGAATATATAATTTTTTCTTACTTATTTAACCAATTTATTTGTCTCTCATTAATCAAATTTTTGTTTGCAACATGTGGAAATATGTGTAAAAGAGAGTTAGAAATAATATAACTCGTTTATTGATTCATGTGTGAATGTATTTATTTAGTTCATAATTTGTGTATTATTAATTGATCAATAATGATTATAATATTCATGATTATAGATATATATGTATATGCAATATCTGAATATATGTAAAAAAGAACAAGCAAATGATATTCATTAGTTTTTTTAATTAATATGTTGATGTTGTTATGTATTCAAATTAATTTAATTATTAGTGTATTATAAATAAACCACATATCATCTACATAACGATGAGCATAAAGAGTTGCCTTAAATTTGAATTCTATTGAAACTTTATTTGCACCTTATTTCATTATTTCCTTTCATATTATGCTATTAATGCTCTATCCAGTATGTTGAGCATCAGTTTTTATCCGAATGTTTCTCTAATTAAAAGATATTAGTTCCCACTTATATCTACTGTTGGATTAACTTCATATATATATATATATATATATATATATATATATATATATATATATATATATATATATATATATATGTGTGTGTGTGTTTCCTTCCCCTTATACAGTTGTCCATATGGTACCAAAGTTATTAAGCTTTTATATATATATATTGTATTTCTATATTATTTTAATACTAACTACCATATCGCAGAATGGTTCTTGGGTGTAGTGTGTTGATAGCATTATTATCATTATCATTATTATTTTCATTATCATTATCATTATTATTATTAGTAGTAGTAGTAGTAGTAGTAGTATTTGATAAGCACATTAGCATATCACACCGGAGTGTTAAGTGGAATGTTTTATTATTATTATTTTGATTTTGATTTAATCTCTCTCTATATATATATATGAAAAATATTTGTTGTTGTTTATTATCTACGTACGTATACGTTTCGTCTCTTTTCAATCAAGACTCTTCAGCGTAGAAGTATGACTATTCACTACTGGTCACACGATTCGAAACCCTGGATTATAAGTATTTTTCAACTCCAATCCAACATCTTAAACCTCGCGGCCAATAATTAAACAGCTGATAAACTGTAGTAGTTTAAATACATTTAAAGCGGCGATGGCGACACAGGCATTCTACTTATATTAAGGAATGCTGCATTATAAAGCAAATGACGTCACGCTGTATTTGCACTACTACTAAAGTGCTCTACTAATTTTTAAGGAGCGACAAATATTAAAAATATTTGTAGTTGTTTATTATCTACGGACGTATACGTTTCGTCTCTTTTCAATCAATACTCTTCAGCGTAGAAGTATGACTATTCACTACTGGTCACACGATTCGAAACCCTGGATTATAAGTATTTGTCAACTCCAATCCAACGTCTTAAACCTCGCGGCCAATATTTGAACAGCTGATAAACTGTAGTAGTTTAAATACATTTAAAGCGGCGATGGCGACACAGGCATTCTACTCATATTAAGGAATGATGCATTATAAAGCAAATGGCGTCACGCTGTATTTGCACTACTACTAAAGTGCTCTACTAATTTTTAAGGAGCGACAAATATGTAAAATATTTGTTGTTGTTTATTATCTACGGACGTATACGTTTCGTCTCTTTTCAATCAAGACTCTTCAGCGTAGAAGTACGACTATTCAGTACTGGTCACACGATTCGAAACCCTGGATTATAAGTATTTTTCAACTCCAATCCAACGTCTTAAACCTCGCGGTCAATATATATATATTAGTTAAATTTAAACCGAATTGATTGTAAATTTTGTTATTGGGGAAGTAGTCATTGGATCAGCACCACTAGAGAGCCATGAATATTAAACTGCCCTGTATTTAAATCTCCGAAACAATTACATGGTAAACTACTTATGATCTTTGTTTAATATTTCACAGTTCAAGTGAAGGTCCCATGTATTTTTTCACAGTAATATATTTGAATCCCTGTTTTTCTATTCGTAAATTTTCCGGTGGTAAGTTGAATTATGCGAGTGTTAAGTCTGCGATATTTTGGATATAGTTGGTATCCAAAGTAATTTAAACTGCTTGTTCGTTGTTTGTATAACATGGATAAAAGCTTATTTAGACTATATATTGGCTATTTAATTGTGTATGACAAGGTTTCCTTCCTTTCATCTATTTACATATCTGGTACCAAAAGGGCTTAAGCTTTTTTATGCAGCTTTTATTCCTATATAATTAATATGCTAACATATCGCAAGATGGTTCTTGGGTGTAGTCTGTATATAGTATTATTATTGTAATTGTTATAATATGTATTATTTGATATGCCAAATATCATATGCAACTGTAGTTTTAAGGGTAATGATTTTTTATACTTATCATTATCATTATTTCTACTCACTAGGTGTTCGCACTCAGGTAATCTGTGATTGCTCACCGACAACCGGTGGCATTTCTTGGAGTCTGAGTGACAAAAATACTCCCCAGATTTCCAGTATTCTCCACCTCTTTTTGCGAGCCACCGCAAATAACCTTGCAGTATCGCAACAGCCGTTTACCATTGATTTCTCGCTGGTAAGGAGCATTAGTCTTCTCTGGGATTTGGGTGGCAATAAGCATCCCCAAGGCCCCAGCACTCTCTGCATTTCAAGTGGAGGTGTGGTGTGTGCTGTCCCTCCTCGGGCTTATCTTCCTTGACCATATGCAAATATTTGGTGTGGTGTCAGCCTAGGCATGTACCATTTTTTTATTGGGGGGGGGAGGTGGAGCTTATAGTGTTTCTTTCTATTTCTGTTCATTGGTTCATTTTTGTATCGTGTCAGCTGAGGCCGGTGTAATTTATGGGGGGGGGGCTCATTAAGTGATGTTTCTTGCATTTTCTGTTCCTTTGTTTGTGATGTGGTTTTGTTTTCTTCCCGTTGTAGATTCAATGTGCCCCTTAGTAGCTTATGTCGGCTGGTTTCCGCATTCGATGATTTGCCTTAAGATTGCAGCTGTTTTTATTATTGCCGTCCTTTGTATAGTTTCAATGATCCCTTTGATTCCAATTTCTCCCACTCTTTTTTCCAGGATTTTAAAGAATGTTTAAATAAAATTTAAATATATATATATATATATATATATATATATATATATATAAATATATAAATAAATATATAAAAAACTGAACAAGTTAAAATTTAAAACCTAAAATAGAAATACAAGAAACCACGTGTTAAAATAAATTCGCCTACTGTATTGACAAAACAAAGGAAACAGGATATAGGAAAAGCCATTGTTAACAAACAATAGAGTAGACATAGGAACGTCACCAACAAAGCCTTTGTTCGCGGGAAGCCTTTGTTCGCGGGAAGCCCAACGATTGGCTGAGGGAACAACAAAGAATCTGATTGGTTAAGTAGCAAGCCATGTATATAAAAACACCTGACAAAAATAACTCCATGCATTTAGCCTGACGATTCCCCCGGGGATGAAACACGGGAGCCTCTGTGTAGCTTGATTGCCATATATATTTTCATTGCTTACTACCTTGCTCTACTTACGTATCGAGCACTGTTGAAGTAAATACTGAAAACTGATACATAAAAAATTATATCTCCTTATAATATTTTATGTGGATACATGAAGTACTAATATATATATATATGTATATATATATATATATATATATATATATATATATATATATATATATATATATAAGATGTAATGGCATTCATTGCACATTTGCAACATAATTGATTTTTGTTCAATGAATATGTATTTTTCCAAAAAACATTCATACAACCATATATAACCCCCATTGTATATTGTACACTTGATACATTTTTCGATAACCAGTATAATAAAAATAACACTTTTAAGGATTAACTATACTTGCTGAAACATAAAGTGTGCACTAGCTCAGTGGTTAAATTGGTAATCAGTATGTTCGATGTCACGTGCGGGTATCATCGGTGTATTATCTGCCTAATTCAAGGGCCTACACTTTAAAATCTTGCCATTTTAATAGTAACAACATTTAAAATAAGTGCTAAAAATGCTGACCATATTCTTCAATTCCCAGTCAGATACTTCTGACTCACGCTTTCTTACTTTCTATCCCTCTCCCTCTCCCTCTCCCTCTCCCCCTCTCTCTTTATCTCTCTGTGTCTTTCTCGCTAACTATATATCTATTTATTTATCGATCCAACTATATACCTATTTATCTGCAAAATTCTTAGATATCGCCGGTCTTTTCAAGTGTTCTCTCTCTTCACCCGCGTAGGTTTCTCTTTTATACCCTTAACGTCTCTGTTATCACAATTGTCCTCTCTCTCTCCGCATAAATACTCTATCTCTCTCTCTCTCTCTCTCTCTTCTTCTAGTTTAATATTAACTGGTTCTAAGTTATATATACATTCAATTTGTAATTAATTCATTTAATGCATATGCCTTGTTGGTATTTTCTGTTTAAATCAATAATCTCATATGAACCTAAATATCACAGAATATATCATACAAACAACGTGTGTGCAAAGGCGTTGCCTGGAAGCAAGAAATAGCACGGGAAGACACCGCAGAGAGAGAAAGAGAGAGAGAGAGTACCAAAAGCCGGCAGCACGAGGAGATAAACTATTGGAGTAGAATACTCCCCGCCATCTGGGGACCTCCACAGTGGATGGGATTTACCTGATTGAGGGTTGGTCGAGAGTATTGAAGTCCAGGGGCCACCAGAGCAGTAAGTTTATCAAGCACATTCCATTAAAGTACTTGTAAAACCATCACAAGATGCAACATCTCTGTATACCTACTTTTTGCCTTCCCTATCACAATCTTATAAATTTCTTGACGTTATAAAGTTATGTCTATTTGTAGTTGATTTATTGAAATATTTGAATTAAGTAACCGTATCCACAGTTAATAAAATGCAACTATATTTATAATTAAGATCATGTATTTCCAATATAAGTTTAGTTTCTTTTTTTCAGACATTCCAATGTAATTACAGCTCACCTAATATGGGAACAGATATATCTTATAATTTCGTCGACACGCATTTACCAGCGAGGGTGCCTCCGGGGACGAGGAATAACTACTCCCCTCGATGGGCGGAGGTAATGCTTGAGAGGATAGCCGCCTGAGACCTAACAGATACTACATTTTTATACTTTCCCTAATATTCACCATGTTCAATTTCAGCTTCTATTCTCTCTTTAAAATCCATTTGTTTATGAATATATGTGACCTTATTCGCTAGTCGCTATTTCTGTCTTTCTTTCTATTCACCAGAATCTCTCTTATTTTGTATTTCGCTCAATTAAATTGCGGCACCCAATCTACTGCTTTCGTTCTTGTCTCGTAGAGTCTTCGATCACTATAGACTTCTCCTCGCCTTCTTAGTTCACACAAAAAAGCTGTTCGTCTCTTTGCCTCATCCTTACTACCTGCTTTCTTACACAAGAGACGTTGCTAGTCCTTCTCTACTCTGTCGTTATTTTCACGGCAGATGATTGACTGAGCTTCAATCGATTGTCATATGTATAACATTAGCAATGAAACCTCGTCTAATTATTTCAACATTCTCTATCTCTCTGTACATAAATCTCAACGATACTTCGATGAGAAAAGCGTGTTTCATATAGCAACACGTCCCTTGAACAATACCGCGAAGCTGATCACCTGCTGACTACTACATTGCTATTTTCAAGTCTTATGTGTACAGAGTCTTGTTCAGCTGTTCTCTTAAATACACAAATTCTGATTAATTTACACCATCACACACATTTATCACGGTTGTGTCTCAGGGTTCACCTGTCATTAATTAACCCTAATCCTCTAGTGTCCTTTAAGCCTTAATAAGTAGTGACACTTTAAAAAAATGGTAATTGCTTCATTAGATAGTTACATTACTGAGCATTGGAGACAGTAGCCTTTACTTCCATGCTGTTTTAACAGAAAAAAAAAACACAAATTAATCGCTGTTTCCATTCTGGTTGAGATGATAACAGCCGTCTTCCTCGCTTCCCGGGTCAATAAACTAATTAATAACAAAATGATAAGAGACACTAATATTCTGGCTCAATGACGCCATGCTGCTAGATTTTTTAACTATTTTTAGCAATGTATAAGTACATGTACACACCGCTTACTTCCAAGGAGTAATAACGGAGATATCACTCCGTAAAGAACGACTGAATACTCTCAATTCAGTGATCAAAAAGAAATACATTTCTCCTTGTTCATACCCACTTATTTCGTGATGTAATATGCTTTAACGTAGTCCTTATAACTTACGATTTTTATTGAAAATCCCTGTTTTTGGCTCAACTAATCTTTCGTGAAATTTCCATTTTTTATATTATTTTTACACCACAGGACGATATTGTCACATATGCACATTATAGAATCGCATGTTAATTTTTGATACATGTAGACCTTTCCTTTGTTGTTGTAATATGTATCATCTTTGATATCATATCCCCCCTGTCTGTCTTCTTTTGTCTCCGTTTTCTAAATGCTTTCTATATTCTAACTCTCTCTTACTATACCCGAAAAAAACAGAAGTGAATAGAGACCGACAAAGATGTAGCAAGAGAATTACCGATAGAAAGTACTAAGCAATAAAAAGTAGAAGGCCATAGATATACATATAGAGAGAGATTGAAGAAAAAGAGAAGGAAACAGGCCGACACTCCCTATATGTATGTATCTCTCTGGCCTTCTATTTGCTAGATCTATCTCCTATTTAGTTGCACCCTTCCCGCTAAGGCAAATTAAGATACACAGTCAATTTTAATATGAACAGACACGCTCTCTAGAGACTGGACACAAAAGTTAAAATATTTTCAGACTAGTATAATTTATTATCCTTGAATTGACTATAGATAAACATACTATATTCTATTAATCTGCATTTTTCTACTTACCTCCCTTTTATGTTTCCGTTGTAATTTTTTAAAATTTTTACTATAACATTCAATAGTTCAGTCTCACTGTCTATTTATATGAGTGTCTTTCGCTCTGTCTGTCTGTCTGTCTGTCGGTCTGTCTGTATGTATGTATGTCTGTCTGTCTGTCTTTATCTCTCTCTATTTCTCTCTCTATTCTGCTCTCTCTCTCTGTCGCTATATCTTTCTTTAGCTCTCTTTCTCTTGATCTCTTTCAATATTTTTTGTAGAATTGGTGAATCGGATTTGAAGTGTGTAAGTGAACGCGATGATAGTTATTTGCCGTATCCGCAATGAAAGAAAGTCCGTTTTTGTTTGGCATGCGGGACATCGATGTGAGAGAAAGCCTCATTTGTCCGTGCGACAAGAATTCTCTACTATTTATTGTATAGAACATAAACAGAGCCGGTTCGATTAGAACCTGTGCCTCGTATTAAAGATGTGAGGTTTATTTTTCTGAGAACATGACGGCAAGGTACTGCTAGGCCAAGGTAGTTTAGAATAGACTAAGCGAATTTTTTTCTAAAAAACCCGGATGAAGTAATGTGGAGAGAAATAAATGAAATAAAATAATTTGTAATGTGGGCGTTGAAAAAAGGCATTGAAGTTCCTCATGTTGTATGCAATCTTGTCTTACTGTATTTTTATCACTGTTTCTTTTATCATGTATTTTATCCGGGGTATGTTTTTTTAGTTTTCTCTCTCACCACACTTTATCTCTTCATATCTCTTCTTGTATGTCCGCAATGCTCTCTTAATTCAAGACGAAGCAACAGTAACTCTAGGCGGGTTGAGCCGGCGTCCTCAGAAGGAATAAGTTTGAGGAAATATTAAATGTACAAGCTGTCTCTAGTCGCATGTATATCGCAGTCAGGGAAGATAACGATGTTAGGTGTTTGCAGTTCTTACAGAGAAGTGGCGACACCATCCTTAATACAGCGCCTGGTATTCCCAAATGGTCACCCATCTGATACTGGCCAGGCTCAAAATCTCTTAACTTCGAGACCCGATGTATAAACGTGATTATACCACTTTTACAATTTTTCTTCTCACAATTTCAGTTTTCTCAGTTATTTTCCTTCCTTTTATATATAGGGTCACCCCTCTACCTAAGGAAACACCTCTACCAATAGGTCATGTATAGAGCATAACCTGTACATCAGTGTTTTCTCTTACCGTTTTCTTCTATGCGTTCTTCTTTTTTGTGTTCAAGTTTTACGAGCGAAAGAAATAATTAATGGCTCACGTAAATTCCAAAAAGTAACTTTGGAAATAAGTGACAACTTTGCCAAACCGACGGCGCATAAAAAATGTCCTGTTATTCACTTCAGTACCCACATGGTTTATTCTGTCTAACGCTATCCTGAAAAAAGAAGTGCTCTTTCGGTTGTTGCCTACATAGATTAAAACAGAACAGAGACACGTGACACATTACCTGTCCTAAAGGAACATTTTATTACAACATAAATCATTTTGGCAATGAACGAATGTGGAAATGTAACGCAGTGGTGGTGTTCTTGGATGGTCTAAAAAGCCAATAGAGACGCCTTCTTGTACCGGTGTCATTGTAAAATATGTATATTCTTTTTTTCAAAACTAGGCTGGTCCAAATAAAAGATATTTTAGAAAAAAATGAAGATGTGACAACGGGAAATTAAAGGGCGTCTTGTTGACTTTCTTCTGTTTCTAGATACAATGGATGCTCACATAATGGTGCTCGAGCGAACAGTATATATGACAGCAAAGATTGTGTCATCACCGACCGCACGTCCTCAAAAACTAGCATTACTTTAGTTTAATGCCGAGCAAATATCTAAAACGACCGGAAATATTGCCAGAATAATGAGCAAAATGGTGGTGTTATTTCGTTCAAAACTTTCTCCCAGACACGTTGCACAAACAAGGCCCGAAAGTCTTGTCTATGCTACTATTTCATTCAGAGCTGGAAGCAGGATATATTGGGCTGGCTAAAATGTCCGTTCGGTTTTTCAATATAATTTTTGAAGGGCTATTAAAAATCGTCGCGTTATATTCCTATTCTACAAACCCTGTATTTGTTGCAGGCCTTGAAATGGAAGATTCAGCAGAGAACTACCGATATCTTATGTTTTTTTTTACTACATAAAAAGGAAATAATCTACAGACACCTGAACAATGATATGCCATTTGTATGGGATATGATGTTACAATACGGGCGTGCCAGAAATGGTTCGCTCGATTTCAAAAAGGATTCCTTTTAGTTAGAAGTGATGTTCGCTCAACCAACCAAAGATGATCGACAGTGACAATGTGAAAGCTGTAGTTGAACAAGATTGCCGGTGTATATGAGACAAATCGCAGATATTCTCATTTTTTTTAAATCGAGTATGGAAAATAATTTGTATTAGTGTTACATATCCGAGTCGGTGCACGGTAAAGGTTGTTGAAAACAGATGCACTTGGAGATTGTCAGTTGATAACATAATTGCCGGATGACCAAAAAGTTATTTGAAAATAAAACAAAAAACTCACAACCAGAAAAACACCTGCACAGAAGAAGACAATATGATCGATTGTCAAAAGATAAGTTTCTTCCGACCAAATAAAAAGGCCACCTGCAAGAACCACTTAAACAGTGATGTCAGAAGGAAACAGAGATGTGGGAAAGGTTAAAGATCATATTGCCAGGTGCGGTTGTGTCATGCCAGGAAAGATAGATAGATTTGTTGAATTGTCAAATGAGTGCAAGTTGTCACCGAGTGCAAACTCGGAGGTCGTCGAGGTGGCCACGAAATTGTTATATAATTCAAACCGAAAATCGAAAGAGGAGTTGACGATCGAACCTCGGTGAGAAGCAACCGTCTGATTCCATGTGCATGTGACCACCACCCTCATCGTCACCACCCTCATCGTTACGGACAAATAAATATACATATTATATTTTCCCAAGATACTGTGTTGTCATTTTTATTAAGCCCACACAACACAACATTAGCTCGATTATGTGTCTATACTTAATGGTTGGGTTCCACATCAATTGACAGAAGCAACAAAAAACGAACGAAATTTTGGCCAACTGAATATGTATTCGAAACGTTCACTAAGGTATTATGAAAACTGGATCTCACCACACGTAGCTCACACTCCGACCTTATATGTTGCAGACCCTTACATCGTAACAAACCTTTTTAATGCACATGAAAAACGTGTCTCAGACAAGAATAGTACTTACGTGGAATTATCTTACAGAATAAAATTGATAGAAAATGTTCGAAACATACAATTGTGTTGCAACAAGTGTTGGCTACTTGAGACGCATTGGACCAGAGACGCCTGCATGTTGACGGCTGTTCCCTGTCATTACATATGATAACGTATGTACTCGTTGTTGATAGATGTGTTGTCTTTCATTCCTTCTTTATGTCGAAGTTGCATGTATCTAAATGAAAATAAACAGCACATCTATTGCAAATAAGAATGTTGTCTCTCTAACACAAAATAATGCATCATATCGCTCCGTTATTCGAAGAAAGTTCCAAAGAAAAAAACATTACAAAATATATTAGACAATTTCCATTTCTATAGAACCATTTCAATAAAATACACATACTTTCTGTATAAATAAAATAAGCAAACAAGTTTCTAGCCTATATGTAACTTTCAGAAATGAACATGTAATTATATTTATTTCATATTACTTGAATATTTATTGAAATAGTCAACAAACTATGAGCAAACATTCACGAATTCTTGAAAAACCTTAATAAATAAATGGTTATTCCGGTTGCATGGTTTATCTAAAGCTGCATTAATAAACGTTTATTTTCTTAAGCATGTTTTCATATTTATTTTAACTAGACAATATGAATGCTTAAATGCTCCTGGGTATGACTTTGAAATACATCCAGTAGTGAGGCCTCGAGTTGCTCACAGGTTCACTCAAGCCTGGAGCAGTAGTACCTATAAGGACCCATCTGTGGGTCAAATAGAAATTACTGACTAACAAATCAGGTTGTCTGAAGTTATTGACTTCCTGACTCAAAATGCACCACACATTGATCTTTTTTTTTCTTGGCAAAACTCAATCATGTCTTGCAAAATCCGGAACAAAAAACAATCCCTCCCCCCTGATCCCCTATCCCTTCTCCCTCACTTCCCACCCTTTTACTCAACTAAACACCACGCATAAATACTTCAACATATAAAGAAGTTAATGCATAAAAACTTTCACCAAAATGACAAGATTCAGCATCAAATAACCTGAGAAAAGTTGACATACCGTGTAACCAAACAACTAAGCAAAACCTAACACCATGAATTAATACTTGAACATATCGTTGACTTGAGGCAGTGATACTGTTAGCAGGGTGACCAGATCCAGCCCTGAATAGCCTGAAAAGAGTTGATGTTCAGTAAAACAACCAAACCAAACATCATGAATACTTAAACATATAAAAAAAAACTTGAAGCATACATACATTCACCACAATGGTCGTATTCGGCATTAAATAACGCGAAAATGGTTGATATGCCGTAAAATAAAGCAACTACATCAAACATAATGAATGAAGAGTTCAACATGTAAATTATTTGAAACATGAGTGCATTGCCAACATGACCGTATTCGGCATTAAGTAACCCGGAAATAGTTGATATGCCGTAGAACAATACAACTAAACCGAACACCATAAATGAATACTTAAACATGTAAAGAGTTGACGCATGAGAGATTTTGCCAAAATGACCGGATTCTGCATTAAGTAACCCGAAAAAGGGTTGATATGTTGTAGAACAAAACAACCAAACCAAACACCATGAATGAATACTTGAACATGTAAAGAACTTGAAGCAGGAGGACTTTTGCCAATATGACCGGAGTCGGCATTAAATAGCCCGAAAAGGGTTGATATGCCGTAAAAAACACCAAACCAAACACCATGAATGCATACGTGCGCATGTAAATAACTTCACGCATGAACACTTGTCCAAAATGACAAGATTCATCATTGAATAGGCCGAAAAGGGTTGATATGCCGTAAAAAAATAACTAAACCAAACACCACGCATGAATAGTTGAACATGTAAAGAACTTGAAACATGAGAACCTTTGCTAAAATGACCGGATTCAGCATTAAATAACGCGAAAGGTGCATATGCCGTAGAAGAAAACAACAACACACACAAAAATATTAAATCACATAAACATTTAAAAAGTAATATTAAATTATGTAAACATTTTTTAAATGCTATTTAAATACATAGACCTGTTTTAAATTATATTAAAATACATAAACATTTTACAAAATGGTATAAAATACACACAATATTTAAAAAATGATATTCAAATACATAAACATTTTTAAAATGATAGTAACATACATAAACATTTTTTAAATTAATTAAAATGCATACACTTTAAATACTAATGTGTCGGCATTAAATGACCTACACGAGGTTTATTTGCCGTAAAACAAAACAAACGCAAACACACCATGCAAAAATATAAGTTAGTTTTAGGATTGATTTCTGCTTGAAAAAAATCAATGATAATTATTCTAATGAGTTTTACATTTGAATTAACTTATTAAGTGAGCCGTCGTTAACAAAGTCTCTATCCTCCTATAACTTTCATTATCTCTCACTCTATATTTGTTGAGCCTTCATATCTCTTTTTCTCTCTTTATCATTCTATCTACCTATCTATCTCTGCATTTATAAACAGTCGAGGATAAAAAGTCAAAATAATCAAACATAAATGAAAGGAGAAAACCACAACAGAGAGTAATATCATAAAATCCAGAAGTTTATCGGAAAAGTGGGAACATATATATATATATATATATATATATATATATATATATATATATATATATACATACATATATATATATATATATATATATATATATTTATATATATATGTATTTATATATATATGTATATATATATATATGTATATATATATATATATATGTATATATATATATATATATATATATATATATATATATACATATACATATATATATATATATATAGCAAGCAGAAAAAAAGCTCGTTTTGGATGTTTTAATTTTTTTTTTAGATTTAACTGGCTTTGAATATTCCCCTTTCCATGATTAAAATAAGTTGACCTAATCTCAAGAAGTGACTCGATAGGTCACAATTTATTTAGTATCTCTCTCTCTCTATATATATATATATATATATATATATATACGTAGAGAGAAAATAAGAGAGATAGAAAAGTTTATCAAACACGAACTGATTCCTAAATCTTACCAAAGGATATATACATATATATATATATATATATATATATATATATATATATATATATTTGTGTGTATATATATGTATATATATATATATATATGTATATATACGTATATACAATATATACATATATATATGTATATATACGTATATACAATATATATGTATATATATACATACATCTACATATATGTATATATATATATGTATATATGTACGTATATATACGTATATACAATATATATGTATATATATATATATATATATATATATATATATATACATATATATATATATATATATTACTTTGGCATAGACAAATATCCGTGAATGACTTCCAATACACTTTTCTATTCCATTGTCGCAGCGGGTTCCCTCATAACATAAGCCATGTTGTTATGATTTGTCGCCAAAAGGCAAAGCATCAACATTAATTTCATTTGAAACGCAGCAGAAAGGCAGACAACCCCTACTGAAAAGCCACAAACGTGCAATCATTCATGCTCGGTGTGAATAATACATTTGAAACAGAAGAAAACAAATAACTTTTTAACAACCAAAAACGCACAAAAACTAAAAGGTGAAAACAAAAGTTGGAAATTGCAATTTTTCATCGTTTTAGATCATCATTAAATGCACAAAATCCATTGGACATTAAAAGAAATGCCCGCTTCAGAAACAATCTAAACTCTGATATTCTTTTGTAAATAGTAGTATCGGTTCAACACGTACAAACTTATTTTTAGTTAATGTGTTAATCAAATCGAATATACGACTACTTGAAAATTGAATAAAGACAAAATATTATATTTCGGGAATTTGGTGAATGAGGAGTAATAAGTTTATTTTTTGGGGTAATATAGACTACTGTTATTCGCACAACGTTACGTTGTATTCAGCCTCCGATTATCTTCAGGTGCGTCTTGTCGAACTCGGGAATCTTCATGTCACACTCGGGCATATGTACAGAATTTTGAAAGAACCACTTTATTTAACCCATGTAGGTAGGTTGCTCTCGTTCCATAGAATACTTAAGTATTTCGTAATTGTATAATTAACATCGGCCGTACTGAAGATAGAAAGCTTCAATCTCTCGAAGTATTTTACGTAGAAACGATTATGCTTAACATTTTAATCTGTTATGCCACATATCATAGCGGACAATTATATTATGTAATTAAGGAGCCTTAATCCTGTTCTTTTTTATGTTTAGTCTTATTATTTATTACTACTTATTACTATACACACACACACACACACACACACATATATATATATATATATATATATATATATATATATATATATATATATATATATATATATATATATATATATATATATACGGTACAAATCACGTTGACACACCGGTTCTCGTTAGATCACCGAAGTTAAGCGACGTTGAGCCTGGCCAGTATTAAATGGGTGTATGTGCTCTCTGTTTATATCGGCATTGTTTCCAGTCGTCTTGAACTGCTTTCCATTGGAATCAAGCAGTGCCGACTCAGGAGAGGTGTTGTTAAGGATTGCGCACCCCTTGCTTCATAATTACACGCGCAGCCAGCCCCTTATAGGGGTATCCATAGTCTCTCTAGACTGAACAGCGGGCCTATATATACATATAAGTTTTCACATTCAATATTAATATATGTCTATCCGTTCAACTTATGTCTGAAAACGCAATTGAATTTGTAATTTGTCGGTAATGCTTACGCCACTCTTGTTGGCGTCACATCACCATTTATTTTTTTAACATACTAAAATGATGTTCGCAGTAAAAAATAACAAAGTAGGAGACTATGTCTTATGTTTTTTTTACAGTCGCTTTTTCAAAGAAGAGACGTTACTAATCGTTAACTATAGCTATTTCCATGGAACGTACTTGACAGAGCTGAAACTGCTTGTACCTCTCTGTTAGACGCTCACAGCGACCACAATGGAAAAAAGAACAATTATATTTGTTCCCTCAGTGCCTAGCGTCAGGCGCGTTTTTGATGAACATTTCTTTTCAATGGCTCGTCGTCTGTTTGTCATAATACCACAATGTAGATTCCCTGCACACTACAACACTGTCGTATTGAAATTCAATGTAAACAATTATTAGTCATACAATTCCTTCATAAGTAACGCAATGTTGTTCATTCAATTCATCGTTTACGGTCGTTACATAGCATACTTCTTCATTCAACTGACAACACATCAATAAGCTTATAAAATTGTAAGTACATATTGTCCGTATGTTCTGCTTAAGTTTCAAACGTGTTTTTGTTTGTCTCCTATACTTGTCCGAATAATTATTTTCGTCCGTCTGTCACGTTTAAGTTTTAAGTAACATATTTGTTGGTCTATCAACCAAGAATGTGAGCAAACAGTATCGTCGTCCAGTTAAAGTTAAAATAGAATTTTCTTTATTCTATCACACATATGTATATTTATTTAACTCCTCTTCAGGAAGTTAGGTAAGTGTGGTTTTGGAAAGCCATCTCACTCTGGTCTACAAAATGGCATTCCCCGGTAACGGCGCCTCACACGATTAACAGTAAACTAACACCTTCTCAAAAAGAAGGTGAAGCCTGGGAGACTGCAAAAAAATACCTCAGCCTGACAGATCAGTGTCAGAAGAAAACACAACTAGCGCCCTTCTTTCGGACTGATTGTTGAAGACGTACTCCCAACTTGTACGAACACACACTAACAACAGCTGTGTCACAAGAAATAATACTAACGACGATATGTCACGTTTAAGTTATGGATAGCATCTTCGTTGGTCTATTTGAATAACAAGCGAATGTGCAAAAAAGAGGGTTAAAAATGAAACAAATAACTATTACCAAATGCAAGAAAGTTATTTTACTAGCTAGCTTTATAATCTTTTAGTGATTAAAGTGTTTGACAACATTTTCATTTCAATATAGGATATCGTCTAAATACGAAGTGGTAAGACTTAAATTTATAAATGCCGGCTGACGGCTTTCCAGAAATAAGCGAATCGCTGATTACTTTTTTTCGTCATTTTTTTGTAACAGTTTTTGTCGTATAGCTGGTTGTTTTTCACCCCAAAAGCGGAGAAACCTAACACTCAAACTTATCTATTATTAAATGTATCGCACAACCACCAACTAACAGTTAGGTTCGTCAGTCACTTTTGAAATATAAATAGATTTTTCGTCCATCTGCCAGGCTTAACTCTGAAATATAATTTTCGTTGATGCGTTATTTTTGTGTTTGAAATATACATTTCGTTGTTCTATCACGCATAAGGTTGACATAGTATTTGTGTCAGGTTGATGTGCTGAGTTTTTTAGAATTCACTCCACCCAAGTCACATTTGCACTGATGCATAATGTGAATTCACAGCCAGATTAAATAGGTATGCCTTTTAAATGGGGAGTTGTGCAGCGAAATGTTTATTCACATTGCATTGAAATGTATGCATATCGAAACAGTCGAAGAAACTAGGAGAAGAAGGGAATTCCAAAGGCCAGATGTTCGTAGGTAAAAAGTTATTTGACAAAATAGCTTTCAGGAATTTGTGAAAAGGTGTGTTTTGCTGATTATCGGATTGGTCTGGGTATAACTTTGAGGAGGCAAAAGTGCATCAAATTCGCCGGATCAAATTCCATACTTGCCAAACAAGAATAGGGGTTCAACATTCCTGCGATGAGATAAGGCAGGAGCGTGTTAGACAGTGTGAGGTCTATTTGATTAGATGATATTCTTTATAAGATTGAAGAGACTAGTAGCGTGTGCACCAACCCAGATGTGGCAACAATCCTCCATGAAATATAAAAAAATATCGTTCATGCATCTGGGTTGCTTTCTTTAGATAACTAATTCTGTTTCTTTAGCGTAAGTTATTATTTTTTTATCTCTGCGCATGTTGTTGCAAAAAATTTTTTTTAAATTGGAAACTGGCAAACCAGCGTATGAAATTAATGTTATTTTAAGTGAAGAAAATAAATCATTTCCATCACAATGTTGGCTTCATATATATATATATATATATATATATATATATATATATATATATATATATATATATATATGTATATATATATGTATACAACTGCTAAACATGTAGGTATGAATTGAGTTAATTTTGAGAATATAGAAATTGGCCTCATTTCACAAACCTTTTACTATATCTAAAAAAGTAAAACTATTCTTCGCTAATCAAGGAGTCACCGAGTACACAAGTACCTTCACAGTATTCAACACGTACGTTTACTTCTGTGTCCAAGTCGTTTTTTACCGAAACGATACAAATCATAGAGTTATTCAATCCGTGGGGAAATCAACAACTTGTATGAATTATAAGTGGTTGTTGTTTCGTCTTTTTTCTGTTGCAAGATAAAAGATTAGATTAATTTCCTCGTGACTTTTATTCATTTTTTACTGAATATTTCCCAGCATAAAACTAATAAACGACAGCTGACATATTAGAGTGTGTGTAATCTACACCCTGCTATAAGGCACTCCTCTAAGTAGTATTATATACCACCTGCTCAAATAAAAAAAAAACTCATCGGTCATGACACACGCGAGTTTTATGAATCAATCTAGTCTGTGCCATTTTCAAGGTCAAATATATAATACTTGATTAATGTTCTTAATTAGAAAAGTATGCTCATTACATGTAATTATTTTCCATGGTATACAAGTAAAAAATATATACGTACTGTAACCGCTCTTAATGAGGCGTAACTGCCATTTATACATGGGCTGTCATGAATAAACATTTATTGTAATTTAAAAATAAATTGTTTTCATTTGCTTCCATTGAAAATTGATAAACCTAATATTTTACGAAATCTGTTTGTTATTTTTTCTTTTTATGAAACCAATTTAATTAATTACTGTTAATATCGACGAAACTTTTGCATATATATATACAGGGTGGGCAAAAATAAGGGTCCTATTTTTAAAAATTCATAACTTTTTTATTTATTGATTTTTTTTTTCAGAATAAGTAAAGGACCCCTTCCGAAGCAAGCATGAGCCGTATTAGCCCTAAGGAACGTACCCTCATTTAGAAAACATTAGTTTTGCTTAAAAAACTCAAAACAGTGTAAAAAACAATACTTTAGTTTTTGCAAGTTTTAAGAAGTGTTTTTCGGCTAAAATTTGTTTTGTTTATTGCAAAAAATCTCGGAAGGGTCAGTCTACACACACATAAAGTTTGGTGAGTTTAACTTTTATTTTGTGGAAGTTATTCAAATTCAAGTTATTCAAATTTAAAGATAGGACCCTTATATCGGTATATATATATATAGCTGTATATATATATATATATATATATATATATATATATATATATATATATATATATATATATATAGTAAGTTATGTTGAAATAAATACTGCCAATGGATACATAACATAGTATATTCCCTTTATAATATTGTATGTTATGCATGAAATAATTATATATATATCTATATATATATATATATATATATATATATATATATAGAGAGAGAGAGAGAGAGAGAGAGAGAGAGAGAGAAAAATACAGTTGAATTAATACCAAACATTTGTTAATTAGGAATTGTTAAATGTTTTATGCAAATTAGGCATACAAATGGCTGTATTTGGGGTGCTGTCTTCGACTAGATGTTCTATATTTCAAAAGACTGTGTTGTATTGTAGTGATAAATGAAAATAAATAAAAAAAGGTAAGCTAACTGTCTGGATTACATGTATACATCAAGTTTCTCAAATCCTTCTCTTCAACACCTCAGTTTAAATTTAAAAAAAGTGTGTTTTTTTTCTGTTTTAATACTTTAAGTCGCAATCAAATATTACTTATTTTCTTTTATGATAATAATTGATATCGACTCTGACGTAACTTCAACGCTATAGCGCAAATAACGAAAGTACCTCGTGTGAGATTTACATATTTAAGATCGTATCTAACTAAACTAAGGGCGAACGCTTGTATCCACTCAGGCACTGAACAAATGAACTATTTTTATGTTTACCCTACGTATAGTGGTTAACATTAAGGCGTAGGGATCTCTCTAAATATATCTAAAATAGATGCATTGTCTGAAAGCAATACAAATAAATATAAAAGAACAAACTTTTATTAAAGGAAAATATAGGAGCAAATATTTATCAATTATTTAATTCCATTTTTAAAGAAAAAAAAGAAAATGTGTCAGGAAAGTAATAAGTATGTGTGTAGAGTTGGCGAAAAAGGGAACGATCTAACACAAACACAGATTCTACAATTTAAAAGCAGATACTCAGAATGTCCATATTTATGTACAAAAAAGTTATTCCTCCATGTATGATCGTTTCTTGTTTCTTTTTTGTTGTTTTTTGCAGGGTGCATGTGCTGCATAATTCTTTTTTGTTGTGTCCCTCTCTATTTGCAGGGTGCATGTGCTGCATAATTCTTTTTTGTTGTGTCCCTCTCTATTTGCAGGGTGCATGTGCTGCATAATTCTTTTTTGTTGTGTCCCTCTCTATTTGCAGGGTGCATGTGCTGCATAATTCTTTTTTGTTGTGTCCCTCTCTATTTGCAGGGTGCATGTGCTGCATAATTCTTTTTTGTTGTGTTTCTTCTCTATTTGCAAGGTGCATGTGCTGCATAATTCTTTTTTGTTGTGTCCCTCTCTATTTGCAGGGTGCATGTGCTGCATAATTCTTTTTTGTTGTGTCCCTCTCTATTTGCAAAGTGCATGTGCTGCATAATTCTTTTTTGTTGTGTCCCTCTCTATTTGCAAGGTGCATGTGCTGCATAATTCTTTTTTGTTGTGTCCCTCTCTATTTGCAGGGTGAATGTGCTGCATAATTCTTTTTTGTTGTGTCCCTCTCTATTTGCACGGGGCATGTGCTGCATAATTCTTTTTTGTTGTGTTCCACTTAATTTGCAAGGTGAATGTGCTGCATAATTCTTTGTTGGTGTCTCCCTCTCTATTTGCAGGGTGCATGTGCTGCATAATTATTTTTTGTTGTTTCCCTCTCTATTTGCAGGCTGCATGTGCTGTATAATTCTTTTTTGTTGTGTCCCTCTCTATTTTCTGGGTGCATGTGCTGCATACTTCTTTTTTGTTGTGCCCCTCTCTATTTGCAGGGTGCATGTCCTGCATTATTCTTTTTGTTGTGTCCCTTTCTATTTGCAGGGTGCATGTGCTGCATTATTCTTTTTGTTGTGTCCCTCTCTATTTGCAGTGTGCATGTGCTGCATTATTCTTTTTTGTTGTGTCCCTCTCTATTTGCAGGGTGTATGTGCTGCATAATTCATTTTTGTTGTGTCCCTCTCTATTTGCACGGCGCATGTGCTGCATAAATCTTTTTTGTTGTGTGCCACTTAATTTGCAAGGTGCATGTGCTGCATAATTCTTTGTTGGTGTCTTCCTCTCTATTTGCAGGGTGCATGTGCTGCATAATTATTTTTTGTTGTTTCCCTCTCTATTTGCAGGCTGCATGTGCTGCATAATTCTTTTTTGTTGTGTCCCTCTCTATTTGCAGGGTGCATGTGCTGCATAATTCTTTTTTGTTGTGCCCCTCTCTATTTGCAGGGTGCATGTGCTGCATAATTCGTTTTGTTGTGTCCCTCTCTATTTGCAGGGTGCATGTGCTGCATAATTCTTTTTTGTTGTGCCCCTCTCTATTTGCAGGGTGCATGTGCTGCATAATTCGTTTTGTTGTGTCCCTCTCTATTTGCAGGGTGCATGTGCTGCATAATTCTTTTTTGTTGTGTCCCTCTCTATTTGCAGGCTGCATGTGCTGCATAATTCTTTTTGTTGTGTCCATCTCTATTTGCAGGGTGAATGTACTGAATAATTATTTTCTGTTGTGTCCCTCTCTATTTGCAGGCTGCATGTGCTGCATAATTCTTTTTTTGTGTCCCTCTCTATTTGCAGGGTGCATGTGCTGCATAATTCTTTTTTGTTGTGTCCCTCTCTATTTGCAGGGTGCATGTGCTGCATAATTCTTTTTTGTTGTGTCCCTCTCTATTTGCAGGGTGCATGTGCTGCATAATTCGTCAGTTGTAGTGTCCCTCTCTATTTGCAGGGTGCATGTGCTGCATAATTCTTCAGTTGGGCCTAATGAGCCAGCACACAGACTTCTTTTGTTTTCTCCCAACTTAAAGTCATTTCTGTGCACTTATTCCTGGGTTTAACAACTTCGAAAAGTGCCACTGATTTACTGGCTTAATATTTCATGATGAAGTTGTATCATTTACTTCTTAGGAAAAGAACGTTAACTTAGACATCATCAACAAAAACTTATATTGAGACATTACTGAGGTCCAAGATCAAGCATAATAGTTCACATCAGAGTTATTGATTCGACTCTGTTCGCAATAATAGTTAGTCATTTGAATAGATGTGCACTAACGTTTATGACATTTGTGTGATATATTATGAGGATATGGAACGATGAGAAAGATTGTCTACGTCAAAATATATGTTGCTTGTCAGTCGTTGTTGGTATGCCATTATTGTGCTATTCTATATTTCGCCTAGTTAATATGTTCTAAAGATGTCGTGTATTTCATGTGTATACAGACTTGCTTCAGTAGTTGTAACCATAAATATGAAGTTCTCTTATTAGCTAGCGTTATTATGTTTCATGTTGTAACTGTTTATCATGTGTTGTTTTGGCAAAATGGAGTGTGTATTTAAGAGACAATGGTTACTAATTATGCCCCATCACCTAAATAATTCAACTAATTTTAATACTGTCTGTAAGAATGCGATAATATTTTCGAGAATAACCACAAAATGAACTAAGTATGCATGTGTTGCACATTTATTGCAAGTACATTACGTGCGTTTCATAAGTATTAATGTAAAAGGTTGTTTTTCTTTCAGAATCCTCATCATTAAACACATTACGTCCCCTCCCCAATTTATCGATATATGTTATACTTGTTTTAAAGTAGACACCAGTTAAATTTGAAAGGTAAAAAATAGCCCGTCATGTCTTCTACAATACTGTTATTATTGTACAGCAGAATATTACATATTTTCCGCACTTAAAATGATGCCCCCACATAACTCCGATGGCTGTGATAGTAAAACTATTGCAAACGTGTAGATTAGGTAACATATAAGTTGGCGATATAAAATAATTTCTCATACACGCCCCTATTCCGAATTTGTGCGTGTGGGCCGCCATCATTAGACTGTTTCTGTCTTACGAAAGCTTTACAAAAAACGTTTAAATTATAATTTACTGTTTGAAACCGACTGAAATCATTGCACACTAAAAACAATTAAATGTAGAAACTACTATTTTGTATTAGAATTA
This sequence comes from Sepiola atlantica, assembly GCA_963556195.1. Taxonomy (NCBI): domain Eukaryota; kingdom Metazoa; phylum Mollusca; class Cephalopoda; order Sepiida; family Sepiolidae; genus Sepiola; species Sepiola atlantica. The sequence goes on from OY744522.1 coordinate 124,638,989, forward strand.
TTTGATGATTTTAGTAAGCGAGTCAAAATACCGTTTTACTTGGTGTTTGATATACATTTTTTAAAATTATTGCAGCAAATCGTGATACCTTTTCATTAGAAAATTGGGCGTTAACACTTAATACGTGATATGTTGGTTTGTTTTGGTGGCGCACTCGTACTGAACATCGCTCTTTTATACAGAAAATCGCTGATGTAAGTAAAACAACTCTTTTTGACTAACAGATTAATCATGTTTTCAAAGAGAACTTGGGACGGTAAAACAATGGAAAATTTGAGAAATTGTATTTTGTATTAGGAAAAAAATGTTAAAAATACAACGATAGTTGTAGATGAGTTTGAAGTGTAATTACAGAAATATACGACTATTCTCTATAGTAACAAAATTTAAAATCTATAAAAAGTTTTTTTTTAATTTTCTTCAACATTAAGACAGAAATTAAGAAAAAGCTGTAACGAACGTTACTTTTAAATGGCACAATGTTTATAACATTAATACAAAATGTAATCCTCTTTAACATAACAAATAAGTAAGAAACGTAACGATAGTTGCAGAGGAACTGGATTGTTTACTAAAAATACACTGCAACGATTCTTTTTATGTGACAATGTTGATAACATCTATTAATAATCGAGATTGGGTATGTGTCTGTCTGAAGCCGAAACTATATCATTAGTGTTGATGGCTCTCTATTTATATCTAGTTATCAACTCCGATATATACCCATTTCAAAACTTCCCCAAACATAACACGTCTTTCAAATTTACATAATTACTTTGTTTAAACCTTCTGATCAAATTAATGTTCGACAATATACACTCATGATTGTTTTTTCAGAATTCCAGATTTATTCAAAATATTTTTCTCGATAATAATCTTCATAGAAATTATAAATATAATTAATGAAATACATTTATAATGGAGTTACGTAATTTAATTAGATTGTAATGGATTATGATGGAGCAGCCGGCGTCCACTAACATATTTCGTTACTGGCCCTAATTATTATAAATAACGTTCTATTTCGAACGCACAGAAAGTTTTATTTAAAGAAATTCACAGGTGATAACATGACGTCATATCAGATAGAGAGAGAAGGAGAGAGAAAAAGAGAGTAAGAAATAGATAGAGGTAGAAAAGAAAGAGTGAGATGGTCACAAGACAGGGAGCTTTTTTGATAAATTACATATACAAAACATATTCACTGAGATTTATCGTACGAGTAGCTCAAAAATGATATATTTATCTTGATTTTTTTAATTAAAATGTTTTGTGTGTGTTTGTTATTAATCTTATTAGAAATTATATTTTAAAGCACACATTTATTTAATCACATTTTTTTCATTTAAAGTATAATTGATTTAAAACAACTAATGTTTGACAACAAAAAAACACATTTTACTAAGAAATTAACTGATTTTAGAATCCTGTTTACTGTATTTTATTTATTTAATTGTATATTTTATTTCAGGTACACTTTTTTTCAATTTGAAACATTTCAAATATTATCATCTTTTTACGACCTTAAGTGAGTTTAGGTTGTTTGTTATACATTTCATGCCGTAAAGTGTAAATTGTGTTTAAATACTATGTTTTTATTATTCCGTGTTTTTTTTATTATACTTAAGGACGGGGTGATTTTCTTTCTCTTTCTTGGTAAAAAACAGACAACGAACCACATTTTACTGAAAAATCAAATTAAACAACTAGCAAAAATATGCGACCGGAGGAAGCATATATTTGCTAGTATTAATAAAAAAAGACTTGAAGTCTTTAACATTTAAAAATAAAGGAAATGGAAAGCCGCGACGACAGTTTGAGGATTTAAATGTCACTAAGTTTATAAGACTAATATAACTATTAACATTAAATAAATGGAAGACACAGTCGTCGCAGTTTTCTTTTATTTTCTTTTTAATGTTAAAGACATTAACATTCATTATTAATGTTATAATAAGTGTGACATGAAAAACAGTCGTAGCAGTTTTGTTTACATTTGTTTAATGTTAAAGAGCTTTATAATTTTTTATTAATATGTTATAAACTTTGTTACATTAAACACACGTTGAAATTCTCCCTAACAAACGTAACAATTCTTCTGCAAATATCGTATTGTTTGTTTGAATCAATTGGCGCCGACTACCAAAAATAAATAGTTGATATAACGTTTATTTAGCAAAGAATGCGAATGAAACTTACTTACAATTACCTGAGGCGTCAGGTGAATACGTAATTCAGATTACTATGTGAGGTATTCGGTTTTGCATTTCGTCATTCTGAAAAGTGATTAAATGTATTCTGGATAGTCAGACAGAACTGCTTGAATAAAAGTGATCTGATATTCCGCGATTGCTCGAATATGGAAAACAATCCAGGTAGAAAGTAATTCAATTCGAGGGAGCGATTGTGTTTTCTATGCATCATTGAGTATAGTGTTAGGCAGTAATCATGGATTAAAAAGTCAATAATTACGGTTGCTTAATAGTAGTTCGCTCTTGTAAGAAAATATACTGTCAATGTGTGTGACATTAAATAAGATAATTGTAGGAGAGTGAACATGTAACTTATTGTTTTTGTTAAAAAAGTACTTCGAGAAGAAACTAGATGTGAATTAATGTATTCATTTGAGTAAGATGACGAAATGTATGCTTATTTCCTGTAAACATTAAACAAGAATTGCTGTAAGTGTTTTGGTGAACATTTTATCATAAGAACTGTTCAATTATTTCTTATAATGACTGTAGTTACACGGGAAAATCGACATTATTGTATTATAGAAGAGAACTAATAGAACAACAGTGTGTGTGGGTGTGTGTGTGTGTCATAAAATGGATCATTCACGAACACATTGATCATATAAAATAATAATTTGAATTAAATGTTTTTATCTCTGGCGAATGAAATAAAACGTACGTTAATAAAAAGAGGTATTCTTCGGAAAGCAAACTTTTAATCTAGTAATCGTGTCAATGGTCTGTATTACACTCTCGATGTTGTGTAATAATTGTTTGGATTAACCAAAAGACACCCGGGCAACGTTGATTAAGGACAGCTAGTATTATTTAAACATTCAAATTGACACACTGACATAATTGTAAAGAATTAAATTAATATAAAAGTGCTTCCTTTCCCTCTCAAGAGATCAGAGATACTCCACGTAAAGTTGGTTTACTGGAAAGCCTATAGTGAAGCATGTGTTTCATAATCAATGAGCGCACGTCTCTAAAACCGGCATTGCTCGAGCCCAGTTGAAAGCAGATGTTCATGATGACAAGAACAAATCATGAGATAATTACATTGTTTTTATTTCTGTGTTTTTCCTCTCGCCTTTTAGTAATAGTATAGCCTACCTTGATATGTAATCCATAGTTGAAGAGAGGATACATCGACTCATATCTTACTCAATAATATAAATGATAGTAAACATCAATATATATTTATATTAATTGCATTAATATATAGTAATACTAATTTGTTGTTCGTAAATTACTGAATCTCATGTACTTAAATTTGAATGAAAAATGCATATATTCCCTAAAGATCGCAATACTAGTAATACAATTACGAAGTAATTAAGATGTCGTCCCTGCCATAGCTGACAGAGCAAGAGAAGTATTCCTGTTGATTAAATAAAGGGATCCTTTTGGAATTCCGTACATATTACCGAGTTCGATATACATATTACCGAGTTTAACGAGGCGCACATGAAAAAGGCCAGAGGTTACATCGACCGAAAATTTGTAAAAATAACAGCTAAAGTGAGAAAAAGCATCCGTATAATCCAAATGATGATTTTTTTTAAAATTCTCATCTCAGTAAAAATACAAAACAAAATGTATAAACACTAAATCTAAATAAATAAAAATGCCGGATAGATTTTTAAAGCGATACAGCGAGTAATAGTAACTATTTGTATTTCGTTTGTTAGTTCCTGTATATTAATGTTGGGATGCTTCGCTTGTCGTTTCAGAAGTGTGAAATGCGGCTGTATTTTTAGCAGTTGAGACTATTTATTTGGATGATTTTCTTGTCTTTGGCCTATACTTATTTTTGGTTCTCATCATATTACTACTACTGAATGCATACGTATATATGTATTTCTTCATGTATACATTTCTAAAACCTTTTTTGAATATGCATCGATCTTTCTATCATTCTATTTATTGATGTTTAAAATTCGCTTCTATACTTGTAAATATTGGTTCTGTCAATCTTTATATAAAACAAATAACGGTGTATAGAGCAAAGCCTCTATTCTAAGACATAAGAGAAAGCCACCAACTTTATTTCTCTTCCGCTTCATACTATGATTCAAGCGAATGCATGCACGTACTTTTGTGATCCATTTTTATTTGAAGGCCTCGCATTTCTTTTACATGTGTTTGACGAGCAGCCCGAATCCCAGGAAACGAGTGATAAAAATAGAAAGCAAAGGACAAAGAAAACTGTTTCTTCTTCTACTGTCTTCTGAGTTTTCTATATTTCTCTACCAGTTCTTTCTAACAATTAAGTGTGGTTTCTTCCGTCCACATTGACAGGGCTTTTTAGCAAAATGGATTCTTTAGAGAATGACCATGACAGCGACTGACAGACGCTGCAAACATTAGCCACTGCATTCAGAGTCACGACTAACCAAAGACCAAATTTGTTCTTTATTACTTTCAACTACCAAAGACTGTAGTGCCCACAATCAATGTGGCAACGTTCTTCAGTTCTTACTTACTGTACATTCATCCATTTTACATCGTTGGCCAATTTCCGGTTTAGTACTAGGACACACGGAGTCTATACGTGTTTTTCTATGGATTCTCGTTCATTCAAACACTCTATAAAATATTTCAATATCCCTGTGAGCATTGAGGGAAAGACTATATCTCGTGTTTAGCGTCGTTATCTAATTAATGTATATGTGCTTAACCCCACACACCAAAAAAGAATCTATGTATATCAGATAGAAAAATAAGTGTCCTTAATTTTATAAGAAAAACATAAAATGTCATTTAGTAATAACGGTCATAATTTTTATAAGGAAAATAAGTTATAATAATGCAAATAATGGTATTTATAATGACGATAATATCGAAGTAAATAGGCATATTGCTTTTAATTATACAAGAAAAATATATTTAGATATATGACACAGTTTAGTAATTTTAGAATACACTTTAATCAGAATACACTATGAAGGTATTTGTAATCCTACTTAATCCCTTTTGTTTACGTGGTAATTTATCGTGGTCGTTTGTGCTAGAGTGAGTGCTTGCCGCGTCTAGGCTAATTCTGTAACTGTGTTCGGATCTTCCGACAGTGCTAAATTATAATCGCATACACTGATGGTGGTGAAGGCTTGAAACGCATGCCTAGATAGGTAAACATAATTTAATATTTACTTTAATAAATATTGTTCTAAGCGCCGTTAAGAAATTGAAGTTGAGCCCAGTTTGTCGAGTAAAAAATAGATTGTCACGTAGCTATATGACATGTTTCGACAACGTTCGTTGAACACCCTCTCGATAGTATATTGTCTGTACCTGGTTGAATTTAAAACAACTTAATTCACTTTCTTTACGTGGTAATTTCTCGTTGTTGTTTGCTGAGAGCGCTTGCTTCGGAGCCTAGTTTGATTCTGTAACTAGGTTTGAATATTGCGACCGTCTGAAATTATTATCTCCTACACTAGTGGTTGCTTAGGCTTGAAACGCCGGCGTATGTAGGTAAGGACTATTTTATATTTACTTAACTAAATATCATAATGTATTTATATATATATATATATATATATATATATATATATATATATATATATATATATATATATATATATATATATATATATATATATTGTTACGTATGATTGGTATCCGCACGCTTTGTCACACTGCAAAATCGACGCGGTGCAAATGAGACCAGAAATTATTCCCGTTGAAAAAACAAGTTTTACTCATGTCTGAACGTTTACGTTAACAGTAAACAAATTGTAACCGACAATAACTTCAAGGCTTTGGAAAATATATTATTTATTTTAATAATAAGAGAAATAAACATTTTCATAAATAAAGTAGGATGATTGTTGCAAGTGGGTGAAGGCGTCTATCAATACTATTTTGTAATAAAAAAAATGACCAAGATTGTTTTCTCTTGTGTTTTGTATGTTTTTGTTTTTCTCTTTATTTATTTTTTTATACGTATCAGACAGTCTCTTATTTTGTAATCTGAATTATTGTATGATAAGCTTTCCACTCCTTTCAAATGTATTCGTCCATTTTCTTGCTCGAACAAAAGACATTTCCGTGAGTTCTATTGGCTGCAGCAATGACGAGTTTTTTTATGCCACTTTTTGTGTCCATTCATAACTTTCGCTGTTATCGGGTTTTACATTGTCCGGACCTGGTGATACTTAACACACATTTATTTTTAAATTCTAAAAACAAGATTGAAATCGATGAAATTTTGGAGTATTTTGTTTTAAGGTCTCTGCCTTGTGAGATGTACCCTGGAACTGCTTACACCGTTATTACTTTTGTTTCTGTCGTCTCCATCAGTGAATTTCTTGACAAAAGCGACCTTTATCTTTCTTTCCTTTTTTTATGTCGGGTGCAGTCTTAAGCATGACACGTAATGCCCGCATTTTCGCATGCCTAATGTTGATCATAAAAAGGAGTGAAACATTAACACGCGTTTATATGAATAAAGTGAAGGTAGCAGGTGAATTAGAGGACAGCATAAGTCCAATCATTACTTATCTGTACGTGTGTATATTTTTTTTAAATTATTTTTTATAATTATTGAAATGTTCTTTTTTATATCGCATCTTTAACATGCTTCGAAGGTATTTTATTTTACCTCAATCATTCTTAAATTTCATTTGGATACTAAAAAAAAATGAAGTTTTAAAATCTATACCCAACTCGCGCGCATGCGTGATTTCACATCAAAAGTGGAAAAACAACAACAACAGCTCAGACGCCGGGTTGCACCAGCGGAGGCCGGCAATCCAATAAGATCGGATCTATAAACACATTGAAAAGGCCAATTTTGGGCGAAATATTTGTATAACTATCAAGTAAAAACGAAAGTTTATAAAAAAAAAGTTAAAAAAAAGAAAAAAAAGTAGGTTTCGATTTTTCTTTTTATTATAAAATTAATATCGCATCTGTAACATGTTTCGAAGATATTTTGTTTTACCTCAAACATTATTAAATTTCATTTGGATGCTTAAAAAATCAACTTTTTAAATATATATATATATATATGTATATATATATATATGTATATATATATGTATATATATATATATGTATATATATATATATATATGTATATATATATATATATATGTATATATATATATATATATATCAATGTTTCGGAATCTTTAGATTATGATTGATAATTTGTTTTATAATTACTGTATTGTAGTAACACTACACATAAGTATATAATTATAGGAATAAGTATTTACCTACACACTTTCAAAAAGATAGGTTTAAAGCTTATTATATACATACTTTTGACCGGTAGGGTAACATATAAAAGTGCTATCTAATAATCAGTTAAAAGTTACAATCTTCTTGAGGTAAAATTGGCAATCATATGTAGAAGAGATACTAACCATATAATTAATACGGTCATGGTTTACGGAACGAGAACAACCTATCCACGTCGATTAAATAAAGGGTTCAGTTTGGAATTCTGTATGCAACATTACCTAAGTTCGACAAGACGCATCTGAAAAAGGTCGCAGGTTTCATCGGCTGAAACGCTGTTTAAAAATGCAAACAGTAGTACTAATTATCCAAATAATCTATACTCCATTTACCCTTTATACTCAGTTTATGATGCTGAGTGTTTAGCAAGGAGGCAGGGCGTACCTTTCGAGTCTTAGGCATTAGTTAACAGTCTAAACATTATGCAAAGTTAAACTCATGTCCTTGCATGTATTTTCTTTAAAATATGAAGTGACCCCCACAGTTAAACGGTTCAAAAATGTGGAGAATTGAAGAATAGTATTATATTTCTATCTATTAACAATAAAGATACCAGATATAATGTCGAGCCTTAATTCATTTTTATTTATTTTAAAGAATCGAGTTTTTTAATTTTTTTTTTTATTATTATTATTATTATTATTATTATTATTATTATTATTATGATGATGATGATGATCATGATGATGATGATGATTATTATTATTATTATTATTATTATTATTATTATTATTAACAACAACAACAACAACAACAACAACTACAGTTGACTATTAGCCAAATTAAACTTCTATTTCTTCAGGATAGCTTGATTATCGATATCGAATACCGATATTGTCTACCATCCAGCCATTTTTTGGTTAACAAAAGTAAATTCTGGTTCACAGGCTGTGTGCTTGCAACTGATCCTATTATCAAATTGTTGGTAGAATAGGTAAAAAGGGGTTTACTTAAGAGGATGACCACACACACACGCACACACTTTTGAGGACTTGTCCTTTGTTAGTATTTTTTTTAAGGTTAGTGAAGTAACTGTTGTCGTCTACATTTCTTTTGCCAAGGATTCTAATCACTCGTTTTCTTACATATCGACTTGTATATGATGCAATGTTTGAGGCCATTTTAAATAACTTCATCAATGTATTCTTTCAACAAATGTATTCATTGATGTTTCTACTAACTTAAGTTGAATTGCTAAAATGTATTAATTCTAAAAATCAGTGGAATAAATTGAAACTACATAATACTGTTACTTTAGAAAATAAAAGAAGAATAGTTGCAGTATACTGTAAGTAATCAATTTCCTATTCGATTATGAGCGTTCAAAGCAATGTCACAGATATTCGTTTTGTTACCATTCTACGTTAAACAAACGATTCAATTTACCTTCAGTTTAGCGTATTTGATCAGATTATCTGCATGTATTCGCAATTTGTCAAGATTTAAACTTAATTCAGTCGAAAGTGAAATCCTACAAAGAGAACAATATACCTTTTGGAAACATTGTATTCACTCGTCTAACTAACATATATAAGTTAGTGAAGTTTTTGAAAATCGTTCAACAAATTAATTATACACACTGCAATTGTTTACATATAGATAGGTCAGCAGGTGTTAATTACCGGTTGATGTTTTTAGTGGACCTGGACTAATGTTTGCTGATTATAAAGTTAGTGAACTGGAGGTTAAGAACAAACGTCATATGAGAAGGAAACCTACAAGACTTTTCAGAAAGAAGCGTTAATATATTAGGTCGTTACAGAAATAATGGCCATCTAAAGTATTGGGTTCCAAAAGTAATTTAAACACAGAATTCGTAGTTTGCTTTTTGTACATTTAACATATAAAATAATAAATGTGTTTTCAATAATAATTTGTAACTTTTTCAGATAGAAAGTATGTTTGAAGCATAAAAACCCTCAATGATGAACATGACAAAACATGACCTTCCTCTTCTTATGTTACATGGGTTCACACTTAAGGAGCAATGCCTGCGTAACTTCTATCAATATCAGTAGTGCATTGAGTGATCGATTCCCATGCGATTGGATATTACAAATGTGTTTTCAAACATTCCTTCGTGGAGATAGGAGCCTTGATGATGAAATAGGTTGTGGACGACCGTGTAATCTTGACAATGAACAATTGCAATACACTTGTTGACAAATTTCACATCAAAGTGTCAGACAAATGTCTCAGGCACTAGCTGCCAGCACTGCAAAAGTTCCCCGTCATTTACAGAGTATCGAAAGGTAGACATATATTTTATTAATAAATGTTTGTTTCTGAAATCGGCCATTAGTTTTGTACCGACCTTATTCAATAAAAATTAAAAGCTATCTCTCTATATCTTTCTACTAACAACATATATAGCATTGCATCGACACATTTACATATATTTCACACAAAAGAAGTGTTGTATTGGTTATTTCTTTCTGCGTCTGGAAAGAGAAAATATCGTGTAATAATTGTATTCCATTTCTTCCTGGCGTCGCACAACTGCACCTTCATGACGGGGTCAATGATAAAACTCTTATAAAAACATGGCGACAATGCAGACGATTTATTTCCGTGTTGAAAATGAGATTTCAAAGTCGTCACATTCTAACTGACAGACATACTCACTATTTGAGATGTGTTGGCTTATCTTTAACTAGTATTTAAAGCTTAATCATAAAAAACGATGAAAATAAGAAGTTTAAACTTAAGGTGACATAATGACTAACTCTCGTAGAAATGGTTACACGCATCTTAACTTAGTTATCACCACTAAATCATCATGGTTAGCGATTAAATTCGATTCCAAGCAAAACTGTGACTGACCGACAGACGAATCGATGGACAAATATATATAATTATACATATAAATAGACGCATCACAAAATGATATTTGAAGCTTTGTCATTATAGACAAGAGAAAATATTATTGGAAACGTCAGAAGGACAAACCAAGGCAAATAAGATGTAATTCATAGATTTTATATGAATTAAATCTTATTTTAAAACTATACTTTTACCGATGAGAATTTGTATTTCACCAATAAATGTAACAGTTCAAATACAATTTTATTTATAATATAAGCATCACACCGCGATAAAAGGTGTTTTATTCGTAAGCTTAAGATGCAAACGGACACAGCTTCTTACACGAATACAACAGCTGGGAAAATATGCGTCAATTCTATCTGCGCGGTTTACAGGGAATAACTAAACTGACAAACGGTGTATCATAGAAATGGCTTGACGTATCAAAAATGTTATTTCAAATTTAAGTGACTTTTTATTATTTCAATTATTCAGACTATTGTTCTCATCTTGGATTTTACTCTCACAACATTTCGATTTATGTAACCTCCGGCTAACCGTAGCGTAACAGATGAAATGCTAAGTAATAACCATTTCTAAGTAATAGATATATGGGTGTTAAAGGTCGACTCTTCAATGCGACCGATACTACGAATACAATTACGAATTACTTAAGACCCGGTCATGGCTGAGAGAACAAGGGAAATATGTCCCTGTGTATTAAATAAAAGTGTCCGTTCAACATTCTGAATAGATTCCAGAGTTTGAGCAGATAGAGTTGAAGAAAGTCGGAGGTGAGAATAAATCTAAGATTAAAACAGTAGTCCGAATAATCCAAATGATATAAATTATCACTCCTCATTTACAAAAACTCTGAAACATATTAACGGTTGCTGACTAAATAAAATGCTATTTCGAACAAAAAATATGTGAGATTAACGAAAATACTACTACTAACAGATTACTGCTTAAGACTGAAACGTGATGAATACATTGTCGTCTAACTGCTCTTATTTATAACTAATGGAGATTTCGCATCTGCCTGTCACTAGCCAAGCCTATCCTATTATTTATCTACTTATAATGGAGATCAGGAATATGTCTGTTCATTCAGAACCAAAAGTGTATTTTAGTTTTCATCGCTCTCGTTTTATATCTACTTATCAGGTCCTATATATACCTATTCCAAACTTCTCCAAACATAACGTGTCTTTCAAATTACATCATTAATTTATTTTAGAGATGCTAATAAATTAATATTCGCGACCATACACTATACGGTTGTTTTTTACAGATTTCAAGATGTATTTATAATATTTTCTTCGATAAAAATAATCTGAATAAAAATAATGAATAGAAGTAATAAAATACATTGCTTTCTTTAAATCAATATAATTGAGTAACGTAATTAAATCAATTGTGATGGGATATAGTGAAACAGGCGGCCTCCACTCCAACATTTGGTTACCCGCCTCTTGATTATTAAGTATAACATTCTATTCAAGAACGCATAAAATATTCTATTTCAAGAAGGAGAGAAATAAAAAGAGAGAAGAAAAAGAGAAAAAGAAAGAAATAGAAATAGAAAGAGAGTGAAAAGAGATAGAGAGAGAGAGATGGGCACTAAACAAGACTGCGTTATTTGATTAATAACATGTAAACAACACATTCTATGAGATTTATTGTATGGGTCGCTCAAAATTATATATTTACTTTGCTTTTTTTATTTAAACATTTCATGATTTTTTAAAAATCTTACTAGAAATTATGTTTAAAACATAATTTCTAATTGAATCTAACTGTTAATTTTTTTAAAGAATACTTGATTTAAAAATTACTATTAGTTTGTAAAAACAAACAGATTTTACTGAGCAATTACATTACTAAATTAAGAATCGTGCCATGGCCACCGAGAGTTTAACAAGGCCAATCAACTAACTTCTTGCCCCCACTGACGTCATCGCGTTTGGGTAACTTAATTTAGCGCAATTCTAAATTTCATTTCATCATTCACAAAGTTAAAATGACTACTGCATGTGTTTGGATTTCCAAAATAGAAAAAATACGGCAAATATGGATACACGCAAATAAGTTTCATTTTTTTTTTTAAATTATATAAAAAATCAAAAGTCTGAATTAATTATTCATTATTTGATAAAAAAGTAGTGTATATCCAATAATGATTGTTTCCATTTTTTTAATTACTTGTTTCGATGTCTTATTAAGTGTAGTATATTTTATCTTTTCGCTGTACTTTTGTAAATTAAATAAATGAAATAATACCGGCATATTTAATCATTATTTTCACACACAATAAATTATTGATTAAACAATGCCTTATTCAATGATAATATTCGTTAATTAATAAAATTAATTTTACTTCAAGGTATAATGATTTTATTAACAGAGTTTAGGGGCATTTTCGAAATATATGAAATAATTAATGATTTTTTGTTTTAAACATATACAGACATTTATTTTCATTAAAAAAAATGCTTATCTTCTTTTTTAATGATTATCTGGAGTCCCTCCAATACAATACTGAACAATGTTTGTGATATGAAAAATGATCACATCAATAAGAAGAAGCTAAACACGAAAAGAAAATTAGAAACATTCTACTAAATATTTTCTATGAATTTATATTGAATAAAGATCAGTTTCAGGATGAATCGAATCGTGTTCTTTTCTTTTCTTTTTTTACATGCACTTTTTAAAGTTTTCTAATGCTTTGTTTTAAATATTTACAATATCGTATGGTCAACATGTTTTGATATTTTGGATAACTTTAGTAAAGGTGGCTTTCGTTTACAGGAAATAATACATTTGAACCAAGCTTTCTAATAAAATAATGGATTTATTATATTCCGTGATCATTAATTAATAAATACTGAAAATTTCACTAAAATTGGTTGATTTCCTGAATTTTGATGGATTATTTAGTGAATGGAGAAGGCGAAATGTTTTGATATTTTAGATAACTGTTTTTCATTTACAGGAAATAATACATTTGCACAAAGCTTTCTAATAAAGTAATGTATTTATTATATTCCGTGATCATTAATTAATAAATACTGAAAATTCCATTAAAATTGGTTAATTTCCTGAATTTTGAATGGAGAAGTCGAAATGCCTTCTTCTTCTTCTTCTTCTTCTTCTTCTTCTTCTTCTTCTTCTTCTTCTTCTTCTTCTTCTTCTTCTTCTTCTTCTTCTTATTATTATTATTATTATTATTATTATTATTATTATTATTATTATTATTATTATTATTATTATTATTATTATTATCATCATTATTATCATTATTATCATTATTATCATTATTATCATTATTATCATTATTATCATTATTATCATTATTATCATTATTATCATTATTATTATTATTATTATTATTATTATTATTATTATTATTATTATTATTATTACGACGACGACGACGACGACGACGACGACGACGGCCATTGTTTGACACGCAATGCAGTGACGTCATTTTCGAGCTAACAGGCCTGTAGTAACTCTCGGTGGCCTTGATCGTGCCCACTGTACTTTTCTTTTAATTCATATTTTATTTTAGATACACCTTTTATAGATTAGAAACACTTATAATATTATAATCTATTCACGACCTTAGGTGAGTTTAGGATTTTTTGTTTTACATTTTACGCCGTGAAGGGTAAACTTTGTTTAAAAACTATGTTTTGATTATTCCCTGTTTTGATTTATAAAAATAAAGGATAGAGTGACACATTTTACTGAGCAATTAAATAACTGAATTTTGAATCGTGTTCTATGTATTTTATTTTTTAATTGTTGATTTTATTTTAGGTACACTTTTTTCGTTTGAAAAACTTAAACTATCATTAACTTTTTACGACTTTAAGTGACTTTTGCATTAACATATTATTGTCACTCAAGGTTTATTTTGATAGACGTATACGATACGTGTAAAGGGGGAGCAATTCGCGTTAAAAGTGCGTAGCGAACTCAACATGATCTAAAATCTAAATGGGTAAGTTTAAACACATTTTTCTTTTGACAATCTTGATTTTTTGTTGCTTAATAAATAGTTATCTGAAAAAAAATTGTAAAAAATTGTATAAAGATTTGAGACTAGAGGGTGGGTCATCTATAGGTCTGCCAAATATAAATTGTGTTACGCCGTCAATTATATAAAATCCAATTAACAACTTTCTTCTATTTATCAAAGGGAATTTAAAGAATTTATTTTCTAAGCACTTTGCTTGCGTTTACTTTTTACTTAGTTTAAAATGTAATGCATGTTATATGTAACTAAGAAAACTAACCAAAATGTGCTCCCTCAGGTCGCATATCTTTTCTAGGATTAATAATGCATATTTTGTATCCTTCCAATACATCAAAGTAAATGTGACGCGAGAGAGCAAACATCTGCTAGTATATATTAATGGACACATCTAAAAAAAGATGCGACTATTCAGTTCAACAATGAAAATGCAATTTCATACTCGAACATAACATAAAGCGAGATCTTGAATCAAAATGAGAGAGCAATAAAAACGACATTTCAAACTTGAACGTGATTGATGGACGAACGGACAGAACCTCTTAGAGATATGCTAGGATTAGTCTAGAATGAATAGACAAAATAACATGAACAAACAACCGACAAATTTTGTAACGGCATTTTTAAAATAAATACAGCACAAAAGACAAAAAGAATATTAATCGATATAAAACAATGTAAAATTACAAAAATATTTCAGGTCGGAAAGAATGGAAAGATCCCAGCTTGGATTCTTTCTTATCTGGGATTAGACGAAACTAAACAAACATGGCCTTAGGGTTGTATTTGTCAGAAAAATGAAAATCTTTTTCTCCAAAAAATATGAACGGGAGAAGAGGAGACGTGAAATATGAGTTTATATTTCTAATATATAGAGTTGAATTAATTAAGAGGCAGAAATATTGACATGATCAAGTAATAGTCTACGGGATTGGAGAGAATCTCCTGTTGAAAGATAATTATGGAAACAGAAATACGGAGATAAACTAGCTATATAAAGAATGAGAGAAAGAGAGAAAGGGGGAGAGAGACGGGGGAAAATAGTTTCCATAGAATGTTTCAGAGAAGAACGTGGCTGGATATATATATATATATATATATATATATATATATATATATATATATATATATATATATATATATTAATATCTCTATATAAACTAGGATATTTGTATTATATGTTCACACACACACACACACACACACACATATATATATATATATATATATATATATATATATTTATATTCATTTTACATCAGTTCAAGTAATAAAAATAAAGGGGCCCCTACTTGTAGCGTACATTTAATTTTTGTATCAGATTCATAGATATTCAAATGTTCAATTAAAGTATTTCTTTTTCCTATCAGACGTTGATTTAAATAAGTTAAAAACACACATTTTTTCTTTTCAATTGACGAATTTACTTATATTATTTCGTTCTTGTGTTATCTTGGCCCTACAAGATTCTAGGTCAATCATTAATCTAGTCTATTGGAGTATCCAGCTAAGTTTTGTTACCGGGGGTAACATTACTTGGAAAAGATGAACCATTCAACATTCCTCGTATGAGCCAGTGCCTAGCCGTTTCGAGAACATTTTCTTTCGGTTTAGAATGCTATGTTATATTAAATATTTGATCAGTGTGTACTTGTATGGGCAAGTACCCTTGTGTTAGGTTTTTGTGATTGCCCCTAGTACAGAGAAACCGAAAACATTAGAGGATAATTAGTAGTAGCTAATTAAAAGTCTCTCTTCCCCCTCTCTCTGTGCATATACATACATATATATATATATATATATATATATATATATATATATATATATATATATATATATATATAATGTACAGCATTTACTCCTAAACGAAGATACTGATGTTTTAATAGAGCTTCTTGGTGTAAAGTTTAAATTAATTTTATGCTGAAAGGGCAATGTAGTGGTTGAATTGATTTATGAAAATGGAGATACTTTCCGTTTTTGATAAACTTAACAAATAGGTTTTGTAACATCAATTAATAAATATTCTACAGATCTTAGTATGTGGAAATATTTTAAAGGTTTTTAAGAGTGCGTAATATGGGCACAACGCCCCATTTGAAAATTTAACTATTTCGCATTTGCATTGAATTAAATTAATAGTCAAGGGAAGCCAAACATACAAGTTGCTCCTAATTTCTATTTCTGCTCAAGCTCACTTAAACCGTAAGTTTTAGACATTTTTGAGAAGGAAAATCATGTCGTGACTTTGAGCCAAATTGGAATATTTTGTTGTTTCTATATGACATATACACTACATGTTTGAAATGCAGTCTTTGATATATAGATTAAACTAATTATTTTCCTTTTGATTTCGGTTATCCAATTCTTCTATATGGTTTTAAATGTGGTACTTATTTTGAGTGCTTAAATTACAGTAGTAAAGAGTTAATTCTTTCTTTGTTTTACATTAGTTAATCTGCTCTGGCATTTTCTTACACTGGCAAAATAAGTTAGATCTTTATGGTGAGCTTTTATTTTGTTAGCATGAAGGAACACGTATGTTCATTTTTTTGTTAAAAATCCATAACATATATCTACACATATGCTTAGCATTTCATCAGTTATCCGCTATTTTATATTTACATCTTATTTTATATTTCCATCATATGGTATGCAGGCTATATGAAATACCCTAGGGAGCTCAACGCCCCTACCTTTCACAGTTCTACGTCACCCTTGGGCAAGGTGTAGCACTTGTTAGCCTCCCTCTGATATTCCAGAGGGTTACAATACAGGCGTGGTCGTCTACCAAGCGGCTAATGAGAGAATCGCCCCTTCTACATATTCATGTAAAAACCTTCGGCAACATGAAGGCAGATGCTTCTCAGGCAGACAAAATTTAAAAAATAAATAACTGAGAAATGAACTGGCACGTGGATGACTTTAGCTCAGCTATACAATGTGGCAGCGAACAGTCGAGTGAGTGTACACTGCGAAATATCTCTCAACGGTAGACCCGTCTATATGTAAAATTTCGAAGGCGGTTAAAAGTTGCAAGCAGTCAGGGGGGGCGTCTCGATTTTCGTGTAACTGAACATAAATCTGCCTGGACAAGATGATAGACGTGTTGTTTGAGCATCACCCTATCCATGTTAAACAAACCCACAACAAATCGAAGAGTAGAATGGAAGGAAGTTTGGCGGCGATCTGAAGAAGGCGGTGGGGACAAGATTGTGATATCTGGAAATATGTAGTGTGCAACCGGACGACAAGCGGCAGATGAAAAGTTCAGTCTCTTCGAAACAAGAGAGTTATTCGGCAGTGGCATCCGTAACTGAGCAGCCCTTTTCAAGGATGAACTCTGCTCACCTCAATTCAGGAGGGGCGACAAAAGGTTACCATAAAATTGTTTGATTCCCCATAACCTGCCTGGAAAACCGCTATCAGGGGGTTTCACATTAATTGCAGTCGAAACAATGTCATCATAGAATTCCGTACCCTACTGGACTTAAACCCTTCAAGACCTGAAACAAGAATCGCTCTTGTCGCACACGAACTCCAGAGGGTCGACATCTATATTGCAGCAATTTAAGAAACCCACCTTTCAGGTTAAATACACTGCGTGAAAAAGGTGGTGGCTACAAAATTTTCTGGAAGTGCTACGAGCCTTACAATCCGCTACTACATGAGATAAATTTCGCTCTAAGAATCACATTTATATTGGGACTATGTGAATTACCAGTCGGCATGAACGAAATCCTTATGACTCTTAGAGTTAGAACTGGTTTAAAGTCTTATGCCACAGTAATCAGCGCATATGTCCCCACACACGATGCCGATGAACAAACCAATGAAGAGTTCTACAATGACCTTGACAAACTGCTTTCCGCCGTTCTAATTCAAGATAAAATCATTCTTCTTGGTGATTTTAATGCGAGAGTTTGTAATAATTCTCAAATTTTGAAATAAACCATTGGGAAAAAGGATGTGGGTAAAATGAACTCGAATGGAACATTTCTACTTTCAAAATATGCCGAATACAATCTCATTGTCACTAACACGTTTTCCAGGCAAAGAGAGAAATGCAAGATCACTTAGCAACACCTGTGATCAAAGCATAACATCTTATAGAATATATTATTGTTCGCGCAAGTGATAGGAGAGATGTTCGACATGCAGAATGTGTTTAGGGCCACTAGAATTATCTATTGTCTTAGCAAATAAGCCCTAGCTCCTTTGCGAAGAGACGTCTCTCAAATTCTCAAAAGTAGTGGAGAAATCTTAGCCCGATAAAAGGGACATTTTGAAAATCTGTTATACCGACATCCAGTCGTCGACATCAATGCAATACATCAAAATCCCCTACGAGATGTGGTGACTTCAGTGAGCAGAATCCCCTCTCGTGAAGAGGGCAAGAGTGCCGTACTTGCTTTGAAATATAAGAAGGCTGCTGGTATAGATAACATCCCTGCCGAAATCTATAAATCGAGAAAACCACTTTTGCATTTACAACTGGATCAACTTATTGTCAACATATGGCTACATGGGAAATACCAAGTGATTTCAGGGATTGTCTAATTGCCACCATTTTCAGGAAAAAAGGAGAAATAACTAACTGTAGAAATTATAGAGGTATTACACACTATCAGTAGCTTGAAACATCCTGGCTCGTATCTTAACCACGAGACTAACAGCTCTCGCTTAGTCTGTTTTACTCGAGTCACAATGTGGTGTTCGACCAGCTCGTGGCACAAACGACATGATATTTAGTCTAAGGCAACTTCAGGAATAATGCCGAGAGTAACAGCAATCTCTGTCTATATATAGCTTTCATCGATCTAACAAAATCTTTTGATAGTGTACGCCGTGAACTTCTCTGGAAAATCTTATCAAAAGTTGGTTGTCCAGAGAAGTTCATCAACATAATGAAACTGCTTCACAACGATATGACTGCAACGGTAATCGCAAATGGCAGCTCTACAGGTCCATTAATGGTAAAATCTGGCGTAAAATTAGGATGTATAGCTGCACCGACCTTGTTTTAAATCTGTATTACGGCTGTATCGCAACTAATGGATGGTCAACTTCCATCTTGTAAATCCATAAACTACAGAATCGATAGTTGAGTTTTCAACGTGAGACGTATGTAGGCCAGAACTAAAACAAATGTTGATTCCTTTATTTAATTTCAAATTGCGGATGATAATGCGGTCAAAAGGACTTCTAAACCTCGATTAATGACTTTGCTGATACTCTTAACTGGGACTAAAAACCAACGTTAAACAAACTGTTGTGTTATTCCAGCCTTTATCTCAAAATAAACCCTCCTGGTATTCTATTAGGCGGCGAATTGCTAGTAAACATGCATCGCTTCGCGTACTTGTGTAGCAACCTCGCTTCCAATGCCACCATTCATGACGAAATCCAATAGCGTATTAAATGCGCAAGTGCTGCTTTCGGTAAACTCGTCCTGGAGTCTTTGATCATAATGATTTAAGGATTGATACCAACATACTAGTTTATCGAGCGATTGCTTTTCCAACACTATTGTATGCATCGCAGACCTGGACGGCATACCGTCGGGATCTTATAGCACTCGGAAAACTACACCAGAAACTTTTACGAAAATGTTTAAAAATGAACTTGCAAGATCCTCGAACCAACATCAGTATCCTGGAATAGTGCGGTTGTTCTAGTATAGAGCCTTTAATTGTAAAAAAACGTTTGTAGATGGATTGGTCACATTGTTAGAATGAGCGGCCAGTCCTATCCTAATAAAATATTTTATTCCGAACTGAATATAGGAGCTAAGACGGTTAGAGGACAGAAGAAGCGGTACGAGGATTGTTTGAAATAGAATATGAAGAGGTGTGCAATTGATCACCTAACATGGGAAGCGGGTGCACTTGAGAGGGTGGAGTTGAGGAATTGAATAAGAAATGGTGTGGAGAGATTGGACAGATAACGGCGTCATCACGTTGAAGAACTGAAAGCAGCAAGAATAGTGCGCCACGAAAATAAATAACCAAACGATAATGCAGGCCTAATATGTAATAGGATATGTGGATCTCGAATTGGACTGTTTTCTCATATGTGAACCCAAAAATGCAGCCTCTAGTGACCCGTATAATCGATTCGAGTGCCGGCCATGATGATTCTCATCTTACAAAACGATATTGTTTAGATATCAATATACCGAAAACAGTTAACTCAATTAGACTTCAAATCACTAGTATGAATTAGCAATTTCCACTTTCTGTTTGCTCAAATTATGTCTTCAATGCACATATCAGTGGTGAAAAGGGCATAATGCATTCGTGTTCTTGGATTATATTATCTCCTTTGGGAAAATAATTAAAAAAGTGGGTCCTCAATAGGACAGAACAATATTAATGTACCTCAATCCAAAAACTCGGGTATATTTTAGAAATTATGTAGGAAAACCCCTACGGAAACAAAAGTACGTAATATTTGTGTGTATATATATATTGGAAAAAACATCATTCACAGTTTATTTAATTATGTTCAACTTCGGCTATTCATTACACGGTGATTTCTGTGATAACGTGGTTATTGTTGTCTGCAGTTTCAGTGTTTAAGTTGTATCCACCGTTTACTTTAGGGTGTTCACCGGAAGATTTTTCTTGGTGTTCTGTTATATCACTTATATGTGTTTTTATGAAAATTAGTTCCACCTTCAAGACACACCATGCATGTTTTTTGTTTTTTGGGGGTTGTTTTACTAAAGAGTCACTACTTAGACAGGCCCAGAGACAACTCGAGGGTAATGGGTAATGACTTTGTCAGGTGGACGGTGAGACGACACCGTGGGTATTTGTAACAATGGTTGCAATTAGACTGACTTTTATTATTTAAGAGGACGGCTCAACTATAATTTGTTACATTGGACTTGAATACGACTATGTTGCAGTCAGCTGGAAATCAACTCCGCGGTATTATGGTCCACATATGGGAAGTTTTAGGAAACAGACTCTGCTCATGGAAGCTCAGTTTAGTTTTAAGTACACAGAAGAGGAAAGGAAAATCATTGTCAGACTAATTTCTGTTGTGAATTATTTACAGGAGAACGATAGATTAAAGCTAAGCCGAGCACCTACGATGAA
The DNA here is from genome assembly GCA_963556195.1 of Sepiola atlantica. Lineage (NCBI taxonomy): Eukaryota > Metazoa > Mollusca > Cephalopoda > Sepiida > Sepiolidae > Sepiola > Sepiola atlantica. The sequence continues at coordinate 124,660,432 of OY744522.1, forward strand.
ACTAACAAGAGAGCAGAGAAAGACTAGCAACATTTGTTATCTGAGAAAGTGGATTTAAAGAAAGGAAGCGAACATCCCACACTAGATTGCTAAGTCGGTGTTGTACTCTATCGAGGCAAGACATAATTCTTTAATCGCCCCATCCCCAAGATGTTTATTTGACTCTTATACAGGACTAGTATTGCGTCAGGCGTGAACTATTTACTGGAGCGGTAAAATGACCCAACCATTTTCTAGCGACCTTGGCAACGGATTTGATGTGAGTATTCCATGTCAAGTCTGAAGAAGATAGCAATTCCTATGAGTTTATTAAAGAAGTGGGCTTCGTCGAGAGATGAATCATTCATTTCAATTTGGGCAAAGTGAGAATCTGAGCGTTGATCGTGAGAAGAGAGAAGGTTGGTTTTCGACGTATGAAAAGTAACTAGCCAATCTTTACCTCATTGCACACCGTGCTCCACGTCGGAAGATAGAGAATTAGATCGCTCTTAATCACTACGCATAGATGGTTGTGTCATCTGCATACATGTTAACGACTGATCTTAGAATGTGTTAAGGGAGATCATTGATGAATATCAGGAAGACAGTTAAACACAGAATACATCTTCGAGCCACGCTGGCCTTGATACTATATGTCCATGAACACCTACTGTGTGTTTACTTCGTCCTTTGTTATCTGTTCTGTTGCATGGTTGTTAGTAGATATATTTAATAATGACCCCATGCGATTCTCTTTCTGTTGGGTTTTGTAATAGCATTTCAGAACATGTCCATTTTCCCTTGTCGTTCATTTCTTTGTCTGCGTTCTTTTTGGTTTCCTGCATTAATTATTTGTACTTAACTGTAATTCGTCTGTTTTATTCTACTACCTGAAATTTGAGTTTTCTTCTTGTTTATTATTCTTTTTCTCTTCCTTTTTCTGAATCGTCTTCAACTTCTTATTCTCCTTCTTCTTATTAGTATTAGTATTTTTACTCACGAGTTCTCACACGGACCATCATATGTAATTGCTCACTGATAATCATCTGTGATGTTCCCGAAAGCTTGGTTTACAGCAAGTTTCACCACATTCCTCCAATTCGTTTGATAACGATTGCGAATGATTATGCCTGATCATTACAGTCGTTTATCAATTAATTTTTCGCTCGCAATAACCATAAGTCTTTGAGTTGTAATAAATCAATCCGAGGTTCCAGTACCCTCTGCACACTTTCAGTAGAGGTCGTGTTAGTAATTCCCTTCCTCTGTCTTTCCATCCTCTTTGACCATTCACAATTATTTTGTTTTGTATCAGTCGTGGCTGGTGTCATCACAATGTGCATTTGGTGGGGGCAGTTTATGAGATTTGTCTTATTATTATCATCATTATTATCAATAGTATTATAATCATTATCATTATTATTAATGATAATTACAATAATAATGATATTATTATTGTCATTATTTTTATTTCTATTATTATTAATGTTGTTTTCGTAACTGTTGTTGCTGCTGGTATTATTATTATTTAACTTATTTTTGTTATTATAAGTTCTGTGTTTTATTGTGGTATAGCAATTTGTATAGTTATTTCGTTGTGTATACCCATAAGTGTTACTGTTAAGCTTATTATTATTATTTCGCTCTTATTATGAGTATAATTAACATGTTTGTTATTTTATTATTAAGTTGGTGGTTGAAATAATAATAGTTATGTTTTTTAATAGTAATATTAATAATCGGTGAGTTAATTATTACAACTGCATCCTGTCTATTTTAGCATAGATACTGATCAGTATTCCATGACTGTTACTCTTTCTTTCTGATTCTTACCTTTTAATAATGCCCTCTCCTAAAATCGCCCCGTTGCACAGAAGATTGCCACATCGCCTAGATCCATTATGTCCTAAAACTTCCATCGAAGCCCCATCCTGTACAACAAAAGAAGATGGCTGTAATTAATTGTAATCTCCTCAGCGTGTCGCAAAACTATTTTCGCGGGATCGAGATGCTACGGGGCGATTGGGGATGAATAGGATAAGAAATGCTAAAAGACGGTGATGGGGAACATCTTAACGCACCAAGGGAAAACAGAGGAATGGGGCATCGATATACGAAACGAAGCCTCATAAAACAGTTATTTGAAAAAAAAAAAACGAAATAATACGGACTCACGGAATCAGTAAAGAAGCCATCTTACAAAAATGAGTCGGGCCTTATAGAACATTGTGTACATTAACAAACGCGCAAAAATGTTAGAAAATCTTGTAAAGATTCACATATCCAATTGTTTCAACTTAACCGCTACTATTCCCTATTCCTACGTGCTCATGTCGATTGCGTATATTTTGATAATGTGTTCTGCTTTCTAAGACATCCTATCTTAATTTGATGAAGTATTCTGATAAATAATGACGAAATATTTGCCATTGTTCTTTAAATTTACGTACAGCATATATCTTCTCTACCCTATGGTATGTGTCTACCAGATATGGCTGTTTGGCAATATTAGCTTCCTAACCAAAAATCCATGAAACATTGATGTTATTGTTTTTTTCTTTCACTTTGCAACACTGAATAATATTTGACAAAGACAAAAACAACAATATTCTTTACGAAACAACCAAACGAAACCCTATGAATAAATATTTGAAGATATATAGAACATGAAGCATAACACTTTTACGAAAATGACTGTATTTGCATTAACTAAGCCAAAAGGGGTTTAAATGCCGTAAAAAAAACAAAAAAAAAACGAATCATACACCATTAATGAATATTTGAAAAAGTATAGAACTTGACGCATTAAAGCACTTACCAAAATGACCGTATTCGGCATTAACTGACCTGAAAAGCGTGTATATGCCGTAAAACAAAACTACCAATCTATCTTATGTTTTGTGGCTCTCTGTATCCCTCTCCCTCTCACTGTCTCTTCTTCTCTTTCTCCATTTCTCTTGGTTATGAGTTGTGTGCCACAACTACAACCGTGTCACCGACACTAGCGCGTCATTATATGAATCTGCAGTTCGAACTGTTATTCGCACTGTATGCCACAAGTAGAGTAGCTGCGAGAACAGATTTTGGTTTTATCTTGTCCCTCTTCAGACGTCTCTGGTTCCGTTGATGATTTTTGTCATCTTCAAATAGACTAAAATTCCACCAAATAAAGCATTGCGGGCGGAACTTAATCACACAATCGCCTAATCGCACAAGAAAATATACATGCTGACGCAATTTTATTTTCAGTATCAAACCATTAGTGCCCGTGGTGGTCTTTAATTTGTTACCTTTAATTAATACAATATTATATTTGAACACAATTTATTGCAAATATATAATTGACTTTATAAGAAAGCTAGAGCATTCATTTGGACTATATATAAAAGTCGGTTGCTTATCAGGTTAACTACTAAGAATGATGTGGATTGACTCATGCATTGTAGCTTTCACATTTATATGTACCATGTTAACGCAATATTTACAAATACATCGAAAAAAAGTAGGTGTGATATTTGAAAGAAACTCAAAAATGATTGCTTAATTATGGGATAGCTCTAAAAATACCGTTTTTACTGTAGTATAATTAATTGTACTTTTTAATCTTAACATAGAATATGGGCGTTAGTGGTAAAAAATGTTCGTTATGAAAATAAATAGAATATAAATGAAGAAAATAAAATAAAAATAGACAACATTTGGGAAATGTGTTCTTTTAAAGGTATTAATATCTGCTACGTGCTTAGTAACTGTTCATTATAGTTTGACTTATCAATTGGTGGTAACCCTGTTTAATTTAAAATACGAACACAAAAAAGCGAAGAAGAATCATAACAGACAAACTTTCTTTGTATTTAGAATGTGTGTTTTTAAAGGTATTAATATGTGCTCAAATCTTATTTAATGTCATTATCGTTTGACTTTTCAATGGGATATGAAAACACCCCCCCCACACACACACATATATATATATATATATATATATATATATATATATATGTATATATATATATATATATATATATATATATATATATATATATGTACATATGTGTATGTGCATCGCGGAGTGGAGATGCCCGGGTTTGTGTCTAGGGGCACGGATCGACTGCTGGAATAGATGCATCCCCATTCTTTGTTTAGACACTCATATATGAGGAGGAACACTCTGATGTAAACTCTGAGGCCTTATGTTCATGTTGTTTCTGGTAAACGTTGCACCTACTGTATGGTTTCAGCAGTTTCAAGAACTGTTGATGAAGATACATATCTGTGCTATAGCACTTAATTACAATATATATATATATATATATATATATATATATTCCATGATAAATGCCAGTATACTGACATCATATGCCCTTAATAGGGTTCAGATGAAAATTCATGTACACTAAATGTACAAAAGCAAGGAAATTCCAAATATTTTACACTTTTATTGTTATTAATTAAGGGTATGACTACATATCAACCAAACCATTTCATTATCACATCACTACAGTATAAATCTATATTCATGAGTTGATGAAGTGTGTGAGGTGAGCTGAAGAAAAATTCCTACCAGTAAAATACATAGCACTGTTGTGCTCGCATACCCATAATGACAATAAAAGTGTAACAATTTTTGAATTTCCTTGTTTTTGTACATTTAGTGTATTTGAATTTTCATCTTAACCCTATTCAAGGGGATATGATTTCAGTATACTGGCATTTATCATGGAATATCACTACTTTCGTAAAGGCTATGCCTCAATACAATGGTCATTTTAAAGGTTTTTTGGAATTTTCTAGAAAACTAAGGTATATGGTGAACTGAAATTAAAATGCAATCAACTAGAACCTAAAACCTCTATCTCTACCAGAAATCAGTTGAATCCATGAATGTGTTGATGAGATACAGGGTGGCACATACGTATGTACGTACGTACACACGAATAACACAAAATCATGCCTGACCTTTCTGGATCTCTGGGTTGCCTTGACTGATGATGCTGAAATTCTACACACTTATAGAACCTATTAAATACACATTTTGGGCAAAGTTTTAACTAATTTGGTTTATTGGTTTTTGAGTTATGATTGATCAAATAAATGAGATGTCTAGCATAGGCAGTTTTTTAGTCTATTAATGGATAGAGCGCTCTCGCGCCTCCCTTGATATCTCTCTCTCTCTCTCTCTATATATATATATATATATATATATATATATTATTAAGTGTATGTGTGTTTGTTTGTGTGTCTGACGCAAGTATAATAATGTTCTCGATCTTAGGTTCTACAAGAACTCATGAAATTATTTTATTTAACTCTAATACATCATAGTGTTTCTTGGGAATATCTGGGTTTAATCTATGTGGTCATCCTTAATTAAGAAGTAACCGTTCTAAAAGCCGATTTCGGAATATGTGATACCAAAGAGAGACTCGTGAATCTTTCTGGGATGACAATCCGAATTCATTTCTTAATCCAGGATGATTAGATTGATGAAACAATGTAAAGTATAGTATTTAAATAAAATAAATAAAATGATGCGTATGTATTACAAAGTGGGTGAACTAAAAATTTGGGCCTTGTGGAAATGATCTTGTAATAATTAAATGTAGAGTAGTGAAGACAACTATTTAAAATTCTTTATTGTGAAAACCATAGAGAGTCAGTTTTATGTTGTATTAATAGTTACAATAGATATACTGACTCAATAGAAAGTAAAATTGCCAGTATTCGCGATCGCCCCACAACAGTTGTTGTTTCATCAGCAGGAGCAACCTGCAGAAATTGGAGGTTGCGACATTTTATTTGGTTGCTGGACACAAGTCGGTCAAGGGCTGAAAAAGAATTACCCTTATAATGACCTTCTATTTCTTCAATGTTCACGTTCATTAAAGGGGCAGAACATAGATATAGTTGGTAGGTGTAATTTATACTTTGCACTAAAGTATTTTGCGACGGAATTGAGTTTTTAACTGTCCCATTTAATATAAATTGGTTTTCTCGTTTTCGTTACGCACACTGTGCGCGCATTATTAGCATCTATTGTTTTTATATTGCCACCCAAACTTACGTGTCGCGATAAGATTAATAAAATACATGCATGTTTGTGGGGTACTCATTTATAAAAACATATATTCCTTCTAGTGGTTGTGTATAGCTAATCTAATAATGAAGTAAAATTATTTATATTTGGTTCAGCGGTATAGGCATGACATTGGTGAGTTCATCATTTTTCTTTATCAACGTCCATTAATAATAACACTACTACTAATAATATTAATAATAATAATAATAATAATAATAATAATGATAATTATAATAATAATAATAATAATAATAATAATAATAATAATAATAATAATAATAATAATAATAATAATAATAATAATAATAATTATAATAATAATAATAATAATACTGTTTCTGATAGGCATGGTGTCACGCAACTACATACTCAGGAAATACAATACGGGATACAAGTTTACACATATCGAACAAAGAATAAACGACCTCATGTACATGGATGATCTGCATCTATTTGCATGAATAATAAAGGAACTGGAAAAGCTGATAAATACGACTAGAAAATTCATCCAGGACATTCAAATCAAATTCGGAATGGAAAAATGTTCATTCCTAGAGATGAAAATGTGAAAAACTGGACACAATAGACGGCATAAAACTGTCAAACCTATAGTAGATAAGGGCGCTAGGCGGACAAGATAACAATAACTATTTGTGTGTTCTAGAAGCATACACTAGAAAATCTACAGAGATGCATAAGAAAGTTGGAAAAACATATTTTAGAAGAGAAAAACCACTCGTAGAAACGAAATTATATAGCAGCAACCTAGTGAAAGGAATACACACATAGGAAGTACTACTAAGAACATATTCAAACCCATGCATAAGCTATACTTAACAAGAACTTAGTCACCTTGACCAGATCACTAGAACATTAATGAGCATGCATAACGTACTACATCTAAAAGATGATACGGACATATTCTACGTGAAAAAGAAACAAAGGGGAATAAAACTACTAAGTATAAAATACTGTGTGGAAAACACAAAAATAAAGCTGGAGAAATACATGAAGTAGAACTCAGAAAGGCTAATCACCGCAGCAAAAGACACCGTCGCAAGAAAGAACTTAGAAAGAACCGACACCAGAAACAAAAAGACAGGAAAAGAAAAGTGTGAAGAAAAGAAACTACATAGACGTTTCATAACAGTGAGAGGAGCAGAGACCCGAGAAAATTGCTGGGAATGGCTACGAAAAACAGAGTTGAACATTGAAACAGATCGTTGTGATGGGTTCGCAGAACAATTCGATTAAAACAAACTACATTAAAGCTAAAATAGATAGCACACGGAGAACAGTAAATACGGACTTTGTTGACAAAATAGACGAAACAGTAAATCACATAATAATTCAATGCAGCAAACTAGCCCAGAAAGAATACAAGAACAGGCACGACTTGTGGGAAAAGCAGTACACTGGGAACTATTCAAACGACTGCATATCGAACATGCGGGCAAATGATACACACATAAACCAATATCGGCTGCGATATAGAGGTGCACACAAATAAACTCTGACACGCAAATAGACAGGGTGGCATAATAATCGAAAATAATGAAAACATCCTGCAAAATCGTTATTTTTCTGTAAGATAAAGTAAACAGAAAAACGAAGCAAATACACGGAACTCAGCAGATAATTGAAATATATATGGAGTATGAAAAAAGCCAATATAATACCAATGATCGTAGATGCACTAGAAACAATCCCTAAAACCAGAAAAAAGACTGGCAGAAACAGAAATCAAACAGGAACTGAGACCATACAACAGACGGCAATGATATACACAGCTGAACTCTTAAGTAGAATCATTGAATGCGGAAACTAACCTACATAAGCTACGAATGCTAAGCAGTCACACAGAAGTTGCAATAGGTAGAACACAAAACACGTAAAGATCACTACCGCATGACACCTAAGAATATATATTGTAAAACATTTCATAAAATAACACTTCCCCAACATTGATAGAAACAGCCTTGGCTGATACTACTAAAAATAGTCGGAAAGTGTCAAAAAAAATAGTAAGAACTAAGAGGAAGAGCACAACCAGAGCTCCACCGGAAGAGTGCGGAGAGGACTGGGACATTTGGGGGGCTTATTGCCATGTTAATACCAGAAAATCCAAAGGTCATTGCAAGCTAGAAATCAATTATAACTGTCTGTTGTGATAATGCAAAATCATTTGCAATATTTATCAAAAGAGGTGGAGAGTACTGGACATCTGTAGAGATTTGGTTTCACTCAGACTACAGGGAACACCGCTGATTATTATCAGTGAGCTATCACTGATGATTACCTACGTAAGAACTCCTAGTCAGTATAGATGATAATAATAAGCCTAGGATCCATAACTATCGTACGGAATTGCAACACATTTGGCCTGTGATGTCTGATGTAATAGTACTAATGATAACCACTAAATAAAATCCAAGCAATCATTTTAGTGTTTATTTGGGTAGAAAAATATCGTAAGAAAATGTGTACCTATCGTAGACCAGTTATTTCTAATGAGTTCTTTGTCTGAGGATAGTATGTGTTCATGTATTTGCCATCAGTATTAATGCGTGGTTAAACCAAATTTAGCCGATGGGATTTGAACTCGGGTGCGGGTTTCTTAGGCCAAGAACGCTTCTAGGCAGTGGGAAAAAAACGAAATAAATATCGGAAAGAAAACCAGAAGAAAAGAAAGACGACATACAATGATGGACAGAAAGGCATTCAAGTAACTGCCGAGCCGACCCCAACATGTATGTTAAGTCAATCTAGACCCATCATGTGCCACAATGCATGGATACACGCGTTCAACGTCCTATAAAGAAAGTGTGCCATTGGGATATTCAGTCTTCAAGCTTTCTCTGATAAATGATTGAATTATGCTGTCGCCGCTAACCATTCTTAGCGGTCGGGATCTCCCAGACATATTCTCCTTTTTAATGAGACATATTACGATTCTACAACGAATGGTTCCATTAACATTGCAGACCATATCTTTCTTTCCTTCCCACTTACTTACTATAGATACGTCTTTACCTTTCTACGAGTCCGTCTATAAGGATAAAAGTTGAAATACCATTTCCATCACTTAACAAACCGAGTCAATAGACACATCTTATTTTAGATGCGTCCAAGCTTTTCCATGATAAGTTTTGTCCGCCGGTTTCTTTGACACGTTATTTGTTTACTTTCTTCTATTTGCTTTCTTTTTCTTCTGTATTTTGTTAAATGTTCTCAAATGTGTTTCCCTATGTCCTTCTAGATCTCCCTTCCAATACGTTTCATGTCTATTTCCTCGTTTTATTTAATCTCCAAGACTCCCTTACCCCTATATCACTCTCCCTTTCTTTCTATCTTTCTTAACACATTATTAGCCACGATAAATATCGGTGATACGGCGAATCACTTCTGTTTCCATGAACTAAATAAATTTGTTTTACACACCTCGTGGGATCAGCTGTTAAGTGAAGTAAATCACTGGTTCCCACTTAGCCTAGATGCATCGATTCTTGTTCAAAAATGGACCATTCACGTAGTTGATGGTTGCATACATGTATATATATATATATACATAAGCATTTATAGATTTTCCTAAAACACTTGTAAAATCCTCAATGAGCATCTCTGTCCGTCAGTATGTATGCTACTCTTTTGTTTGTCACAAGTTTGATGTTACAAATTAAGTTACCTATCTAAACGCGTTGATTCAATGGACGCATTCTATTTAAGAAGCATACAACTATCTTTATTAGATACTCACTCTCTGTAACCCTTAAATATGAAATAACATTTCCATGAGTATGTCACCCTTACGCGTGTAATGGAACTTATCTTTAGGATGTCGAGTTTACATTTCCAAACCATTTTCGACACCTCTACACATTTCTATAATACGCTCTTTTCGACAATTGAATAGATAGATTCGTTCCGGATTTTAAGATAATGGCCACACCAGTCGTAAATGGAGAATTGCCGATCTAAGTCGTATACTATGATGAGAACAATTGGGTAGACTGGCGCAGCGAGACACAATGAATGTCTGGCAGACAACGAAACACCAACTACGGTTTGAAACCCCCTCTTTTTATGAACTGGCTAGTCGCCGCTGTAGAAGTCGATAATATATATGAAGCAGTGGTTGACGAAACAGTAGGCTGCCTGAGGTTACACTCTTCTAGGTTATCATTATTACTCTAAGTGTGTGCCCTTTAAAGGGGGCTATAATAATTTTTTTAAAACAATTTTTATGAGCATATATATATATATATATATATATATATATATATATATATATATATATATATATATATATATATTGATCCTTTACGAATGGTTTATTACTGATATACATGGAATTTCGTGAATGTTCTAACAATAAAATCGTCTTAATCTGCAATAGTTTGTATCCCAAGCATTAAACCCCTTTTGTGGTGATATATTTGTGTTAAGAGAGTACCGCTGTCACTAGAAATAGTGTCGAAGGGAATGCTCTTATATTGTAAGCATGAGTGCAGTTTCTGTGGATGGTGTTTCCTCTGGATGGCTAACATAATATTTTGGAGGAGAATCTTGCATTATATTATTTAAGTTGAATGCATACATATTGGATATTTCCCATGTTTTTATCATGTAGGAATTACTTACACTTTTTTTTGAAATATATATGACTTGTACAACTATAGTTCTTGAAAGAAACTCCGTTCGTAAAAAAAAATCGTTTGATGTTAGGCACACAAGTCAAGATAGGATAGTTGTTGAATTTGTGGTAGCATAACCAGTTTATTTCTTAATGTTTTCAAAATAGGGACCATAGATACATTCTCAGTCACGAACCGTCCACAGAATAAAAAAAAAGATATAGTAGAAAATTGATGTCAATGTTTCCATCGTGAAAAAAGGGGCTGTGGAGTACATTAGAAATATCCCCCACTTGGTGGCAAAGTCGATGTTGTAGTGTGTCAATGAAAAAAGGGTGTTCTGACTGACACCTCCCCAGATGTTGTTGCACTACTCAATATTATAATTGATGTAACTCTTATATAGGTAGAAGATTGCATAAGGAGTCAGGTATTTCATTGAGCCGTAGAATGAACTAACAATTCATCCAGCATCTTTAGACACTGATTGGATATACGTCTTCAATTTAAAAACTGGAGCGAAAGTCAGTTATCAAAGCAAGGCGATTAATCGAGAAGTATACCGTTCTTTAAAAATTTTTAAAAAAAATATCTGATTGTTGGTTGTGTAAATAAAAGTAACATGAGTGTTGTGCTGCTCTATGTACCAATGTACTTTTCCTCATTGGAAATAGCCAGTGCTGTCGTCTGTATTTTAATTGATTTAATGAGACGTAATTTGCAATTAATAACAGAAGTGGCGTTTCACTTACTGGATTTCTGAATGTCCTTCCCCTCTGACTATGTTATTTTACCTCTGCTTTTTTCTATGCGCTGTTCATCTTGAATTTGTAAATCACTATGTGTCTGTGTTTCCCTCTATCTATCTATATCTATATTTATCTCTCTCTTTCTCTCAGTATATCTGGTTATTTGTAGTAAACTGTAATTAACTATACAGTTCGGTTAGAACAGTCTATTATAAACATAAATAATATCAGTAATCACCCTATAAACATGTAGCATGAGAAGGAACGAGAACAAGAAAGAAGGCGAGAGACAAGGAATATAGCGAGCAGAAAGAAAGTAATTTCGGTATTTATTTATTGATATTTCAAACTTCTGTTAACTTACTATGTTTCATTCAATATTACTCGAGCTCAATATACAGGGTGTTTCAAAAGTCTTGGGAACATAACGATTTTTAATAACTCAAAAACTATTAGGAGTTGAAAAATAAAATAGGTACCGTTGGAAAGGTTAAAGTTTCAAGTTTTGTGGGGAATCTTCAAGGTTGCTCAATATGAGCACCATTCCTCACACGGCAGACATCTAGTCGATAGTCCATTTCCTGCCAAACGCGTTCCAGCATCTTGACGTCAATGGTTCCCTCAACTGCCGTTACTCGAGCCTTTAGTTCGTCAATATCTCTTGGAAGGGGCGGCACATAGACTTGTTGCTTGACAAAGCCCCAAAGGAAAAAGTCACACGGGGTAAGATCTGGAGACCTAGGAGGCCAGGGCATGAGAACGTCATCACCTCGCCCAGATCTCCCAATCCATCTACCAGGCAGCCTTGTGTTAAGAAACTGCCTTACTCTAAGACTCCAGTGTGGTGGTGCACCATCTTGTTGAAAAATGAAGTCATCAGATTCTGCTTGTTCCAACTGAGCCATTAACCAGTCTTCCAGCATGTTGAGATAGGATTCACCAGTGATAGTTGCCTCTTCAAATAAGAACGGTCCATAGACACCTTTCTTGGAAATTGCACAAAACACGTTCACTTTTGGTGAATCTCGCTCGTGCTGAAGAAGTTCATGAGGATTCTCAGTACCCCATATGCGAGTGTTATGCTCGTTAACTTTGCCATTCAGATGGAAGGTCGCCTCATCGCTAAAAACAAGCCGGTCATCAAAGCCGTTATCTTCCAACTTCTCTTGCATTGCAATGCAAAAGTCACGGCGAAGTGGCTTATCAGTGTCCTTCAACTTTTGGACCAACTTGAGCTTGTAAGGTACCATTTGCAGTCGTTTCCTTTAGACACGCCAGACAGTTGCTGGAGCAAGCTGAAGTTCCCTGCTGGCTCTTCTCACTGATTTACGGGGGTTCCGCTGAAAGGCTGTCCGAACTTGCTCAACTGCATCTTCTGAAGTTGAAGGGCGACCTGTTCGCTTACTTGGGCACAAACACCCATCTTTCCCAAATTTAGCATGCCATCTGACAATGGATTTCCTTTCAGGGGCTTCTTTTTTAAATTTCCTGCGAAATGCACGCTGAACACATGTCCACGATTTAGTCTTTGCAAATTGGAGGACGCAAAATGCCTTGTCTTGTTTAGAGAACGCCATTACTGCACCTGGAAAGATAACACGAAAATCATTAGTATGACCAAAAACTTGATTAAGCAAGCTTTAAAATGGCACCAGTTTCATTTTTCTACCTGGAATAGTTCATGAGATATACGCATTTGTAATGTTCCCAAGACTTTTGTAAACACCCTGTATATGTATATATATATATATATATATATATATATATATATATATATATATATATATATATATATATATATATATATGTGCGTGCGTATAATATATATATATATATATATATATATATGTATATATATATATATATATGTATATATATATATATATATATATATATATATATATATATATATATATATATACATGTATGTACCTATATACTGCAAATGAACATCATATAGCAGTCTAAGGAAAGCAGTATTCTACGTTAATGGATGTTGAATATATGAACCGCCTTTTAAATTCACGTACGCATTCTGAATATAATTGTGTACATTTTCGAATTGTACGTCGATATTATAATGCTTTGAAAATAATTGTCTACTATCATTTTCATGTATTACTCATTTCTGTTCGCTTACCTTTTGCCCGATCTCATAAAAAGTAAAACTCCTAACTTGAGAACGAATGTAGCGTAACCGCCCAGTGCTTTAAAAAAATTAGAAAGTTATTAAACATTTTAAAAATGATTAATTTGGCTGATATATGTGCCAATATAATTCAGAGATATTTTCTGGCGTTCTATAAACAGTTTAACATTCTAAGAACATATAAATAAAATATTTTAAAGAAGAATATATTAGTTAAAATTCATCGAATTTGCTGTAAGTGGTTTTACGTTTCATATGGACATGGCGTGGTTTAGTGAAGTTGGATGGGATGGGCTTGAGAGATTAGGGTGTCGGGGAAAATTTTAGAGGTCAGGACAAATTTTTTAGGGGTCGGGCCAAATTTTTTTTTTTTTAACTTAAAATATTTCTCAGGGTTGTGGGAGAGTTAAAAAAAGTTTGATGGGGTAGGGCTGGAGAGATTAGGGGGCCGGGGAAAATTTTAGGGGTCGGGCCACATTTTTATTTATTTTTTAACTTAAAATATTTATCAGGGTTGTGAGAGAGTGAACAAAAAGTTGGGGGGGGGACTTCAGAAATTAAGGGGTAGTTGAAAATTTTAGGAATCGGGCCAAAGTTTTTAGGGGTGGGGCCAAATTGGTTTTATTTTTTTTATTTTTTGAACTAAAATATTTCTAAGGGTTGGGAGAAAGTAAAATAAAAATTTGGGGTGGTCCTGAAGAGAATCGCGTTTCGGGGAAATTTTTAGGGGTCAAGACAAACTTTTTAGGAGTCGGGCCAACTTTTTTTATTTTTTTATTTTTTGAACTAAAAATATTTCTCATGGTTGAGAAAGAGTAAAAATAGTTGGGGGGTGCTGGAGAGATTTGGGGATCGGGGAAAGTTTTAGGGGTCAAGACACACTTTTTAGGCGTCGGGCCAAATTTTTTATTTTTTGAACTTAATATATTTCTCAGGGTTGGGAGAGAGTAAAAAAAAGTGTGGGGGCCTGGAGAGATTGGGGGGGTCGGGGAAATTGTTAGCGGCGATATGAACGTATTTAGCATTCGCACCGGGGCAACGATAGGTATCGATTTAGCATTCAGACCGCGGCGGCAATAGGTACATATTTAGGATTCAGCGGTGGCCATAGCAACGTATATAGCATGATCACAGGGCGGTGATAGGTATGTATTTAGCATGCGCTCTGGGGCAGCGATCGGTACACATATAGCACGCGCACCGGGGCGGCGATAGAGACATATATAGCACGCGCACCGGGGCGGCGATAGGTACGTATACAGCACGTGCACAGGAACGGCGAAAGGTACGTATTTCGAATTCGCACTGGGGCGGTGATAGGTACGTATTTAGCATTCGCACCAGGGCAGCGATAGGTACGTATTTAGCATTCACACCGGGTCGGCGATAGGTACGTATTTAGCATTCACACCGGGTCGGCAATATGTACATATTAATTATTTGCACTAGGGCAGCGATAGGTACTTATGTAGCATGCACACCGGGGCGGCAATAGGTACATATTTAGAATTCACACCGTGGCGGCGATAGGTACTATTTAGCATTCACACCGGGGCGGCGATAGGTACTATTTAGCATTCACACCGGGGCGGCGATAGGTACTTATATAGTATCTGCACTGGGGCAGCGATAGTACGTATATAGTATGTGCACTGGGGCGTCGATATGTACGTATATAATATGCGCACCGGGGTGGCGATAGATACGTATATAGAATGAACAGCGGTACGGAGATAAGTACCTATATAGAAGGCGCAGACAGTGGTGGTAACTTTATAGAAATATGTCATACTATTGCCTTGGGCAACGTAGGAGAAATGGTGGGGAAGAAACAGCTTTCGCAAAAGGCACAATTAGAAAGTAGCGGTGAAATAGGGCGGCCAGGGAAGAGAAAGGTAGAAAGATAAAGAGACGGCTATAGAGAGAGGGGGGGGAATAGAAGTTTGAATATAAAGATGTTACATACGCGATTTTTCTTCAATTATATGTTTTTATGACCCCGAGCAACGCCGGGTAGCCCAGCTAGTTATATGTATTTAATGAAAAGTACAGCTTAAATAATACAAACAACGTCGTTCATCACGATATCTCTGAAGGATACTTCTCCGCTTTTTATCAACAAATAATACTGGTAAAATAGCCAGCAACACGAACTAAATTTTCTGGAAACTGTCTATCTAATCTTAGCTTATGTTCCACTCAATTTCGATACCAGCTTTTAAAACAAAACACAAAAAGGTAAGTCAACGGTTTTCACAAGAGCTTTAAAGTTTACAGGTTATGCTTGGGGAAACTCAGTAGAACTATCTATATATAATTATCCGCAGATAGCTATCTCGCTGTTACACGACCCTATTAGTGTAGCTAAACATAACGAGTGTTTTCACATTTCTAGTCAGAACGCGACCCCCTATTCAGTAAACTGTCGCAGCAGTCGAGAATTTCACGCTTACACGCTTAAGCTCACCCTGAAATTACAGGAAACTATAATGTTTATATAATTCTATATTATACTTCAGAAAAAAAGCGGAATCTTAGATAATATCGGTAAGTGTATGCCCAGACAAAATGTAATTTATGAAACCTTCCAATCTCTTTATTCGGTTTGATGGATGAAACGATTATATCGTGAAGTTCACAAGTGGCCACCATCTCTTTTTTAATGAATGGCGTAATCATGTATGCCTTCAGCTGTGTGGTATGGGGAGTACTGCAGGGTGCTAGAGGTCAAATAAATAAGCAATCAAGCAAACAAAACAAGATTATGTTAATTATATATATATATATATACATATATATACATATATATATATATAAATATATATATATAATCTATATATATATATATGTATATATATATATATATATATATAAATATTTGTTATTGTTTATTTATCTATGGACGTATACGTTTCGTTTCTTTTCAATCAAGACTCATCAGCATAGAAGTATGACTATTCACTACCGGTCACACGATTCAAACCCCTTGATTACAAGTATTTTTCAACCTCATAGGCCAATCCTAAACAGCTTATAAACAATGATAATTGTAACACATTTAAAGCGGCGAGACATACAGGCATTCGACTTCGATAAGTGAAGGAATGATGCATATAAAGCAAGTGACGTCACGCTGTGTTAGTACTACCATTTACAGTGCTCTACTTTTTAACGAGGAGCTTCAAATATAAATATGTGTTATTGTTTATTTATCTATATACGTATACGTTTCGTCTCTTTTCAAACAAGACTCATCAGCATTGAAGTATGACTATTCACTACCGGTCACACGATTCGAAGTATTTTTCAACCCTAATCCAACGTCGCTAACCGATAGGCCAATCCTGACCAGCTTATATATATATGTATATATATTTATATATACATATATATATATATATATATATATGTATAAATATATATATATATATATATATATATATATATATATATATATATGTATATATATACATGTAAAAAAATATATATATATATATTTGTGTGTGTATTTATTTCAAGATTGTTATCATTATATAACTCTATAAGAATGTATACCCGCACAGATCAACGCATCTATAATTATTCCAAATGATCTGCACAGTAAAAAGATATCCTGATTGTTTACTATATAAAAAATATCTTACTAAAAGATGTGTTCCTAAGTTTACATTTTTCCATACCACCTATTAATAATCGATTAGTAGTGTACAATGGTCGTAAGTAATGCCAGCCTAGAAAAGGTGCAATAAGGATTGTGCAACCTTTGCTTACCTATATTAAAAAAAATCAAACTTACAGAAGTTACCCATTATTTTTACCAGATGGAAGATAAGCTTAGTATATAACGTGTCTGTCTGTTTGGCTGTCTAATCTTTGAACTGAATGACAAGATAAAGAATGACAAACAAAAATGTCGGGAATGATAAAACGAAAAACAATACAAATAAATGTAAAAAGTTGGCTTATGTGAAAAACAAAAAACAAGGGGGGTTGCGGTGAAATAAGGCAGTTTCGCCTGATAGTCAAGATGAGGGAACGTAACTCGACCGTCTGTGTCTGCGGTGTGTGTTTCCGAGAAGGGATGGGGAATACTCTACATTCTTCAAAAGTCCGTTCTTGGATATAATGGTCGTAAACGGCATTCCTTTGTGACAATCCAGGACGTTGGCGATAAGATAAAACTCTGGGGCGGACGTTTCTTCTCACTTCCTTACATTGTTCTTCAAATGAATCTGCACCGAGATTCTACAGACACTTTGTTATCAAACCGATTCATTCTTATCACACCCATATAATATATATATATATATATATATATATATATATATATATATATATATATATATATATATGTGTGTATGTGTGTGTTGTTTGTCAGTTAAAATTATGTATATAATACAATAGTTATTTTAACAATATTCTTTATTCTAGGTAATTTACACTCAATTTTTTAACATAAATTGTTACTTTATTATTTGAGTTATGATGGTTAAGAATGTTTAAAAATAATTATCCCTCAAGTTATATTTGAAGACATCAAGTAAGATTGTCGAGCGGCGTCAACCTTAATACAACTCTTCTTGAGACTGATTATGAAAGGATACTTATAATATATAACTTTAGAATTAATATTTCAGAAATATTTCTGCCTAGTGTAATGAAAAAAAAAGTAATGTCTTGGAACTTGTGTTTGCAAAAATCGAGTATTGCTGAAATAGCATACACACATACATAATATATATATATATATATATATATATATATATATATATATATATATATATATATATATATATAAAAATAGATACATATATATATATAAATATATATATATATATATATATATAAATATATATATATATATATACAAATATATATACATATATATATAAATATATATATACATATATATACATATATTTATATGCATATAAATAAATATATATATAAGAGGTTTATGTAGTTTTCTTGAAGCATTGTTTATTAGTATATAGAAATGTGATACTTAGAAGGCAATACAATGCAGAGGTGTGACGGATAGACACAATTTGGAGCAAATAATGGTGGAACAAATGAAATACTTTCACTCTAAATACAATGTATACATACACATTTTTATATATATTTATTTATTAATTTTTTTTTTCACAAACACATATACATCTGTCTATCTACACAATATTACAATGTTATGTAATACCTGTATGAAAGTTGGTCTAGTAGAAATTTCGTATGATATAATATTTTTTTTTATATTTCGGGACCTCTTTCTTCTTCAGAACCGTGCTACAATCAAGTTAAAGCGTGCATATGATTAAAAAATAAATAAACTTTTATTATTATTTGTTTATTTATTTTAATTTTTTTATTAATATGTTATTTATCTATTTTTTTATCTAATTTATTTATTCATCTATTTACTTTATTAAACTTTTTTTTGTTTTTACTTTTTAGAATCTTTCCTTCTTTTGTCGTTAAATTTTAAATTTTAATCTATTTTTTTTTAAACCAAGTCTATTCGTTTTAATTAATATGTCGGTTAATACTGTCATTAAACATTGCATTATCTGTTTCAAATTATTGTGTATATTAATATTAAGTTTATTTATTTATTTTATTCTATTTTTGCTGAAAAAGCATACCTACATACATTATATATAAATATATATATATATATATATATATATATATATATATAACTATATATGTATATACATATATATATATAAATATATATATACATACATATATATATATATATAAATATATATACACATATATATAAATATATATACACACACATATATATATATATATATATATATATATAAACACACACACACATATATATATACATATATACAAATAAATGAAGGTAGAGATATAAGGATGTGCGGATGAACAATCTGTGTCATATTCGATTGTCCTAATGTAAGGTGTACTCGATAAAATATGTTTATTTTTCTGTACTTAAACCAGGATTTTCAAAGATTAAAATCGTATTATCAGAGGAACTACATATATTATATATATATATATATATATATATATATATATATATATATATATATATATATATATCTGTGTGTATATGCATGTGTTTGTGTGTGTGTGTGTGTGTAAAAAAAGACGGACGGTAAACAAGTTTACATGGAGGAGAAGAACAAACACAAGAGATTTGACCGGTTTTATTTGTATTTACGAACGTCTTCAGAAACGAGACCGGTCAACTCTTGCTGTTGTTTGTCTATTGCATTTTAACCTCTTTTCCGTTTGTCTTTATTTACACAATTTTTTTTTTTAATGATTATAGGAGTATTTCAAGTTCTTTCAGAGACAACTATAACATTACTATTTGGAAGGTTATACATCTATATATGCTCGATCTACTTATGGAGTAACTATTTTTGATGTTCAACTCACCTTGAAGAACAACACTTCTGAAATTACATCAGTTTTTTGTGCCTTTTCCTGTATTATTTCATGGAGAACGGCCAACTGGAGTTTAGCAATGCCGATGCAAGAGAACTGAGGTTGTTTATGTGCAAATCTTGTTTCTGGTTAGACTCTTTGCACAGACATACTTAGATCGGGTATTTATTGTCTCTTGAGACAACAGATCGCCTTGAGAATAGAAATGGCATGAAGATACAGCGCATTTGTAGCCGGGGGAATTGTGGCTCTATAGATCTGAAGTCAGCGAAGCTCTATCATTTTAATTACTTTTGTTCAGTACTATCACAATTGCTTTTTTTATCGTGTTCATTTTTTACAATAAATCATGGGATACTTTTTGTATCAATTTGGTATTACGTAAATTGCATTTCTTTATAATTCACGTAAATTATTTTATTCCTTTTCAGTCATCTATTAAATTTGGTCCTCGACAATCAGTTGTATAGTGTATTTGTTGCTCTCTGGCTGATGTATGGTTCTGTCAGTTCTGTAAATGCTACATGCTCAGGCTTTACCTTCTCTTTGTAAGCAGTTTTGTTTTAATTTCTAATCGCCTGAGGTGCCCTCACAGGGAATGACTACAACGCTGCTCATGCATTTGTTGAAGACGAGAATATGCCTTTTCTAATGCGCTGGCTTTTCAAACCTTCAAGTAACCTTCTGGATAACCTCCTTATATATGCGATTCCTATTTCAGACCTGTAAATTAAATTTTTAATTTTCTTATTCTTCTTTCAGTGTGATACATTTTTTCTATTTCAGTAATTAAGATTCTCATTTAATTTACGTAAATTAGTTGATTCTTATTTTAGTCACGTGTATTTTACTATTATTTGATTCTCGGAAATAATATTTATATTTCAGTCACTGAAATTATGTGATTCCTATTAAAATAACATAATTTCATTTTTATTTTAATAATGTTAATTATTTGATATTATGTTAATACATTTTCATTTGCTTTAACAATAATGGTCATCTATACAACTGTATCTGCCTATTTTGAAAAAAAAACACATCTTCTTGACAATAAAGTAAAAATGTTTTAAAAAGAACCTTTAACGTACAAAATTGTTCTCGCCATTTTACTTATAAATACCTTTTTTCAAACAATCCAATAAAAAAGAGTTCTAAGTGCATCCTTATGTATGTAAATAACCAACACTGATATTAAAATACACTCAAATAATGATATTATTTACTGTCATAATCTTTAGATATTTTTGGATTCATTATTTTATTTATTTTCTTCCCGCAGTTTCTGTTTCAATTTCGTATATTTTTCTCAGTCAGATATATTTTTCTTCCTATTTTTGTCACGTACATTAGATTCTAATTTTTGTGACTTACATTTAGTATCAAGTAAATAGAGTTATTTATTTCCATTTCTGTCATTAAAATAAGATTCCTACATCAGTCTTACATATTTTGTGATATTTGTTTCCGTCACAGAAGTAAGATTCTTATTTCACTCAAGGATATTTTATTCCTATTTTATTCGCGTAAATTAGTTACTTGCTTTTGTATTTGAAGTTAGATTGATACCTCAGACACGCATTCCTATTTCATTTGCGTGAATTAGAATCCTGATATTACATATTACCTTCTAGACACACTGTTCGAGTGTCTTAAGTCTCTCTTTACAAGGGATTGTCAGGACAACCTGAAATTACGATACTTCGCCCTAAAAGTAAACACTGACCAAATATTCAGTATACCATAGTATTCGAAGCCCAAATAAGATTCACTCGACACGGCTATACACTGGCTAATACGAGGAATTGTGCACCTTATAATGATGTAGCATAATTTAGCCGGATGCTCGACCAGACTAAAGTGATTCTTGTCCTGGCATGCGGTGGGACGGACATACCACAATGAAGATATAATATTACATAGTTCTTCACTTCTTTACCAACACGTCGGTTTGATAGGTAAAGGAGAACTTTAATTTCACACTCAGATACCTGTGTATCTCATATAGATAGCAAGTGTTAATCCCAATAATAGGCCTCTTTCATTTCCCTAACTTTACACCGAAGTAAAATAAAAAAAATAATATATATATATATATATATATATATATATATATATATATATATATTTACAACTATTTATAATTATCATGAAAGATTTAAATTGCAATTCCTTTGTTCATCGGGAATAATCAGAGAAAATAAAAATTGGAAATTATATCATCTATGTGCGGGGTATTTATATGCAAGGAATAATATGGTCATATGCCTTTAGCGAGGCACAGGGGTTTTAGGGAGTTGACTAAATTGGATTGAAATACTTATAGAGACTGTTATTATTCTTTATATAAAATGTGGTAATTTAATTACTTAAGTTTAATTATCGTCTAATTGTTACTAGATCTCTTTTGAACATACCTAACAGTTACAGACACCTGGTATTCGACAGCCCCAACACTATCTATTATATGTGTTGGTCAATTTGTGATGACAAAGGTTATATCGGCGAGACCAAATCTTTATTTCAAACTCGTCTCACCAACAATAAAACATACATTCCACAAAAATATCATTCTGCAAACCAAGCGGGGCACTTAAACTAACGAGGACACACGCAAGAAGTAAGTGCCTTCTAATACACTCGGAATTACCTCTAACAATATACGCAAACAGAAATAAATCCATTTGATTTTTAAATTATAGACAATCACATCACAGCAACGGATCCAGCCATAGATGTGATGAACCTATATAAATAGTTTCACAAACGACAACAATAAAATATATCACCGTCTAATTCCTAGCAAAGTGATACCCCAGAGCTGGGTTACCTAGTTTCCGCTTTTTTCCTTGCGATCGTCAACTGAAGTTGTCTGATATAGCAATTGATTTGAATATATCACAAGGCAGTATATTCACTATTTCACAAAAATATTTGTCAAGAATTGGTACCGTGTTTGCTAACAGCCGATCAAACACTACACGCGTTGATGATTCAAAGAAGTGTCTGTAACTGTTTTAACACAATAAGTGAGCTGTTGATTCAACATGTGGTCATGTGTTAAAAATTGATCGACCACATCACTCTAGAGTTCACTCAACAGTCATTTGAGTAGACAGCAGCAGGTGAAAGTCGTCATAAGTAACCAAAGGCGCAAACATCAGCAGACAAGGGTTTTGCCTCGCTATTTAAGAAAGCGCAAGGTGTTTTGTTTATCGATTAACTTTAGGAAGGATAAACCATTATTAGCGAATATTATATAGCATTATCGGTGCGTTTCAAATTCTCTAAATAGGACAGGAAATACAAATTAAAATGTGCTTGTTAACAAATACAATGTTTTGTGTGACAAGAGGATCCAAACTATGGCAACCCTACATACATTTAACTTAGATTTGCTTTCAAACTCAGCCTAATCTCTTTGATGTAATGGGAATATTTCTAATGAGTGGTGCAGTATAGTACCGGTTCTGTTGTCATAAGACTATCCTCCCACGAATTACCTCCTCGGTTTTTAAGGGTGTGGGGTATCCTCCTAGAACTACCCCCTAAAATTAACTATTTCATCGTTATATATTTTAAGAAGAGGGAGTGTAGTTCTGGTTAATTTCTCATAAGACCATCCTCACAGGAATTACCCCCTCATTTTTCGGGTGGAGAGAAGTAGTATTATTTCATCATAATATTATTCTCTTAGTCAAAGGGTCAGTGTAGTATATGTTCGTTCTTCATAATACTAGCCAAAAAATAATGATAACTCAACTTTATAATAAACATGTCTTTTTGTAACTAGAAAATGATGAAAGAAGTTATCGTTCTTCCTAAGCAAGCATATTTATCTTTTTTTATAAAAATGGTGATTATATTTTTACGACCGATTTTCATTTAGGTGTTTCGTGTGGACAATGAAATGTACCATTGTTTTTAATGTTATCTAAATGAATAAATGCGAAAAAAAATTCCACCTATCGTTACTATATTTAGATGAAAACAGTTTATATTCATTTAATTCTCTGTAGTATATTTTTATTCGAATATATAAATAAGAATTTAAAATTATAAATCTTTTCTTGAAAATAAATATTTTAACACATGCCTATATGTGTACGCACGTTTCCGAGATTAGACTCCGAGTGATGCTGTAATAATATTCGTTCTAGAACTAGAGTTGCATATTCGACATTCTAATTAATACGTTTTTAATACATCGAATCGTATCTTGTTAATATCTGAAAACTGTAATTGATATAACCTATTAATTATTGAGCTATTTTTTTTATCGCGGTAATGAAGAAATCATGAGCATAAAATAGTGTGTACATGCTTTCAAGAACCATATATATATATATATATATATATATATATATATATATATATATATTAATACAGGTTAAGTAGACATTCATAGGATAAGAATCTACGTAATTTCGACCGAGCTTTCCCAATATGAATATCTGAGTGACAGATTAGACTTGTTTCCGCGTGATTAGATCTTAGTTTCTAATAACTATTCGTCAATAACATCGACAAGCCAGTGTCGCGACTTTCTGTACAAGTATGTATCAATAAAAATAATTACATACACACACATACATATATATATATATATATATATATATATATATATATATATATATATATATATGCTTACATTAAATAGTAAAGGTGACTTTTGCTGCATATTCTCTTGATCATTCCCAGATGTCTGAACCATGTTTGAGTTGATATCATGTTAAAGTGATGCTGTGTAGAGTTTAGAGGCAGGCATAACAGGGTATGCGAGCTGGCTTCCACTTCTGTCTAGGCGAATGCATTGCGTTCACTTATACGCATGGGCTATGTATATCTCTCTATATCTTTCTGCCATTTATTATATGAAATAAATTGTAAGTTAAAACGGACATACACCACGGGTGGGAGAAGGAAAACTCCGAAATACTACCACTCTGTGTGTGCTTACACAGTCGTTGTATCAAGTTGTCCAGGACTTGTCATTATCACTTTAATTAAAGTTCAGCCAGTATGCAGTTACATCTATAATACAGCTTGCGTCACTATAAGCCCCTGACACAGGCACCAGAAAAAATAATGTTTTTCTCTTCGAACTAAAAGAAACCATGAAACCTATGTATATATATATATATATTTGAAAAGAAAAGAAAGTAATGGAGAGTAAGAGTGTACATGTAAAAAAATATGGAGTATGTCCAGTTGGTGAATGTCCGTTGATAAGGTGTCCCGTGAATGGAGATCTAAAGGGGTTTCGTGAAGGCAGCGTTGAAAATGCTCAAAATAATGTAAATCCAATAGAAATATGTTTAGTTCAATCGTAGATGGAACGCACTTATTCGGATGTAATTTTGAGAATTAGGGCCATTTTAAAATATCTGGACCGGTGTATGTTATATTTGTATTAAAAAAAATAACTAAATAGATATTTTTTGTGGAGGAGGAGGTAGGGATAATTGTAACAGCCAATAGCGGTGTTCAATTATTTTTTTATATATACTATTGTTATGTTTTCATTCTAACAATATTTACTTCCTTGCATTTCTGATTGAAAGTTTGGATATTATTGTAGATTAAAACTCTCACACTACCCTACCCAATCCCAGATAAAATGAGATTCTAGTTTTTAAGACAATTACGTTTGCATACCCTGAAAAACCTGACCGATAGAGAAACAGCAACACATATTTAAAAATTAGAATGTGGGATCAGTTTAACATATACGTTTTACGTAAAATAATCTTCTATTTTCATACAATTCTACTGTTTTATAGCAAAGTTTATTAAAGACATGGAATAAAAATAAATTTAAAAAAAAATGTTTAATTATCGCACCCCCTTTTAATGTATTGCTGCATGGAGGGCGGGTAGGTTTTTCTAGTATATATATATATATATATATATATATATATATAGTTACTGAGAGAGAAAGAAAGATAAGAGAGAGAGAAGGGTGGAGGGAAATGTCTATTTCCGGAATGTAGGTGAGTCTTAGACTGACGGTATCAGTGTTGCAAAACGGCGAGTGAATAGTGTAGCGATGGTGGTGTTGACACCTTCCGTTGCAAAAACAACAGTAACGTCAATTACATGAGTGCTGAATGTTAATTCGATATTTTTATCTCTACAAACTTTATTTAATTGAAATTAGTATCAATTCGATAGCAAAAACAGTCCTTCCTACGCTTCCGTTCCACTTTCTCTCTCCGCACATTCTTCATCAGTATCGATCTTTTGGACTTGAAAGATGAGATTTTTGTTTTGTTTTGTTTGTAGGTTTTTCTTCGCTTCCTCACAGTCACGAATATCCAGAAGAAGGTGGCTGTGGGGCGGTTATTTTTTTCCGTTGTTTACTATTTGAGCAAATAAATATAGCAACTCACTCACATAGACGAGAAAATAGACTGTCAAAAAGCTCTAATGCAAAGTTCCGATTAAGTTCGTAGAACACTCTCGACTAGTCTTATATATGTGCCCGCATCTAAGTACATATAGATCTTAATTTCCCTTAATTACGTGACAGTTTATGTTGGCCGAGGGGATATGGCGACTGCTTGCAGATTCTAGGCTGATTCGCGCCTCCCGACCATCTGAAATTGTTACTGAGAGCAATAAGCTTGAAACGCTAGCGTATGTAGGTATTAATAATTTAATATTTATTCATAAATATTATATATATATATGTATATTTAAACTGAGTTTTAAGATCAACAAAAGTTTAACAGTGTTCCAAGAATTCAAAATAAAGAATTACAACCAATTTATATATATATATATATATATATATATATATATATTAATGTGAATTCGTAGAACAATGCTCAAAATTTGATGATCACAAAACTCAGTTTATATATATATATATATATATATATATATATATATATAAAGATTCATGTGTTCTGTATTTAATATTTAGATATACAGTGATGCTCACATCTTCGTTATTTTGTATGTAAACTGTGTGACACGCATAGAGAAACGTTTTAGAACACATATATACACGCACGCAAACATATTCTTATATATATATATATATATATATATAATTTTCATGAAAAAAAAAGGCAAAACAAATTAAATACATAAATAAACTATTAAAAACGAGAGATTTCGTTCGGATCATAGAACTGATTCAGAAAAAAACCAAAAATTTAAAATTTATTCGATGACGATACAACTATAAAAAAAACAGAAGAACCCACAACGTGATATGTTTTGCATGGGTTTAACAATTAAATAATAATAATGATAATAACACGCGTATGGCAGAGAAATTATTATGAAAAGGTCGAAGAAAATGGAACAAATAATGCAAATATGGATGTAAAGTAGTAAAAATGTAAAGCGACTTTAACCGGGATCGCGGTTTTTACGCAGTGCCGTGATATATTACATTGTTTCAGCGCTTTTTATCCAGATGTTTGTTCATGAATACGATACGAGTCTGAGGTATACATTAGGCAGTTATGAACGATGTATCATAGCGCTTTAGATGCAGTTGCGACGTGGGATAGAGTATGAGGTCTTTAGGAGAGTGCAATTTTTAAAGTTAAAATTGTGGGTAAAACTTTTCTGTATATTGCCAGTTGTTAGTAGGATTGCTGTTTTAGGTCCTGCCTGTGTCCATAAATTCGTGATTTTATATTTCTGTCCGTTTCACCAATATAAAACATCGAACATGGCCCACATTTCATTTTGTAAATGACGGCAAAGGAAGAATTGTACTTATATAGTATATATACATATGAATATATATATATATACATATATATATATATATATATATATATATATATATATATATATATATATATATATATATATATATATATATATATATATATATATGAAGCAATCCAACAAAAGATATAAGCGTCAACTAATATCTTATAATTAGTGAGAAATCCGAGTAAAAACTGAAGCTCAATATACTGGATAGAGCATTAATATTATAATATAGAATGAAGTAATCAAATAAGGTGTCAATCAAATTTTATTAGAATTAATAAACCGACGCCATTAACTTGACCCTTATAATGTTTACAGTATATTATTACATAAAATATATCATGACTTCCGTTCAGTCTTTGGAGACAATGGTTAAACCCTGTAATAGTAGCAGCATGGTGTTAAAGTAAGTGTTGCTTAAATAAAACACAGCTCTTCTAAATCGGGACGTTTTACTTTCAGTGTAAAAAAGAAGTCTATAACTACTTATAACAACAATAATTATATATATATATATATGTATATATATATATATATATAAATGAATAAATATATGTATATATATATATATATATATAAATATATATATGTATGCATGAATATATTACATATATATATATATATAAACATATATAAATAAATATATATATATATATATAAATATATATATATATATGTATAAACATATATACATAAATATATATATATATATATATAGTTTAAAGGTTCATACTTTTTTTTTAATAAGCATCCGTTTGAAATTTAATAAAAAAGAAGTGTGGTAAATAAATACCATCAAAGCTTGTTATAGATGCAATATGTATTTTACAAAAAAGAAAAGACAAATCGAAGACGATTTTTTTTTTTCCTCTTTATATAAACTAACATTAAGTATGTATGTAGTTTATAGTTATACAGATATTTCGCTAATAAAATTAGCTTATTCATTGTAGTTGAAAATTCCGATGTAATTGGAAAGCCCGCTTCTGTTGATGTGAGCCGGCGAGTGGGATGTTGTTTTTTTTTTCCTCTCTCGTATGAAATCACGCAAGCACGTGGAAGGTTATAGTTTAAAGGTTCATACTTTTTTTTTTAATAAGCATCCGTTTGAAATTTAATAAAAAAGAAGTGTGGTAAATAAATACCATCAAAGCTTGTTATAGATGCAATATGTATTTTACAAAAAAGAAAAGACAAACAAAACAACATCCCACTCGCCGGCTCACATCAACAGAAGCGGGCTTTCCAATTACATCGGAATTTTCAACTACAATGAATAAGCTAATTTTATTAGCGAAATATCTGTATAACTATAAACTACATACATACTTAATGTTAGTTTATATAAAGAGGAAAAAAAAAATCGTCTTCGATTTGTCTTTTCTTTTTTGTAAAATACATATTGCATCTATAACAAGCTTTGATGGTATTTATTTACCACACTTCTTTTTTATTAAATTTCAAACGGATGCTTATTAAAAAAAAAAGTATGAACCTTTAAACTATAACCTTCCACGTGCTTGCGTGATTTCATACGAGAGAGGAAAAAAAAAAAACATCCCACTCGCCGGCTCACATCAACAGAAGCGGGCTTTCCAATTACATCGGAATTTTCAACTACAATGAATAAGCTAATTTTATTAGCGAAATATCTGTATAACTATAAACTACATACATACTTAATGTTAGTTTATATAAAGAGGAAAAAAAAAATCGTCTTCGATTTGTCTTTTCTTTTTTGTAAAATACATATTGCATCTATAACAAGCTTTGATGGTATTTATTTACCACACTTCTTTTTTATATATATATATGTATTAACATATATACATAAATATATATATATATATATATATATGTATAAACATATATACATAAATATATATATATATACATATATATATATATATATATATATATATATGTATAGACATATATACATAACTATATATATATATATATATATATATATATATATATATATATATATATGTATATATATATATATATATATATATGCATAAACATATATACATAAATATATGTATATATAGTCTTGGAAGTTTCTCAACTATTAAAACTATATAAAAATAAAAAAAACTTATAGTTTCAAGTCTTTCAGTGGGGAATCACTCATGTAAGTCAATTTATTTTTTACAGTTATCATATTAG
The DNA here is from genome assembly GCA_963556195.1 of Sepiola atlantica. Lineage (NCBI taxonomy): Eukaryota > Metazoa > Mollusca > Cephalopoda > Sepiida > Sepiolidae > Sepiola > Sepiola atlantica. Next base: position 124,690,363 of record OY744522.1, read on the forward strand.
TTTTATTCTAACACTATTTTAAGGGATCATCAGTTGTTTACCATGAGAAACTGTTTCTGGAATTTAAAAACAAGACAGTATTTAATTTCATGGCTTCCCAGCAGAGTTGATCAGACCCCACTTCCTTGTACTAAAGGTTCCTTGTACTAAATCATCGTTTTGTTCCATATAAATGATTTGCTAACTTATATTAGTTATTTCCAAAAAAAAAAAAAAAATTATTTACCTGTGCTTTTCGTCTGTCTAATAAAATTTATCCGTTACTTACATAAATGTTGCTGTATTTTAAAGTGTTTGGACAAATCCATTACACTATTATTTAGGTGATTAATGTATTATTTTTAGTTTTATATTATAAATATAAAAAATATCAACACATCAAAAAATAAAAAATAAATAAATAAATAAATATGTATATATATATACATATATATATATATATATACATATATATATATGCCCACATACATACATATATATACCTTTAGTCCCTCCTTCTCTCCCTCCTCTTCCTTTGTTGTCCATCTCTCCGTTGTCGTCAACCTCAAATAAATATTAATCTTCCTTGTTCACTTACAGTTTTTCTAATCTGCGTTTACAACTGTCGATTTTTTTTCTTTTTCTCAGTGTTTCAAATCAGCGTTTATAAGTTAACCGTTAATATTTTCTCTTTTTCTTCTTCTTCTTTGCCGACTCCCAGTGTTTAAAATCGGCGTTCATAACTGTCGATTTTTTCTCTTTCTCTTCTTCTTCCTCTTCATTTTTAACATTTCTTTTTTTCTTTCTTTCTACTGTATTGTTATTGTTTTTCTTTTTCTAATTATAATTAGTAGATGTATTATATATACGTTTATACATATTCTACATTATTTTTATTTATATATCCTATGATTTGTTCTATCAGTTTATTTTGATTAATTTGATAAGATTTAAAAGCATCAGGATGGCGAGTAATTGCTTTATTTAATTGTCCAAATATTTTATTTTGATCACCACCTTGGTTAATCATTCTTATTATTAGATGAGAAATTGGGGTCACGATATCTACTAATTTTAAGGTAACACGGGCAATCCTCAGAAATTCAGACATAATACTCCCGTAAAATATATACACAGGGCTAGTACTATTTTTATATTGCATTCGCACAATACGAAAAGGGAATGCATTTCTTTTATCACACAGTTTATAGATAAATATTTTATCTTCAAGTTTTATGTCAAAATCAAGAAAAGTAGCTTGTGTTCCTTTATGTTCACAGTTTAATTTTAACTCTTTAGGATATATTAAATGTTTAGTATTTGCAAACTCTTCGTTATCATTAATGCAAACAAGGTCGTCAATATATCTCCTACATCCATGATAACTATACGCGCTATGTATATCGTTTTTTATTAATGATGACATATATATATATATATATATATATATATATATATATATATATATATATATATATATATATATTCCAGTCTATGTAAATATAGATTTGCCCAAAATGGAGACGGATCCAAACCCATTGGAATACCTATTGTTTGGAGTAATAATTTATTCCCTCTTTGAAAGTAACTCTCTTTTATAAGGTGACTTATAAGCATTATCAGACCAGTTTTGGACACACTCGTCTTACCATTTTATGTTTTACACCAAAAGGCTTTAGATTTTGCAAAGTCTACGTATTTACCTTTTCCTCCTGCAAAAGCTAAACCTACAGTATTACCGAATTCTTTAATAAGTTCTTTATGTGGTATTTTTGTATATAATGTACTAAAATCATATGTCGAGATTGATTTAGCCTGTTTACGAGAATTAATACGATCTAATTTTTCTTTTACTAGATCGGAATTATTTACCACCCAAAATAGGTTTATATTACTATAGAATTTACTTTTTTTATGGAAATTATTTATTTGGTTTATAATTAATTAGCAATAAGCGTTGTATATAATTCTTTTTACAGATAAAAACTATATTATTTGTCGCCTTATCAATAGGAACTATTACACACCTATTTTTAAGTATTTCAAGCTCCGTAGTTATTTGTGGATTTCTAAGGAGGGGATTCGTTTTTTTAGGGTGTTTAAATTATTTTAAACGTTCTACTTTTTATTTACGAATCTAAGTATATTATTTTTCCATGCGTCAAATGTAGAGTGTAATAGTTTATGTTTTTTTGCCATGGATGCAGTGAAATTATCTAACGTTTTATTTATTTCCTTAACACATTTCGCATAATTTAAACATTTAGGTTCTCTATAGTTTGGGCCTTTACTCAGGAGTTTTCTTGATTTAGAATTTTAAACAATCGCTAGATTACCGGTAATTA
>OY744522.1:124697686-124737686 GCA_963556195.1 Sepiola atlantica
GGTTTCTAATCGGGCTTGATTAAGTTACACTCATCAAGCGTAAACGGCGAAATACATATCCGTGTATAATTAAATTTAGAATATATATATATATATATATATATATATATATATATATATATATATATATATATATATATATATATAGCACTAGATTTAGTGAAAGAATAAAATAAGGTGCGAATCAAATGTTATTAGAATTCAATGTTCAAGCAAAGTAATTTAAACCCCTTAACTCATGAGTTTTCAAAGAAAATTCTGCACCTCAGAGGATCATTACTGCAATGGCATAACATACGTAATGTCATTGCGGCAATGGTCTTCTGAGGAGAATGCTCTATCCAGTATATTGAGCTTCAGATTTATCCAGATGTTCACTGATTAAATATATTAGTTGCTTCTTATATCTTTTCTTGTATTAACCTTATTTATATATATATATATATATATATATATATATATATAGAGAGAGAGAGAGAGAGAGAGAGAGAGAGAGAGAAAGAGATAGATAAATAGATAGATAACATAACATAACACAGAAATATGTACTCATTCCTACTACTATATATACTATCATACTTCTGTTAACATAACTTTAACTCCCCTTGAATATTTGCTGAATCACTAATGTGGATAAACTACGTGCATATCAGACTCCAACACACGCCGGAAAACCTATTCTTGAAAAAGCATTACACACGTACAACAAACAAATAAAATGCCTGCCAAAATGTATCATCTGTACTAAACATAAGTAGAGTTTACTCCATTAGATTGCTATGAAGTCATGTGTTATGCATAATTTGTTCTTAGATTGAAGGCTAAAATAACTGATGTGTATTGCATTAAATACATTTGGTAATGTTTTAGAAAACCATATTAACCTTTATATGTATGATAACGCAAGACATGTATACACCTGAAAACTTATAATACGCACTTTTTTAGATTATCTTCGTTTAAATATGTTTTACCATTTTCTGTCTAACACATATATAAAAACGAACTTATAATTTGTATACTGCAAATACACTCCCCGGTGAATCTCGCTCGTGCTCAAGAAGTTCATGAGGATTCTCAGTACCCCATATGCCAGTGTTATGCTTGTTAACTTTGCCATTAAGATGGAAGGTCGCCTCATCGCTAAAAACAAGCCGGTCATCAAAGCCGTTATCTTCAAACTTCTCTTGCATTGCAATGCAAAAGTCACGGCGAAGTGGCTTATCAGTGTCCTTCAACTTTTGGACCAACTTGAGCTTGTAAGGTACCATTTGCAGTCGTTTCCTTAAGACACGCCAGACAGTTGCTGGAGCAAGCTGAAGTTCCCTGCTAGCTCTTCTCACTGATTTACGGGGGCTCCGCTGAAAGGCTGTCCGAACTTGCTCAACTGCATCTTCTGAAGTTGAAGGGCGACATGTTCGCTTACTTGAGCACAAACACCCATCTTTCACAAATTTAGCATGCCATCTGACAATGGATTTCCTTTCAGGGGCTTCTTTTTTAAATTTCCTGCGAAATGCACGCTGAACACATGTCCACGATTCAGTCTTTGCAAATTGGAGGACGCAAAATGCCTTGTCTTCTTTATAGAAGGCCATTACTGCACCTGGAAAGATAACACGAAAATCATTAGTATGACCAAAGACTTGATTAAGCAAGCTTTAAAATGGCACCAGTTTCATTGTTCTACCTGGAATAGTTCATGAGATATACGCATTTGTAATGTTCCCAAGACTTTTGAAACACCCTGTATATATATAAATATAAATATATATATATATATATATATATATATATATATATATATATATATATATATAGTGAATGCTTTTTTTCAAACATGTACAAGGTCTGCTACACTGACATGTCGATGTTATCGATCAACAACTATCAGGAGCTGAGGTCTCATCAGGCAGAACGTTTTTTATGATCCAACCCGGTCGCTTAATTCCAGGAAGAATGGAGTCAAGCAAAGAAGAAGAGGAAAAAGAAATAAAAGTCATGTCACCGATTTTTAAAATATATTTGCCGTTAGGAATTCATATTTTAATTTTTTTCATCCAATTCTGAGCTGGGGTAGAGGGGGGCGAGGAAAAGATTGAGCACTCTTTTATAAGCCCGGTTTGATTCCCTTTAGATTTCTATCCTGTTGATGTTTACCCTACCTGGATTAATATATATATATATATATATATATATATATATAGGATCAAATATAAACCAAAGTAAACACTTTTAGTAGATGGAACCTTTTGTGAAGAGGATTAGCTCAATATACGAGATAGAGCAATTGTTGAGATAGAAGAAAAAAGAGTGATAAATATGCGCAAAGTGTTTTCTTCACATTCTACAATTCATTTGACTTCTTTTCAACGGAAATTTACCACCCGGACAATCTGCATATATTTTTCACGGATTTTTTCTTTTCATTCACTGCGTTTTTTTAACAAAAATTCCCTTAATAATAATTTTCATATTTTTAGAATATTTGAACTGTGGTTTTTTCGAAAGCCAACTTATCCATCTGTATTTCTCCTCTGATCTTAAGATTTCGATCTTTGAAAAGCCCTGGCTTAAGGAAAGAATAATAAACACTAGTTTATTACTGAATACACCTTGCATTGAACAATTGAAATTTGAAATAAATTTGGACAATCGTCGCATATTTATCACTCTTTTTTTTCTATCTCTCTCTCTCTCTCTCTCTCTATATATATATATATATATATATATACATATATACATATATATGTGTATATATATATATATATATATATATATATATTTACACACACATATATATATATATATATATATATATATATATATATATATATATATATATATATATATAAATATATAAATATATATATAGTAAATTGAAATAAACAAATGTATAACATATACATTTTACCTGCTTTATAAATTCAACATTATCAATATTTTCTGGCGGATGATCGTTTCTAAGCTTACTATTCCAGAAGCTTCTTTTCAAGAACTCTCTTCCTGCTGGCAGTGTTCCTCTTACCTATAACATTTGTCTTTTAAAGATTGTGGTTTAAAGATATCTCCTTGATTGCGACAAACATATTTCTCTTGTAAGCTTTTTACATAGAGTTGCTTCACACCTTGTCTAGAACGATTTCCATAAAAGTAAACGAAAGCATTTTGATCAATTCAAACATTTCTCTTTTCCAGCACTGATTCCATAATATAACAAATCAAAGTTGAACAAAATATCAACACTATTTATTGTTAAAACACAGTTATTAAAGAGGAAAATATGTATACAAATATTTATAATAATAATGATGATTATAAAATAAAAATATATTATATAAGTATAAAATGTTATGAAATATTAAAATATAATGTAATAAATTCAACCTTACAGTCTTTATCTTAAAAGGGTATCTATCTATCCTTGTTTATTTATACTCTAGTTACATCTATCGATTTAAATTTCAAATACGATATATATATATATATATATATATATATATGTGTGTGTGTGTGTGTGTGTGTGTGTGTGTATATATAACGGGTGGCACATGTTGTGGAAAACATTTCTTGAGGTTCTTAGGATCATCTAGAAAACCAAGTAATCTTCTTTCATATATATCTATTTAATAAATAAAATTATTTTCCAAATACATACTTCTATTTCCATGGTGCTAGTATTAACAGCAACACGTTGCCTCCTCGTGAATATAGCAAATTTTACATCTGTCCCGTAGATATTTCTCGGAAAATGAAAGCCCGTTCATACGTGGGTGGCGCGAATTTAAATATAGTAGATGACACATATTTTAGAGAAAAATGTATGGCTATTAGGAGAGTTTAGAAAAACCATAATGTTATTTTTTCTTGTATATTTATAAAATGAATAAAATCATGTTTTTATACACCTATATGATACTTTAGGTTTTAAAACATAATTTTCGAACTGTACCTCATTTTCTTTTACTTTTTCTAGTATTAACTACAAGGGGTTACCGCCTCGTTATTATAGCACCTTTTATGTCTGTCTTTTTGATGTGTTCATGCGTGCTTGGTGCGAATTTGAATATGAAGTTGGGTATAGACAGACATCTTGCTACAGAGTGTTCGAGGGAGTTTTGTGTCGTGCTCGAAACTAAGTCATCAGTATCACATATATACATAGTTTACGTTTTAAAATTGTGCCTCGGCCATTATTCATAATCGCCAGGGTACAGTGAAAGTTCAAATTAATTATCGTAAACATTCGTAATCTGAGTTATTCGCAGTGATCTAAGCTAACTCTGAAAAGTTCAAAACAACCATGACACTTGTTTCTTAGTACATTAAATCGAAAAAGAAAAGTGGTTCATAAACTTGTAAAAATTTAACCACCGAGTGAGTAATGATTTATTGGAGGAAGTTGCTGCGGTATCTTAACAATGGATGAGTAGTTTTTTTTAAAAATTATATTTAACTATTTCGTGTGTATTGTATGAAAGAATAACTGAATGGAATATTGTCCGCTCTCAGATAAGCTTTTTTATCTGAACTTATTTGATGTGATTTATGTGACAGAAATGAAAAAGTAGAAAAAATATAAAATAAAACTAGATTTATTTTCATTGTTTTTTCCACATGCTTATAATAATTCGTATAAACTCATTAGGTTTAACTACTTTACTAAAGGGTATAAATAGAGGTGACTTTATTAAGATCGCTCACATGATTCATAGAAATTATTTATATAAAAACCCCTATTTTTGATATATCTCGTCGTCTTCGCACTGTTAATTTATTGGCAACAATTTTTTTTTAAAAATCCACCACACAATAAGATTGTATTCTAATAGACGAATATATTTTTTAAACAAATAGTTTAATCAGGATGTAAGCTGTTTTAAGAATACACTTGATGAATTCATAAATAGTGGTAAACATGAATTCGGGAGGATATATTTGTTGTCTAAGATATTTTGAAGAATTTGATCGGTATATTCATACAATATTTTAAGTGGGAATGTATTTTCTAAGTTGTCATGCCGTGTTTCTTCACAACAAGAAATGGACAAAGAAGCATAATAAATACATACATATATACATAAAATAACATAATTAAATAGTGTTTTACTAAGATACTAATCGAGGCATATATAGAGATTTGTTTAATGAGACTTTTCATACTCACAGTATACGCCACTCGAATATAAGGGATAATGAGATGGATAAATTGCCAAAAAAATAAAGATGAATATTATAAAATGATTGAAAAATATCAATTAACCCACTTTGATTGATCATGAAGACAGTTAATAAGAAGTCTTTGTTGGAAGACGAGCATGTTGTAGCTTGTCTGGAAGCACTTCCTGGCAATGTGTTCCGCATTATGGAAAGTATGTGGAAATATATTCGGTTCATAAAAATCTCGTTTGATGTTAGGTCAAGCAAATGGAGGATAACATATGTTAGAAAAGAAGCGTTTTTTGGGGCTGTAAAGTTGTTACCAAAAGGAGCGGGGGATTTAAACTCAGTCGAATACTTTCCTAAATAAGCAAATGTATTGTTACAGTGTTCTAAATACAAGTATAAAAGATGCACATTCAAAATATGTAAAAAAAGGTGAATCAGCGGCCAATCTTTTCATCTTTAAAAAAGCAGACATGAAAATAGACTATTCACGTGCGGACATTTTATTAACAAAAAGCAGTTCTTTGTAAAAAAACAAAAAAATAAATAAAATAAAGCTGAGCGGAAGTAGAAAACTCAATTACTAATTCGTGTATGGATGGACAACGTTTGAAAACGAGTCTATCACAATTGTGATTCGATAGGATATTTTATCGATCGATTTTAATACTAACTGGATCAGTTGGTGTAATCCTATTCCATAAATATGATTACTGTCTCTGCTTTGTATTCAGCGGACAGAACCGCAGACTTTTCCTTTCTTTTAAATGCTTACTATCGTCTTATGTATTGATCTCTCTCTTTTATCTCTCCTTCACTCTCTCTCTCTATGTGGCTTTCTCTCTCTCTCTCTCTCTCTCTCTCTCTCTCTCTCTTGTCTATATATATATATAAATATATTTATAAAATGTGAAAATATAGTAAATTAGATACAAGAGTCTATAAGTGTAATTATATATATATATATATATATATATATATGTATATATATATATATATGTATATTTATACAATGTGAATATATATAGTAAATAAATTACAAAAGTCTATGAGTTTAATTAGTCGGTGTTCGGATTTGTCTTTCATATTTACAAACATATTAGTAAAAGTAATATACAGGGATTGATTAGAATGGAGAAAAAACCCGGAATTTGCAAAGTGGTTACATGACGCTCATTTCGTCCTTGACGTATAAAGGGGAGTTATTCCCCGTAAAATAAATTCTGTAAAAAATAAAATACATATGAATCACTAATATTATTTTAAAAATGTTCAGGGAAATCATACTCACCGAAATTTATACTAACAGATTTCCGTAACTTATTGTTTTTGCTGTGGTTTTCTTGTAGCTCGATTTTACCACATTTGTCTATGAACAAATAATAGTTATATACTTTATATAAATATACATAGAGAGACATTGATATAAAATTAACTGCCAATTTTTTCGAAATTAGTGTAATTCGAATGCAGAATTTTAATTATACAAGATTCCAATATCAAATTTGGTAATCTCTTCACGACGGTCGAAAATATGAACAGTTTATACATCAAAATAGCCTATTTCCATGAAATAAGTGTCACGTAATATAGATACACTGAAATAAAACAGTAAGTAATTGTCGCATTATAGTTCCAAACAAAGTCTTTTCGAAATTCAATTCATCCTATTAAGATTACAGAAATAGTATGGTACAAATGAAAGCGGTCACTTTACCAAGATGGCGCCTAAATGTCAACGATCCTATACAAATTACTAAGTGAGATATCTTTTTTTTAATCCTTCAGATCTTGGGGGGCTATATTACGATGCAATGGAATGGAACGGAGAGTAGTTACACTTACTTAATAATATTAATACGATACCGAACACCTTCAGACACATTTCAGGGATTTTAAAACTGAATAAAATATAAAGAAACAAGAATAACAGGATAACAGAAGATTACGTGCATTTCTATTCATGAAAAATCGTATTTTTTCGACATTAAATACCAATCAATGATTTATGTGCCGTAAAACAAACACACACATCCAATTGAGTGAATCGGCTCAGATAGGTATTATGTTTCAGTAACAGATAACTTAAAAATAGAGTTGATATACTTTTGAGAAAAATGAGCCTCAATTAATTGATCTTTTAAAATTCCTCCACGAGACCTTAAACTCACGCAGAATGTCGGTTTCAATATGATAAAATGTCGGTACCGTTTCTGAAAAAAATGTGATCTAAAAAAACGATTGCATCGGTTGAGTCGAATACTTCTGCGATTGATCGATAATTGAACATGAACTAAAGTTCGACCTTGGCCTGTACACAGGGTGTCATCTGACATTAAAAAACAGTTTTACTCACCGGATAGGTTGTAAAATGGCAAACATATAAACTAAGTCAATAAATCGTTTGAAATAGTTAGTGTGCTCAGTATTAAAAACGAGTTGATATGCCGTTAAACAGAGAAATAAACACAATTGATCCTTTACAATGATAAATGTCCTAATTTACTCGCATCTTCACAAAAGAAAATTTCGAAAGAAAATAGTTTTTAATGATGAAATATAGAATTTTCCATAAAAGTCGCTTTCGTCTCGTTTAGGACAATACAAAAAGGTTTTTAGTTCATAAATATTTATTTTCAACTGGCAGACGATGTGCATATACAACCCTTTCATCCTAACCCGATTGCGGATGTATATTCGTCAGTAATAAACCTTTAAATAGGTTATATGTTGTACAATACACAAATTACACAATATTATGAGTTTTCAAAATTCTTGAGAATCTACTGACACAACCAATGTATTAATACATTTGTTATAGGGATCGTAGTTCCTGCGCATTCACAGACGTTAAACGACGGTGAACCTTACGAATACTAAATGCAGTGATGTAGGTAAGAAAATATCTTCAAATCTAAGTTAATTTACAAATAAATCGTACACGAGAACAGGTATGATTTCGGCATAAAATAACCAAACGATGGTTTACATGCCGTAACATTTAACACCAACTACATTCCAATACACTAACATGGAGATCATTTTCGGGTAAGCCTGTATATATTGCATAGTGTAATTCCCATCTTTAGTTAAAATATAATATTAGGAGTCATATTATCTTTGACGTACTTCTCGTAGTAATATTCTGTTGGGTTTATGCCCTATGAGTGTGAAACCATTTTCAGGGTTAAACATTCGTTTTGATGAGACTATCAACAAAGTGTTCCGCATTTCATTTGGGCAAATGAAAAAAAACTGATGCAAATTCATACCAGACACGTGATGAAATAGTCAGGGATAGACTGAATTTTTTTGTGCCAAATATGGTGTGAATAAATAAACGGCTGTGTGTTTTAAAAATACTCCATGGTTTGCATTCTTTAGGGGTTATCCTGTATTTCCAAGAGTGTTAGATAATTATATGGATAACATCTTTTAAAACATGACAAATTATGAAAACTGTGAATTCAAAACGTATATAAAGACACGCCCGTTTGTATCCATTAAAAAGATATCTCGTTATTTTTATAACAATCAGTCATCTTCAAAATTTCAGATCAAAATTTTGATATCGATTGTCTGCTTTCATTGTTGTTATAACCCTTTTCACAATCTTCTGAATGACAAGTGAATCGCTAGAATATCGGACAATTCTCCTCAGGTTCATTTCACATAGAAATGAACCGCTCAGTCAATACTGTGTACAAAAAAAGATAAAAAATGTAAAAATAATGTATCAGCACAGTTGTCAGCTAAAAGAATGAGTTATTTTTTTTATTTAAAAAAGAGTTATGCCAGTCTCTATTGAGAAGACCTGCGAAGCCATCGACTGTAAGGACAATGTAAAAAAAATAAGCAGAATAGAAAGTTTAAAAAAATATACATTTACACACTTGCCAAGAAAAATAACTTTTTTTTGTTTTATTATTTTTTAATCTCGCTTTCTGCCAGTCCCTTAACTTATAAAAAGAAAACTTCCAATGGAAGGAAAATCCCCCATCCTGAGGAGACACACTATTAAAATAGCAGAAAATAGTAAAAAAAAGATTAACAGTTTAAAAAATAGATTAATGACTTTTTCTTAGGTTTAATACAAAAAGAAAAGAAAAGATAAGTTAAAAACGAAGAGAAAATAAAATAAATATGTTCCTCTTATAAAATTAATGTATTGTTTTTTTATTTATAACATGATTAAAGACCTATATGTTGTGTGTCAGTATGACGTTTTTAGTTTCTAATGACACAATAAGTGATATATATATATATATATATATATATATATATATATATATATATATATAGCCTACAATAAAAAATAATTCCACCACAATCTAATTTTCTATATGTATTACACCGCCACATTCGGAATGATACATTTAAGGTATATCTATACATATATATATATATACGGCACCATCACGTTGACACACCGGTTCCCGTTAGATCACCGAAGTTAAGCGGCGTTGAGCCTGGGCAGTACTAAATGTGTGACCATTTGGGAATACCAGGTGCTGTATGTGCTCTCTGCTTATCTCGGCATTGTTTCCAGTCGTCTTGTACTATACTTGCCATTGGAATCAAGCTATGCCGACCCAGGAGAGCGGTTGCTAGTGATTGCGCAACCCTTGCAATTTCAAATTCAAGCGTGGGCATCCCCTGGTGGAGTACTCATACGTCGAAATATCGACGGGAGAGTCCATCATATATATAATAATATATATATATATATATATATATATATATATATATATATATATATATATATATATATATATAAAACTTATTTCAGTTGGAGGAAACGAATGAGAAGGGGAAAAAAAAAAAAAAAAAAATTAAATCTCTCAACGTTATGGTGGCTTTGAATCATTAAAGATCTCCAACTGATGTTTCAAAATCTTTTGTCTACACAGCCTGTGTAGACAAAAGATTTTGAAACATCAGTTGGAGATCTTTAATGATTCAAAGCCACCATAACGTTGAGAGATTTAATTTTTTTTTTTTTTTTTTTTTTTTTTCCCCTTCTCATTCGTTTCCTCCAACTGAAATAAGTTTTATTTTTTATTTTTTCTTCTCCCCCCTTCATTTCTCATTCGACTTTTAGTTTTTAATTTACCATTCTGACGTTTCCTCTCAGAGGGTCAGACGACAAGGCCTTAAGGTAATTTTAACAATTTTCCTTTTTTTTTTTTTTTTTTTCCTCACTCGTCTGTTTCATTGATTTTAATAATGCTTCCTCTAAAATTAATCCTACCATTCTGTTGTACACGTAATTTACTTACATATATATATATATATATATATATATATATATATATATATATATATATTTCTTGGGTTAGCTTATTTACGACATAACCATTTATTTACATTCTAAGACTTCAACATAAACGACAGTTTATGTACGATCTTTTCTGAGACGATATGTGTGTTTTTATATCTAGTATCTTCATCAATACAGAGTATAGACGCTAACCTATAAGCAAGCATTTAGCATCAAGACCGGAGAGTTGTTTACTCTTTCTTTTAACTCCATCTAATGTTCTCCACATTAGTATTGATGCTACATATACATATTAGTCTGTAGGTTTTTTCGGTACAGGGTCGGATATCTTTCGGTGAGAGTGGAATGAATTATTTATGTAACACATCTGTTCATATTTACTAGAGGCTAAACTTGGAAATATTAAAGAAGTCCTATTCAAGACAATGGACAGATAAAAGGCTAGAGTTCAAGTTTATTTTTACAATTATTTTATATAACTATGGGATTAAATAACCCTAATTTATTATGCGGATGAATGAAATAGGAGGAATCTTGATAATATACAGGTTGAGTCACTTAGCTATTTAAAATGATTACTATCTGAAGCACAAACAGATTATGAACTTTTGATAACTGTTATCTTACTCTCTAATTACTGCTATTTGTTATTTTAAATTTGTTCGTGTATATATTTATTTTCATTTATTAATTTAAATTTGTGTAAATCATCATATGTGCTTTTTTTCAGGCAGTATGTCATTTAAAATTGAAGAGCGAACTTTTATTGTTATTCATTTGGCCAAATTTGATGAATCTCCCACACTTGTTGAAAGGCAATGACGACCTCAAATCAAAAATCACTGCCGAGTTTGTTAAAATTAATCAATCAAATATGCTACAAAGAGTCGTAAATTCCTTGCAAAAAAGAATGGAGCTATGCATGCAGAACGAAGGTGGAATTTTGAAAATTTGCTGTAATTTCCAACTCCCATAAATGAATTTGTTGAATAAACTTTCTGTTTTGTATTACCGTATTTTTTAACTTTACAATTTCAAAAATAAATAGCTAAGTGACTTATAAATCACCCTGTATAATACTCCTGATTAGTAATAGATCAATAATAAATAGTGAAAATCCAAGTGAGTTGAGTGAAATGGCGAATGAGTTTTTACTATAATTATAGACTAAATATAGGCATAAATAACAATAAAATAGTAAATTTGTTTTCTTGTTTGTATGAAAATAATCCAAAACTGTTAGAATTATTTCCCTTGTTTATCCCCTTTTTAATAAGGGAAGGTGAATATTACCTATCACTTATAAAATTCGAAGAGTTATATGAGTTTATTGATTACACTATTTAACAAAAAAACAGAAAGTGTAAATTTTCGACGAGACAACGGTATTTATTATGTGTTTCTTACATTCATTTATATTTGATCCACCACCCTTTTTTATGTCAGATTTTGATTTTTGATTTTAATGAAAAAATATCGATTGTGCCTTTTTCGTGCTAATAAGAGCTCCTTAAAAGTACAACACAGCCAGTAGTTATTTCCGACTGTTTTTTATCTCACGTATTTAGTCGGTAATTATTGCACACTTTCCACCATTCTAGACTTTGTGTTGTTTTAGTTTTTTAATTCATCTTACATATTTCCCTTACACGTTGTCAGAGTTTGAGATAATAAATATGCATGCTGACAAGGTTAGTGTGTAGTTTCATTTTGTGTAAAGGCGACAATAACATTGAATTGGGTCAAACGCGTGCCCACATGAACATATTGTTGAGTGTTTAAACACTGACATTTTGGTGGAATGCTTACAACACATTAATAATGTCATAAACCTTGTAGTATACTCAATTAATATATATATATATATATATATATATATATATATATATGTGGGGGTGTACATATGAGGAGAAAAGAGAAACAGCTTGAAAAACTGAGCTAGGTTATTGTAAAAAAAACTATAGAGCAGTCTTAAAGAGCTGATATTTTTAATATTAAAAAGTTTCATGACCCTTCTTAACTTATGTAGACAACTTGTAAATTAAGTATAATAACAAGATAGACGTGTGTACGTCTTATTAATTAAAGTCGAGATATTCTCTTTGCCGTTTAGAAGAACACTTTCACGCTGAGCCTATCTATCTGCAAATATTAAAAAGAGTTTTGGAAGAAAATTATGAATAAACGTTGTGCAAATTTTAAAATGTCAAAGTTTTCATAAAAGTTTCAATTTTCCTTAATTATTTAAAAATAATGCAGTTTTAAAGAAGACTAATCATTTTACTGAGAACAACTCGCTATATATATATATATATATATATATATATATTTATATATATATATTAATATATATATATATATATATATATATATATATATATATATATATAAAGTGTGGGTTTGTCATTCAAATTTCAAATTATTACAGGGTTAAGTAATACAATTTAAATATAAGCCATATTAGCAATACAAGATTAATTTATTATTTTTTTTACATTAATCCTATCGATTACGGAATAAAATTTCTTCTTCAGGCGTGACCAGCATTGAGTCATTTTTTTTTTTCATGAAAAAAAAAATGACTCAATACTGGTCACCCTCTGAAGAAGGAATTTTATTCCGAAATCGATAGGATTAATGTAAAAAAAAAAAAATAAATTAATCTTGTATTTCTAATATGGCTTATATTTACATTTTATGTATATATATATATATATATATATATATATATATATATATATATATATATATATATATATATAAGTCAGGTTACGGTCCGAGTCATTTGCCTTGTGGTACACAACATTTTTATGTCAATATCGTCTCTTCAATATCATATATATATATATATATATATATATATATATATATATATATATACGAAAAGTTCGAAAGCAAAACGCATCAAACGCCATTTCTAAATCACAAAACTGTCCCTAGAAAAAGGGTTGTATTTTAACACTCGATGACACTCGGCCACTATGTCTTACTTAGTATGATACCAAACAGTTTCATTTTGATTCCAATTAAAATCAGTTTTCATTCGAAGTTTAGATTGTATAAATTATAGTTTTTTTATTGTTTAAGGTCTCAATTTAAACGAATTGGATTTATCGCATACCGCTTCCGAACCTTCCACACATCTACACACACACCTAACCCACCCACCCCACACACACACACACACACACATATATATATATATATATATATATATATATATATATATATAAACTGTGTTTCTCTTTACATTTACCATGTCTGCTCTAGCGTTCATCCATATTCAACACGGATCAACTAATAAGCAACCCATGCTAGCAAACCTTAAGGTTTCCTATTTTTTTACCGAAGGCCGTCCGCTATTAAATGTACACACAAAGGGAATTCGATGTAAGTTATCTGTGTGTGTTTTTTGTAATTACATGTAATCTTGTGATGATGATATATTTTTTAAATTACTCATGTTTCTTCTATATGATAGTTTTATCATGTTTTTAAGTAGTATATATTACCACTTGAACTATATATAAAACCGTATCAAATATCGATACGATAACTCAGATACTAGATCCTTATAATATACTAAAACGAATAATACATTAAATAGACTCATTGTATTTTCATGGAAATGGTGATACATGAATTTTGTGTTTTTAATCCAGTAAACATTTCTCATGACACACAACTGATGATCTCCACAAAAAAAATAGGATACACATTATGTGATGAATCAAATACAACTTTCTAGGGACAAATTAATATCTGATCGAAAAATTGTACTCACTGACAACCTATGATGATTTTTGTTGTCTCTTAGAAGTTTCTAGATGAAACATAAATGTTAAATATGTTATATAGCATTTTTTTAAATGCCTCAGGCTGGAAATTAATAAACTATTATTTATTTTAGACTTTTTCTATATTTTGTCATAAGATCCTTAATAATGTAAGGCTACTAAATTGTTTAAATTATGTATATATACATGAATATATGAGTTTTATAGTTTAAGAAAATATAATTTCAAACCAACAAAAATTCCAAAACTCCATATTATTATAATACATTAGCCTAACTTTCGCACGTTTCAGAGACAGTCATTTTCCAGCTATAATGGACGCAACATAGAAATTCATTATATCAAGCAGTTTCTGATACATGTCACCTTCTCAATATGTTTCAAGCTAGGCATGTGTCATCTTCAGAGATGGTTTAAACAAAGGAGTCTCTATCTTAAGTACGCTCTGATCATAGCTAGACTATTAATGTCTCAGAAACGCGCGTAACCAATCCTTATACATTAAAACAATTTGAAGTTTTAGAAGGTATTCTTAGCTTGTAATTATTTATTTTCTGAAAGAATGAAAATAAATATAAAATATCATTTACTTTGCGAAAATAGTGTGCATTACACTATAAGATTGAATGTAAATCTGTACATAATACTTTGAAAAATATATTGTAGGAAACACTATTTAATTACAAAGAATAATTTATCTGAAAAGATATCCACCCACAGACTGCTATTTCGCTGACGTAGCAAGTGTATCAACGCTGAAATTCGAAACCTAAACATCCAACTACATGTAAATGTTTTAATAGTGCATCCCGGGTATTTGCAGTTCTACGTTGATGGAACATCAGTATCTTAGTTGACTTTTTTTTACTTAATTTAAGTGCTGAAGACGTGAAAGCGAACACGGACAGATACGGGAAAAGCAAACCCCTTTCCATTCACTTGTCGACTGTAATTAATCAAGCTTTGAAGTAGTCATGAATATTTACCAGATAAAAGATCAGCATTCAGTGACTTATTTTACTAAATCAAGGGAATTATTCTTTTAAATCTGTTTTTGTGTATTTCTCTATTTCAGTAATTAACATTTTGTGAAATCAACCTAATTATTTTAACCTATGAGGTTGACACATCATATAAACACTTGTCATTAACTTTTTATTCGAATGTCAATCAACGATGGAAGCTGTAGAAATAAAACCAACTGTGAGGGTTCTATCATTCTTTTTTACGTTTATTCACCCCAAGAAAGGCATATTGTCACTAACACGTAAGGAGCAACTGTAATAAAGGACCATATTTATGGGGGCATCCTAAGTGGGGAGTTAGGCAGAAATATGTTTGTTCACATGCGATTTAAATTCATGCATGTTGGTATAGTCAAGGAAACAAAGAGGCAATACGGAATTCCAGATGAAAGCATCCAAGAAAAAAGCTATTGAAGTAGAAGAGTTACCAACATGTGGGACATTTCTAGTGACTGGCTGGTGTTTTGCTGCCCACCGACTTTCTATTTACGTTTAAAGAACGCAAGTGTAGTAAGTTCATTTGACAGATTATATGTAACTACTCGTAATATAAGTGCATGGATGAAACGTTGCGGCGATGTGACAGAAGATAGGATTTGATAAACAGTCTGGGTATATTAAGTTAGAGACTATGTTTTCTACCTCGTCCAAACGCGAGTGTATAGTGGGTTGTGTACTTATCTATATATGGGTACAATAATACATGCATTGTCGTATGGTGGTTTTATAGATACATAGGATATTGGCAGGTGCGAGAATTTACTAAATCGGTAGATGGAGCCCACCTTCTGTTACGCAGAATATGTGGTGTATTCTGTGTATTTACTCACATTGAATGAAATAGTTGATACTCCACGGAACTGGGAAGAGAAAATAAACAAAGAGAAAATCAATTCAAAACCATGTCTTACAGAATCTCTATTTATGACTCTATTGTTGTTGTTGTTGTTCCAATCTCCTTAGATACTTAACTGTTTCATTTAATAATGGTCCTACCTATGGAAACAAAGAAGGGTCACTAAAAAGCATTCCTGTACATGAATATATTGTTCGATATTATTCCAAGGTATTTAAACATTGTTGTTTTGGAAAGAGTGCTATTAGACATGGCAATCATTGGTTAGAAAAGTTTATCATAATTCTTGAAAATAACAGACTTGGTAGCATTAAATGCGATCATGTTGTTACTCTGCAGTAAGGAATAAGACTATTCTCCTGCTTGTTTTTCATATGTTACTTGTTGGGTTACTAAACGTTGCTCGGGAATTAAAGTCGCCTTAATATATAATAGTAGCAGATTATTCGGTGTTGCCAGTAGGCAATGATAACAAAACAGACGTGTTTAAAATATGTGTATAATGCTTTCTTTCAACACTACTTCCTCTTTACTTTGGCCTTTTGGCTAAGATCAGAGTGTAGTATCTGTTCCGATGGATACTGCACCCCATACTGGTGTTGTCTTGGCCTTCAGGTCTTGATTTACGCCGGTCAATGGGTCTGTCCTGTGCAGTTCTAGGAGGTCCACCCTCCCAGGCTTTGCCTTCCCTCTTTGGGGAGGAGTACGTTTATTGCTTACTGCCTGAGGCGCCCCTACCGGGGAATGCCGACAGGGGCTGCCCAGGCAATTGTTAATGGCCAGTGCTCACTTTCTCGGGCGCTGGCTTTTCAAACTCCACTTTCCCGACCCGACCTTCGGTCACATCTTACTTGTGGGAGTAAGATAAATACTGGCCTTGTGCCTAACTCCTGGAGAAGAGTAAATCAATACTCCCTCTTTACCTTTCTCTATGCCCCTCTTTATCTATCTCTTCGTTCCCCTACTATATCATCATCTCTCCCCTAAGCTTTCCCCTTTCCCCTGTATTTCTTTCCCTCTCTTTCCATCCCTCCTCTCCCAAACTACCCGGCACCCTTATCCTCGTACTTTCCTCTTTCACCTTTAATAATTCAATTTCCTCCTCATCGTCTCGCCAACTCATACCCCTCTCTCTATTACAGCCACTCTTTAAATCACAAGCACCATTTTACACAAAATATTAAAATAATCGCTCTAAATTATCCCCCCTCCCATCCTTTTTTGTTCTTATTGACTCTCAAAAGAGTTAACATTACAAAGAAAATGTATCTATATTCTATCTTAGGTAACGTTGAAAATAAATATAGCAGCTTTGTGGGAGTATTCTAAATATTTTTTTAGTTTTAACTGCACACAGTAGAGTTCAATTCATCCCATGTACGCAGTAGTACGAGAATGGTATTATCCGTTTCACAAGATCCAGAAGGAATTTTATCAGTCAGAGGTCGATGCATGTCAAGGTGTGCATTACGAAAACCCCTAGCTCCCTGGTTGATCAACGTTTCGATATGTTACAAAAATGTATTCAAAACTGATATTTTCAATCCGGTGTTCAGTGAAGTTATTGTTACTTACAAACGTCTAATAATTAGCATCTTTACAACAGCATGTGCACTCCTAAACACTTTCAGTATTCTTTTTTCAAAAATTAATTTTCAATATAACAGCTGTTTTCTTTTTTGACGTGTTTTTTTACGGTGACTACAATTGTATGTGTTTATATCAACAAATTATTATTAATCTTTTGTGTTTATTAGATTTTTTATTGTGTGTATAATTCTTTCAAAGTTGAATATGGCCGATAATAATTACACTTACATTGTCGGTGTTTATCCCATGATGAAAAGAGTTTGTCTTTGAAAATCAACAGATTAAGGATATGACACTCCTTGCTTTGAACTTCTGATGTTTTAATAAATATTGTATGTTTACAATTTCTTATCCTCATCTTAATCTCTCTCTTTCTCCCTCTCTCTCTCTCTCTCTCTCTCTTTCTCTCTCTCTCTATTTCTCCGAGGGAGCATCTGTGTAGTTTAATTGCCATAAATATAATTTCATAGCTTACTACCTTTCTCTACTTACGTATCGAGGACTGTTGAATTAAATACTGAAAATTGATCCATAAAAAATTAGATCTCCTTATAAAATTGTATGTGGATACATGAAATAGTAATATATATATATATATATATATATATATATATATATATATATAATTATTATGTATCCACATTAAATGTTATAAAACGATATACGATTTTTTTATCGATTTTCAAGAATTAATTGGAACAGTGCTCAACACGTGAGTAGATCTAAGCTGTAAATAATAGAAAATATATTCATGCCAATTAAGCTACAGAGAGACGCCTACGTTTCATCCCCACAGGGATAACATGTTGTTTAATATATACACCTGATGTTTATTCTCGCTAGCTAACCAATCAAGCTTCCAACAAACAAAAGTTCGGCTGACTTTTACTAATTATTCTTTTGTTATGTTTTTTTTATATGGTTGCCTCTCTCTTTGCTGCGAATGTGTCGAATAGGTGACTTTATTTTTACACGTACATGCTTGGAGTACTCGTACTATTTCTATTTGTAAGTATTTTTCGTTTAATTTGTTTATTTAATTAGTTTATTTTATTATTTTGTATTCATTTGTGTTTGTATTGTTATCCTAAGGTGAAGTTAATTTTGTATAAACAGTTGTTTGCTATTTCACTTCAGCATTTTAATAAGTTTTAAGGATTATTAAAGTGTAGAATTTCAAATTTCTCATTCAGATATAATCTACACGGATCATCTTAATTTCTACATGTACTGGTTTCTTGTACTTGTTTCCATTCGACTAATGACAAGCGTCTGCTCCATTTGAGATCCTAGTAATGGGTGGTTTGTACAGTATTTATTAAGTGTTTTGGTTTTCAAATATGATTTTTGTCGTGACAGCTTGATTTGAAACCAAGGGATGTTAAACCCACTTAATGTTTTTTTGAATTCTGAGCTTTGTTTGACAAATATTTTGGCTTGGTAAACAATTCTTTTAGTCAGGAATTTATTTTGTAGCAGACAAAGTGCACACGTTCTGCAGTGACCGATTGTCTATTCATTATTAACTGTTTTATTTCTATTTTAATTATTGCAATAAAGTTTTCGGTTATTACGATTTCTAATGGTTATATTTTTATTCTTCATAGTGTTATTTTTATGTTTGATATATTAGTCCCTTATTTACGCATTTGGTTATTATTTTTTCTCTAATGCTTTCTATTAGTATTTTGTTTTTGTCTGTTTTACTTACATTTCTAAGTTTCCCCAGATACTGTACAACAGTGTTGGGTTATTCTTATTGAATATTTTATGCAAAAAAATCCGTTACAGGGAAGTGTTTTTCGATGAGATTTAAGAATTTCTTGACCAGTTTTGTTTTTAGCATCTAATTATAGGACGGTGTCTACCAAGTCATATATTTTTCTTCCTATTTTTAATTTTATTATAATTATTGGTGCCCTGTTGCTTATCTTTTATTTCCATATTATGGTATTGGCTATGTTTTAGAACTTTGTTGCAAATGGTGCTTGACTTCTCAAATACATTATTGTTGCTCAATTTATTGTTAAGCTTACGTTCAATAGAATTAAGAATTTTTTTAATGATTGATGGGGGGCGATTTGCCTTGGGGTTAACGTATCATTGATTAGCGTTATCTTTTAAATATGGCTTGTAAGTATTTTCATTTTAGTTTAAGGTGACATCTAAAACATGAGTTCTTATTTTATTTTAGCCAAAACGCCTACTCTTAGGCCTATTTTTTTCATTTAACTCATGGAAGACTGTAACTTAGGACTAGTTATTACTTAGCCTTTTATCCGTTTCGCCACCAGTCTATTGTGAAATAGCATATAATATCTCCACTAGTAGATCTTTCTGATACACTTCAGTTTGTAATAGCATTTTCAGCGCTAGACACGCAGAGAGAATATGCGTGTTTTTTTTAGAATACATGTCTTGGTTTTGTTTATTTATTCAAAGAACATATATTAATCCGTTTTCTTTTGGTTTTGCCATCAAGAGTTGTGTACTCCACCTCACACAATTCCCGCTGATCAGGATGAAGAGCACTCCTGTGCTGGCCGTTCAAAACCAAACTCACGGTGTTCTAACAAAGACGGTGATGAGTTGCATTTACGATCATTCTAGTCACTTCCCAGGATGTTGAGCTCAATTAACCTCCTATTGTTGCCAGTATTCTTCCTTACTCAAAGGTGATTACAGACGCTGAGATGGTGAAAAGAAAATATCACAATCCAGATATAAGGGAGCGTTTTAATATTCTAGATATCCCATGAATGTGCCGGATCGATCAAATCCTATTGGCAGCTGTAAGATTCCGAAAGACGATTGATCCCAGATCGGAAATAATTCTTTATGAAAAACAGCGTTTATTTCTATTTTCTTTTAAACACTTTTCTAGTTTTATTATTTCAATTCGTGTTTATTTTCTCCCCGCAAACATCAGATGAAAAATGTACATCACTTTATTTTAACGCATTTATCAAATAGATTCATTTTCTTTTTCAGTTATGGCAGGTACTTTTTGCATATGCACTTCTCATGTTTGTATGTTTATATATATATATATATATATATATATATATATATATATATATATATATATTTATATATATATATGAATATACATATACCCATATATATATATATGTATAAATATATATATATATGTATATACATATACATATATATATATATGTATAAATATATATATATATATATATATATATATACATACACATATATATATATGTGTATAAATATATATATATATACATATATATGTATAAATATATATATATACATATATATATATGTATAAATATATATATATACATATACATATATATATATGCATAAATATATATATATACATATACACATACATATGTATATACATATACATATATGTATAAATATATATATATATATATTTGTATATATATACATATACATATATATATACATATATGTATAAATATACATATACATATACATATATATATATGTATAAATATATATAATATATATATACATATACATATATATATATACATATATATATAATATACATATATATATATATATACATATATGTATATATAAATATATATATATATATATAAATATATAAATATGTGTATATATATATATATATATATATATATATATATATATATATATATATACTCATCTAGCTTACCCCGCACTCAAGATAAACCATAATACTCTACTTAAAGTACTTATTTCTTGTATCTCCGACCCCAATTAAAGCTGATACGTCCAGGTTCATAGAGTTTAAAAGGGGTTCGTTCCGGGTGTGTTGTTCTTCGAATTGTTATTGTCTAATCTAAAAATTAACACATTTAAAAGTATTAATATAGGTCAGGTATGTCGGACAAGTGTTTCAATTAACTGAAAACTTAGATGAATTAACCTTAATCACACTACATTAAAATGATTCTGTATTTGAATTAACGCACGAAATGAATATAAATAGCAACATTCATATCGTCGACATTGAAATAAACGCTGACGCAGATGAGTTCACCATATACTCGTACCAAAAAAATGACAAGCAAATATAAAAGCTTGTTTAACTCTAAAAGCAAATTCCTTTATAGATATCAAATAACTGTAGGAAAAATTATTATCTACCGATCGAAACTCATCTACCAATTACATATGTTATGCTGCAATTGCTGATATTAAAAAAACTCTAATTAATAATAACTTCTCAAACCACATCGTCAATCAGCAAATTAAACACTCTTGTACCGCCATAAAAACACTAATAATAATAATAATAATAATAATAATAATAATAATAATAATAATAATAATAATAATAATAATAATAATAATAATAATAATAGTAATATATATCACTGCAACCGGATGTATCAAGTAGATTAAAAATAATAAGAAATATCATACATAAATATATTTCATCTACTGACAAAAAAACATTGTTGCATTGCTGGTTTATGATACGTTCGTAGAATGACGGAATCCCTGGTCGTCGTAGAACTCTCGTCTGTTGATCTCGAAACAAGGGGGATGTGTCGTTTCTAATCGCATTTCTCAGCTGCAGGGATCTATTTGTACTAACCGTGGCTCTTTCTTCACGGTCATTGCCTCGCCGTTGTATGGACACTATTTCTACTAACCGTGCGTCGCTTCTCTTCACCGCTATTGTTGTGTTCCGCCTTGGGTTTCTGCTGCTATCATCTGCCACTTTGCCGAGCGTCAACTTCGCTCGCTTCTTCCATCATACCGGCGGTTTCCCTCACGCACAATAAAATATAACAAGGCTTCTCCTTTTTTTAATTTAGAGCCATTTATTACTATACAGCTTGTCGATACTGGGCAAGTTCTGTTGATGCAGAAAGAGAGGTTCACGCTAGTTTTTTAGTTTTTTCTAACTACTTAGCTACTTGTAAAGGAAGGAAGATGGGGAGCATCGCTTGGCTCTGAATTTCGGGGGATCCGAAATGCCCTAGCTTGTAATCGCTACATACTTAAAGCGTGTTGACTCGTTGGCTTCCAGTCATGAACTCTTAATTTCAGCTTAGTTTTCCCACCGAGAAAACTGTGACGTCACGAAAAACTGTGATCGACGCACACGTGTGGCCTAACTCCCCGACCCCGAGGTCTCGTCAAATGTCCCCGCAAATCGTGAGAACGCATCACACCAATTTGCACGAGGTGACTCCGCTACAAATCGCGCAAGTCAAACTCGATCTCCAACAGACACGTCCATTCCCATAGGGCCATCATCTAACACCATGAGCTCCGTTTAACTATTTACTATATAATATTTTACGCTACAAATGTATTAATAAGAAATAACTGACGCTGGATAACAGCTTACTAAAACCTAGTAATGGTGTTTATGTATTCAAATCACTAAAAGAAGAATATGTCTCCAAAATCAATACATATATTGGTATAACTAGGAGTAGTAACTCGCGCCGCTTTACATTCCAATTCGCGTCTATAGCTCCATTTAGTAGCATCTGGTAGAGCATGACACTCCCCAAAAGAAAAAAGATTTCAGAATCATATTAGTAAAAACTTCTGCCATCAAATTGCAGCCTGCGCCTCCCCATAATCGAACCGTACTGATTCAAGCAATATAAACTACCATCATCCAAGCTCGATATGAGGGGATGATGGTATACTAAAATGCGTTAAATAAACAAATAAAAACAAACTTTAAAAATATGTTTTTATCAACCTTCTTTATAACTTCTCAAATTTAAATTTGTGTAACTCCCCACATGCCTGATGAAAACACATGGGAGTCGAAAATGTCTTCAATTTTGGGGAGTTCGATTTAACACATGATCAACACATTTGATCATTGGTCTGCCAACTTAAAAAGATGGATCAACTTGAAACAAAAAGGGATTGTCAGTGTTATTGAATCAAACATTAATCAATGAATAAATCTATGTGTTGTAAATATGTGTAGGGTCCGGAATGAAAACATGAACACTAAGTTTAGCAAAAACAAGTATATCGAAGAAAAGTATAATACAACAGAGAAACAAGAGTAGTGGCACGTCAGTATTCACTGCCAATACAGACTGGGGCTACTGAACCGTCTAAAGCATATGTTTCAAGTATTTATTGCGAATGGTAGTATCCAAAGTCTCTTATAGGTACGGTAACATTCCCCCTGAAAAGCTTTCTATCTTCAGGAATATTAATTTCGTTGTCTTTGTGGATTAATTACGATAAGATCTGGTGACTTCCGTTTCCTTTTATATTGCTGCTTTTCTGGAACTGCTTGCGGTACTGGTGAGTCGAATGTATCGTATATAATTTTCTTGGTGAGTTCTGGCAGTGTCATCTGACAGTCGTGCCCTACATTTATTTATTTATGCCTCTTATAAGAGAAATATTGTCTTTGGATTATGTAAACCATCTTTCTAAGTCTCTTTTCCTTCGTACAAAGTTCTGAGAAAGACGTGTCATTTTTTAAACATACTTCAATATACTCTGCTCCCTTAGATGTATTTTTGTGGTACAATAGAGGTGTGCCTTGGTTTGGTCTGTTTAGGCAGTAATTTGTCAAACACTGATTACTCTTTTTGCGCATACATAATCCTGTACACTTTTTACAAGCTGCTGCAGGGCCGTTTCCGTGGGAGTGGCGCGAACTTTTTTCAGAGCTCTTTTTAGAGTATCCACAACATCTTACGTCTGGCCATTTCCCCTATGATGATACGACGTAGTTGTTATGTGTATGATCTGGCAAATGCTACATAACTCTTTGAAGTTGGAGGGCGGAAATTGCGTTCCGTTTTCACTGACTAAACAATCGACCAATTCGTACGCGATGGGAATTGTTACCTCCGTGTTTGCCTTTTTACATCGTCACACATCCGTGATAGTGATATGATATTGAAAGTAAGTACATCTCAAATGTTCAATTAACAGGATAAAATAATTAGTAAGATTAATGAAAAAGTTTAACCACGTTGAAATATAAAAATAAACAAAACTATAAAAGAAGCGAAACACCCCAAGTCGGAATGAAGGATTACAATACTAGTTTGTTTCTGGTATACATACATTAATTAATTTTTAACAAAAAAAATACTCTTAACTGTTGCGAACCAATAATGCTTCATGAATAATGGCTTGCAAAATAGGGCAACGTAAGTAGGGCACTAATCGTAGAAAGGATGAAATAGTGATGACATGTTTTTAGACATAAGTAAACGTAAGATATTCCATTCATAGAAAACAAAAATGAGTAAGTTTATTGAAAATGAGCGTAAAAGTTTAACAGTTTGGACGAAATGTCTCACCTACTGCGATGAGTGTGAGTAAAACAATCTGGCTATTCTGACTGAGAGATGAAAACAACATTCTGGTAACGCTAATTTGTCTAACTTACGAAGAAATATCCATATTTAGGTAAACACCTAATACACTGACTCATCCGATTTTTTAATTAAATAACAAAATAATATTAATAAAGTTATTTATAGTTGTTTCGCTTAACCCTAAACTGAGTTCATGGTTTTGTTAAGCAAAAGTGGGTTTAGTTTTGTTCGTATTATGTAGTTATATTTAAGTAAATATATACATATAGACTGAAGATTGCGTTAGCATGAAACATCGATGTCTCTAGGTATTTTAAAAAAACTAATATTTATTTATAAAAATATGATTGTTTATCAGCCCCCCTCCCCACAAGGGCTGGGCACTTTCGAGTAGCTTTAATAACAAGCAGTACAAATACCTATATGCGAGATCCGAACACCGTTTCGTAAGATCACTCTATCTGCCTGGTGAATAGCAGCTTGTCGCTATTTACAGTTAAAGTTACTCTATATTTACTAACTAATTGACGATGGCCGATTTATCACGGTAACGTTAATTCTATTATCAAAAGTTACACTAAACAATAAAGCACATCAGTTTTAAATAGTGGTAACGCTCATTCTATTTTGAAAAGTAAAAAGTAAACAACAGACAAACAAACAGATTTTATTTACTTGGGAATGTATTATTTTCTCTGACAAATAACAAAGCAACCATTTAGATACAATTGTATTTTTTACAAATAATAAATAAATAGGGTTTTAGTAGTAAAATGTACCCAGTTTCATGAGCGACTTAACGTATTTTGAATAAATACAGAAGTTAATAGACTCATCTATTTTAAGAGTTTAAAAATCACCGTAAAGTAGATCATTATTCGATGAATTTTCTTTAGTCTTGCATACTCTGTGTACAATAAAAGTCATGTACAAGATCAGTATTACTTCCATAATGGAAGCATCACATTTTGCAAAAAAGTAAGTCGGGAGAAAATAGGGGTATAAATACGTGGCCCATTTCACGCTTGTTTCCAACCTTACCCCGGGGTATCATAGTCTAATACATTTTCAGATATACCGTTGTGTTTATTGTTTGTCTCGTATAAATATGTTCCTTTATTTTGAACGAAAAATGCAAACTCATGATATAAGTATTTTGGAACAAAATTCGCTCGAATGAAAAAGAAGATAACGTTTACGTGAGTATAGTAATTACAAAAGCAAATCTCTCAAGTTTCATGAAGATTACTTAGTGTTAACGAACGTTTTGTCGTTTTATAAAATCAAAAACATACGATGTATTCTACTATTTTATATTTACTAAAAAAAACTAATAATCACGTTTAAATAAAAACTGAAACATTAGAATTGTTAATCAAAACTTACTTACGATATATCTAGAAGACAGGCTAATACGAACTTTTGAATTCATGTGAGTTGTTCGGAAATGTATTTAAAGAATTTCGAATACGAATTAAGAGTATTACGAGTAGCAAGACGGCAGTCCTGGAATTCAAGCATTCTGATATTGTTTTTATTCTTTGAATACATTTATGGCGCCGGTTTGAATGATTGTGAAATTCAATAAGCGTGTATTATTTTTTTTGAAAACATAGTGTAGTATGTTGGAACTAGTATGGCTTAAATAATGAAATAATGCACGGTAGCTTAAACATTATTATACATATAAAGGAAATAATTTGAGTAGAGTTGGAGAACTAAATTGATAAAAAGTGAAACACTTTGCTACCTTCTTTGTAGAACTACGTATTTGAGAGAAGTTGTTTTTGAATACATTTAATAATTTGTAAACGAGGATAAAATTTACGCATACTTTCGTGAAACACGCTGTAAGAAAATCTGGAAAGTTGTGAGTATAAAAGATTTGTTTATGAAGTGTTTGGTTTATTTTCCAATTAAAACTCTAGATGTAAGAGAAAATAGAGATGACAATACCTCTATCTCTATCTCTCTCTCTCTCTATCTCTCTCTCTCTCTCTCTCTATATATATATATATATAGTCTCGGAAGTTTCCCAACCATTAAAACTATATAAAGAATATATATATATATAAAAAACTAAAAAAACTTATTGTCTCAAGTCTTCCAGTGGAAAATCACTCATGTAAGTCAATTTATTTTTTACAGTTATTATATTAGTTAGTTTCTAACACTATTTTTAGGGATCATCAGTTGTTTACCATGAAAAACTGTTTCTGGAATTATATATATATATATATATATTGCGGTAGCAGGCTCGATAGTGTTAATATAACTCTAACGTGAGTAGTCGAATATGATACGTACAGTGGTGGTGTTTGTTGCTAGTGTTGAGACAAGGGATAGCCATTTTGCCGAGTCAGTTGTGTTCCTACGTATCTGACTGGGATAAGAAAACGGTCACCATAGTTTACAGAAAAATACGAACGCCTTTTCCACAACAATATTAACAGTTCTTGTATTTAAGTGGAATAAAAATACAGGAACGAGGACATGTAAGTTGAGTTACTAGGTTGGCAGAAATATAATATGATTCGTATTGCTGTTGATTTTATTTTTCCGCCTGTTGCTACTTATAAGTGCATGTATTAATATACTGTGGTGGGTAAGACATCGACTTGCTAATGAACTATCGAGCGTAAGAATTGTATGTGTGAATATGCACTGTTGCGATTATTAATTGTATGTGTAAATATTCATACTCTTTACCTCAGGTAAGTTACGAAATAGCTTTTTACTGCGTGATAAGAGTGTGTAGTTAACTCAGCGGTGATAGAAAGGTTAATGCGAAAGTATGAGAAATCGCCATTGTGAAAAAGGTTTTCCAGTAAGACTCACGATGAGTAAAGCAAAAAATGGTATAATTATGAAATGTATTACAGAATCCAAAATATTACAAATATGTCTAAACTTACATAAAAGGACATTAAGGACATCAATTGCGAAGACGAGAAATTCCATTATAAAAAAAATGTTTACATATTTACAAAATATTCTCGATCAGGGATGCATGAACACAAGTTTAAATGACGGAAAGAAAGAATAAAATAAACTGAGAAGTTATTTACTCGTCATATTGTGTTTGTTTAAAAGAGGGTCGTAGTACAAAAAATGTATTTCGATCTGGAAGCCTAATGTAACAAGAAATCATTTTAGCGCATTTTATAATTATTGCAAACAAAATAAAAAAAACACAAACTTGGCTAATACGTATCATCACTATAGCATCATCGCCAATAGCTGAAGTAGAACTGCTGATCATATTGGCTCTGAATAAATGTAATTCCAACAAGCAGTTGTCCAAAACAGCCTTTGGAAAAAGTTTAAGAGTGTATTGAATCAATGAATTGAAAGTGTAAACAAGAAATACGAGTTTAATAGCAAGCGGGTTCTTTTAACAGGGGTAGTAATTAAGACAATAGAATAATGTTGCTAAGCTAAGTTTTAGTAGCTAAGTTTTAGTAGCTCTATATCTTCATTATAATATTTACACCATGAAATACAAATGGGAGAAAATTATGCTGTTCTTTAATTAATTTCAGTTATCTTCTAGTATGTGTTTTAAACTTCTGTGGAAGTCATCCAAATACAAATAGTCATATATATATATATATATATATATATATATATATATATATATATATATATATATATATACATTTATATATATATATACATATATATATATACATATATATATATATATATATTTATATATATATACATATATATATACATATATATATATATGTGTGTGTGTGTGTGTGAGTGGATGTGTGTGCATGTGTGTGTAGTGTGTATGTGTATGTGTTTTGGTTATTTTGCTGAGATTGAATATAGCTATTGGCTCTCGTATCATTAGAGTCTATTCATAACTTCATTCTTTACACTTTTTTACGGTTAATAATTATCAATTTTGCAAAAAAAGATCATATCTATTCAACCGGGTGGTGATATCCCACCCCATATATTCTGATTCAATGTACCCTATTAAGCCTTAGAAAATACCGAATATATCTTTATACCTTAACTTTGGTAAAATATCCCTTTCTTTAAAATATTGTAAAATTCCTGTCTATAGAAAAAAAATATGTTCAATATCTTTTAATTTTCACTGCTTTTCTCTAACTCCCTTATCCTTCTCTCTGTCTCGGTCTCTCTCTCTCTCTTTATATATATATATATATATATATATATATATATATGTATATGTATATATATAGATAGATAGAGAGATAGATAGATAGATAGATAGTACATATACAACGACCTTTTGAAGGATAAAGGTCAGGCTATCCTGATTAAACCGCGGCACGTTTCTGAAATATGTAACATAGTTTTTCTACAAATACTTTTTATATATCAGCCTCTACCTACTCTTCTATGCATGTATTTTAAGTATTTTTCTATATGTAGTCATCGCATATATGAAATAATATATATATATATTTATATATATATATATATATATATATATATATATATATATATATCATATGATATCATATCATATCATATATCATATATATAGACGACTGATTTGCTGTATTACAACTTTTTAATGTGGCTAAATGAGCGATTGCTTTATACTACTTAAAGTCAGAGTCAGAACCCAACCACTCCGACAGCAGTCTTACACCAACGCTTACATTCACCCTCCTCAAACAGGGGGATTATAATGTCTCTATATATTTACCTTTACATTATAGACTGCCGAATGTACTCTATACTTTTACGAAAAGCTATGCCTTTCGCAAAGTATTAGATTATTTGACCCACGGATGAGGAGCAATTACCGTCATACATGTGCAGCTGTCTCGCCATATCAATCTATTCCTTTCTCACTCTCGCTTTTTCTCTATCTCCCTCCCTCCTTGTCGTGCTTTTTCTCTCTACTGCTCGACTCTATATTTCTTTCTCTCTCTCTCTCGCTCTCTCTCTCTCTCTCTATCTCTCCGTAGGAAGAGAAACAATCGAAGTAGTAATGAGCAAAAATAAAACAACAAAAACGAACGTTGAAATGACTAATACAAAATTAATAACATAAAAATACATTAAATATTTAGGTGATAAAAATCGTACATATTCTAGACAAACGTTTGGTCCAGTGGTAAAAACGCTGGACTATAAACATCAATATCGAAGATTCGATCCTTGTCTAATTTAACAATGCTGATGACGATTAAAATGCATCTTAATCACTTAGGAAGTGAGACAATCAAAGTAGTAGTGACCAAAAAAACGAATGCTGCAATTACCAATAAACAATAAATATATAAAAATACATTAAATATTAAGGTGATGAAAATCGTACTATTCACTAGACAAGGCGTCTTGGTTCGATGGTAAAACGCTGAACTAGACATTAATATCGACGGTTCGATCCCTGTCTAAGTAAGATATGCTGATAACAGATGTGAGCCAACAACACGTGCCCATGGATTACTTTTATGTACGTATAATATATATATATATATATATATATATATATATATATATATATATATATATATATATATAATATATATATATATATATATATCTATATAGCCGGAGTTTAACTCCGACGTAAATCCGTTGATTGCATTAAGCCATTTTGATTGCTCGTCAAAACTCTATTCACGTGTCTGTGTATATTACTATTTATATTCCATAATAAATGACAGTATACTGAAATCATATGCCCTCAATGGGATTAAGATGAAAATTCATATAAAGTAAATGTACTAAAGCAAGAAGGCCCCAATTCGTTACACTTTTATTGTCATTAATAAAGGGTATGACTATATATCAACAAAACCATTTCATTACCACATCAGTATAAATCTCTATGAATGAGTGGATGAAGTTTGTGAGGTGCGCTGAAAAAATGTCCTACCAGTAAAATGCATAGCCCTGTTGTGATTGCATATTCTTAATGACAATAAAAGTGTAAAGATTTGGGAATTTCCTTGCTTTTGTACATTTAGTGTATATGAATTTTCATCTTAACCCTATTAAAGGCATACGATTTCAGTATACTAGCATTTATCATGAAACGTCTCTACTTTTGTAAATGCTATGCCTCAATACAATGGTCATTTTTAAGGTTTTATGAAATTTTCTAGAAAACTAAGGTGTATGGTATACTGAAATTAAAATGCCATCAACAAGACCCTAGCACCTCTATCTCTGCCAAAAATCAGCTGAATCCATCAAATAGTTGATGAGATACAGGGTGGCACATACGTACGTACGTACATGCACACGGATAACACAAAATCATGCGTGACCTTTCTGGATCTCTGGGTTTCCTTGAATAATGATGCTGAAATTCTACACACTTATAGAACCTATCAAAAAAAATGTGCAAAGTTTTAACTAATTTGGTTTATTGGTGTTTGAGTTATGATTGATCAACGAAACGAGATTTCTAGCATAGGCCGTTTCTGAAGTCTATTAAGGGATAGAGCGCTCTTGAACCTCCCTTGATTATAATTATTAGCTGCTCTGGAATAGCGTGGGGGTCACTTGCTTGTTTAAAAAAGACCGTTTCTACCTGAGCAATTATGCGATATGTTTTAATAGAATTGTTTCATTTGCCCAAAACTGATTAGCGTAACTGAATACGCTAACATATCTCCTACATTATATTAGCTGTGGCAGCTACGACTTGTAATTTCATAGACAGTCGTAGCGGGTTCGAGCGTCGGGTTCCGTACGGTGGTTATATGATTCTAACTTGATATACCGATAATCGCATAAGATAATTATGGTGCATTATTTACTTCGATATTGCTCCTTAACAGATAATTGTATAAAAATGCACCTATGACACGCTTTCTATATGCATATTCTCACACAAATACTAAACTCTAGTCATGTATCGAGCACTGTTGAATTAAATACTGCAGGACATGTATACGCAATAAATAATCAAATATAGTATGCGGTAATCATGATATAACATATGATATAACAATATATTTAAGTGTGTGAACTTATTTGAAGTATTTCATAAGATTGCCCGTTGTAGGTATAAGAATATTTTTATAGAACTATCAGTGTGGTGCAAACATCTTGACGCATATATAATTTACTATAAAACAACGTACAGTTTACAAGGAGTGTTTGATTGACATCCACCATATTCCAGACAATTTATTACACATGAAACCTATTATCTTCCGAATGGTCCATCATTTCATTGTTTCATTATCTGTGTACGATGTTGCTTTCTAGTGTTGGTAATATGTTTGGGTAGTCTAAACTACTCATATTTAATGTCCTAATAAGACACAAATTCAAATGACTCAAAATCGGAGATCTTTCTGACGATTCCGCATTCATTTAACATGGATAAGTGTAAACGAGAGATTTGCGCGCATACTTCGCAAAATGTGACTGAGGCGCACACCAGTTGAAAACATACATCGCACAAAATATCTAATGGTTGTAAATATATGTGAAATAGAACACATGTCTTATATTTAAATAAATCCATTATTTCGTTTATATAATTTTGCTCTAAATTTGCTTTAGTTCCTTATTAATACGTATTTCTAGACGAAAACAATTTTAGTCACATCCGTATTTAGAGCCATCGTAAAGTAATACGATATAAATGTAATAATTTGCACTTTTTCGTTGTATATTCTGCGTTATATGACTTCATATTGATTACTAAACTTATTAGCGATTACGCGACTGATGAACAAAAACATTAAGAACACTTAATTTCCTGATAAAAAATGTACTAAATCACACAACAATGTGCTTCCCAGAGACCTTAAGAGAATATACATAGAAAAACGGACTATACATGTATTTAAGATAAAGCTTGCTAAGCAGTTTATACTATTTTTTCACATTCATTGTTCACACATGAGAGATTACGTTTCTAGTAGACTTACGGGTTTAAAGTGTGCATATGGTAACAATAAAATTGTAAACAAAAAACTAAAAAATGTGACCTG
Organism: Sepiola atlantica; assembly: GCA_963556195.1. Taxonomy (NCBI): domain Eukaryota; kingdom Metazoa; phylum Mollusca; class Cephalopoda; order Sepiida; family Sepiolidae; genus Sepiola; species Sepiola atlantica. The sequence continues at coordinate 124,730,679 of OY744522.1, forward strand.
TGTTGCATGCGTGTTTGTCACACGTAATCAGTTACCTAAACATGATAATGTATGGAAATTACAATGAAATCTGACGAATATTCAAGGGTGTCCGTATTTATATATAACAGGATACAAAGTTTGCAATATTAATTTTTATTTATACTTTACATCTCGTATATTGGTGAATTTTCAGTTGAATTAAATTCATATTTTAATAATTATTCAACCTTAGAGCCGAATTTTGCACAAAATATTTGCTTTATTTTCTAATTGAACGTCGTCTCTTTGATGAATATATATGCACATTGATTTACTTAAAGATACAAGTACATTGCTTCCAGTGCATTTGTATAGATCATCATCATTTAGAATTGCTTTTTTGAAAATTTAAAAAGAAATAATCGCCTCTAAGAAAATATATTGCTGTGAAGATACTTTTTTTATCAAAAATATTACAAATGGTTAAATGTGCATTAGTATTTATTCATTTAATAATTACAGAATACTATAATCAATATTCATGAATAGATTTTAAATTCGAGTACATTTATTATGTAGTGCTTATGCGGTAGAGAAGGCCGTGGCCTTTTTTAGAAAATTCATACCAGTTGAGGATCCAACTTCGACAATATCTCGGACAGTGACTTGGCCATTGTGGCGACGGCGGCCTGTTTTTCGCTCGGACTTTAGTATTTCTTATTTTTATTTCTAAGAGGCCCCACTTCCCAGGCTATGCCTTCTCGCTTTGTAAAGGTGTAAGTTCATAGTTAAAAGCATCGGAGCCGTTATAGGGCAATTCAGACAGAGCTGCTCCGGCAATTGTTAATGAGCCAAGGTTCACAAACTGTGGTACGTTTGCTTCGTCTCCAAAACTTCCACTCGTGTATAACATCGTCCCGCGGTTGAAAGGAAGTGTATACACTTATATTGTGTTTAGAGTTTAAGTGTCCTGGGTCTTAATAGGCCGTAATGATTTTCATATAAAATTACCAAAAAAAAGAAATTTCTCTGGGTTAGAAAATGTATCCTCTTATCATTATAACCAGTATTCCCTGCAAGGACATTATACACAAACATACCCATACACCCCCCCACATATATATATATATATATATATATATATATATATATATATATATATATATATATATATATATATATAATTACTTATCTAAAAACATGCATGTTCAGACGAAGTTTCCACTGTGAAAAAATGATGAGATGATAAACAACATTTTCAGTTTTAATAGGTTTCCAGACACCGTAGCTGTCGAGACGGTCGACTAGTTAAATACAATTGACCCTTCTTGTCACTAATCACTTTCTCTTTCTTTTTCTCTCTCTCTTTGATTTGATTGATGGCCTCATCATGTTGTGATGTAATCTACTGCGCTAAGATATCCCCATGTTATACTTGATGACGTCATCTGTTAGTGTCGCCATCGTTTTTATGACGTCATCATTTTGATTAGAGTATTAAGCGCACAAAACAACAAGATTACAAATAACCAATACCCATATAGTGTTAATATATATATATATATATATATATATATATATATATATATATATATATATATATATATATAAAGAGAGAGTTCAAAAGATACAAATAGTGCCCTTTTTTAAATACTTAATCGATTTGTTGGAAAATGTTAAAGTGACCAAATGTGTACATGCACTATTTAACATTCAAATTATGTTTTCTAATAATACAAACACAAACAAGGGCAGAACCTGGTTTGAAATATTTACGAATAAATACCTAGTCTTCCGTTGGACATTTTAGAGTAGCAACTCCCAGCTACACAAATACACCCGGTACGTTCATGGGCTGCCAGGCAATAAACAGAAACGATGAAGACTTTATAATTTTGGTTTTGAATAATTACTTTACGTAAACCTCATCTTCAAAATTCAGACGAGTTTGAAGAATAGGAGTAAGCGGTCTCGATTCTAAGTGGTAAGTAGATAGACATATGGTCTGGGGATGGTTGTTTGGGGATAATCAAATGGCTGATATATATGAGTAGCGTAGGGTAATGTTGGGATGTTTGATAGACGGACGGAAGAATAGAATCATCTGAGGTATGACGACAACGGATGATAACGATGGCAGGTGCTATGCAGATTGCCTACAGAAGACGAAACACTGCCAATGTGGGGGGGGGGGGGGGATGGACGTCTTAATCTCCTCCGATTCAATGTCCTTCTTTTGTCACCATTCTAGTCTACGTCCGTTGTATCTGTGTGTAGGGGTGTATACATGATATCACATGAAATATAAATACGATAAACTTCCAACAAAGACAATTCGGATCAAGATCATGACAATAGCTATAAGGAAGCAAGGGAGGACATGGGACACTTCTCGAGAAAGAGAGGCGCGTACATTAATTTTTAAATCCGATTACGGGAGAAACCTTAAAATTATCTAAACAAGAAGACGTATATTTTAGATGCGTCGATTCAATCTACGCGGTTAGCGATCAAATGCGACTTTAAACTTAAGGCCAACAGACAGGCTTACGAAGAAAGATGTCTTCGTACTGTGACATACCAAAAATATACTCTTAGTCAATGAGCCCGTTTGACGCGGATGATGCAGGTCTTACATAAAATAACCCTCTCCACCCACCACCACAAAACATACACAATATAGGTCGTAGTAAAAAACGATTTAGATATTACCTAAGAGGATGGTATCCATTCTAGCCAGTCATAAAATATTCGCGTTCAAAACATCGTTTCCGTTATATTTTTGCCTCCACGTTAACTGGCACAGATGCCCACCATTTCGCAATGCGTTCCATAGTGGAATTAACTTTACATTTTGTTCAACTCAATCCCCAATCTAACCCTAACATACTTCTTACCTTAACCATACAATTATTTCGCCATGATTCCCAAAAGTAGCCTCAGCGCGCGTGGGCGCACTGCGCATGAATGCCTTTTTTGTGAAACTCATTTTTTCATTTTTAGCAAGGCTTTTGTACCAAATACCCGATAATACTATTCCAAGCTGTTGGAGGACAGCCTGAAAGGCGTACATACATATCATATGATGAGTAGTATTGGACGCATATAAGAAAATATATGTTTATTACATGTACACGTTTAGCAATTAACATATAGGTTCAAAGATTAGCCTAAAATATCAACAAACGTATGACAGTACAGGAAGATAATTAGAAGAATCCAACATCAGATACGTCCATTGAATGTGTTCATTCATTTAGAAATTTTGCGTGACAGACTTTCGGACCGACCAACATTTATATTTTATATCTCAGCGTATTGCATATTTATATGTGTGTATGCAAATTAATTTTATACTTTTGATTTAAAAAAATATTTTTCATATACGTATATTATTGGGTGGTGCTGGTGGAAGACTACATTTCTACCTGAGATAACACTTTTTTGTGCTGTAAATATGATATTAATATTTTTTGTAAATAAATGGTTTTGTTCACATTTGTCTTCGTCTCTTTCTTCTTCTTATCTGCAGCTACAACTAATTCTTTGTATATTTCCTTCCTATTCTTCGGTTGCTTCTTGTTGTTAGTAATGTTTAATGTAAAGTGAAAGTTTAAATCGTTTTCTTTGTAGAAGTTACGTATATTCTTTTACTACATGAGAATATCTAAATATTATAAATAATAATGATACTATTTATTACAAAATAATAATAATAATAATGATAATAATATTTATAACAAAATAATAATAATAATTATAATAATAATAATATATATATATATATATATCAGAAGACAGGTGAAAAAGAATTAGAAAAGCGAAAGGCAGAACTTTTTTCAATTCAGTTGCTCAATGCAAGGTATATTCCGCGAAAAAGCAATTTATTCAATTAATTAATAATTAATTGAATAAATTGCCTTTTCACGGAATATACCTTGCATTGAGCAACTGAATTAAAAAAAGATCTGCTTTTCGCTTTTCTTATTCCTTTTCATCCTTCTATTTATCTATCTGCTCTATCCTGTATATTGAGTTGTATACTTTTCACAATATGTTTTACCTTCCCTAAAAGTTCGCTTTTAGTGGTCCACTTATATATATATATATATATATATATATATATATATATATATATATATAATTGTTGAATTATGGTCTACAATTTTAAGTGATCACGTATGATGTACGATCTTAACAGTCTGACAACGGTTAAAGTAAAAATATTAAGGGAACATACCTAAACAGTTTTCTTTTAATTCATACATGCCACTGATTCCCTTCTCTAAATTCTAAAATGTTTTCTTTTCTATTTTTTTTTAGCAAATTCATAATGATCGCGTCATTAGCGTAGATGTGAATCAAGTACACACATATATATATATATATATATATATATATATATATATATATATATATATATATATATACATACATGAATATATACACATACCTAACTTTATCTAGATTAATATAAACTAGAAATTAACTCTTATTATACATGTCCTATCATTACACCGGGTATCATGTATATGATTACATATAGATATATATAATATTTTAATAAATATTTTGTAATCATATATATATATATATATATATATATATATATATATATATATATATATATATATATATATATATATATATATATATATACATATATATATATATATATATGTATATATATATATTATTATACTAAAATCGAATTAATTCAGTGTCTTTTCCTATGGCTTTTCATTCTATCATTTAAGCACACACACTACATACTATAATATACCTTACTTTTAGTGTTCAAAACAAAACTATGTTTAATAGTTCTAAGTATCCGTAATTTTAATCTAACTGAAAAGGTGAAAAAGCAATTTCTCACTTCCCTATATACGTTTACCTCATGACCCTCTAAGTCTATGTTAGTTCAATCGCCTTCTTTATATTCATGTGCGCATTTATAAAATGATCTATATTCCTTACTATGTTGCAATTTAATGTGCACGGCTTTTGTAAATAGCCCCAATATTTATGTAAATTAGATAGATAAATTAAAAGCATATGTACTGCTACATTATCCGTTACGATTATATAGGATTAAAGTATTTATTAATTGTTGTTATGCAAGAAGAATTGTCTAACAGGTATGCCACCATTTATGTATTTTCGAGTGTAATTAACGTAGAAAGAATAATTGTTGTGGTTGTGACCCAATAGGTCTGTTTATAATCTAAATTAGGAAATGCGAGTTCTTTCGATATATCCCAACTATATTCATATCATAACATGTTAAGCTTATTTAATTCAATTATACATTTACACATTTTATATACCTTATATATATATATATATATATATATATATATATATATGTGTGTGTGTATATATATATATATATATATATATATATATATATATATATATATACCAATTGGACACTGCTAAAACACACTTATCCAGATGTTTCATTTATATAATAATTTTATAAAGACTCTCAAATAAGTGAATATTCTGCGCAATCAATTTCTAGTTGTGTTCTTTAATTTTGTGATAATTATACACACACACACATGTATTAATATATATATATTTATATATATATATATATATATATATATATATATATATATATATATATATATATATATATATACTAGTTTTATTCATATTACTATTATTAATAGTTGTAGTGCGTATAGTAATAACAACGATTTGATAAAAAGAAACAGTTTACTTCCAAAATAAGTATTTTAAAATTCGAATGATAACTTTCGGATACGATTAAGTGTGTTTATAATTACACGATCAAACTACTACGTTCACGTTAGAATAATCTACTTTACAAATGAACTTTCAATTGAACACAATCACAGACCAGGTGTTTCTTTTACTAATAATATATATACTTTGTATGTAAAGCTAAGTGTATTGTTGTTGACGACGGGGGCCAAGCCTATGATGAACATGGTTACATTTGCCATGTTAAATTTGCTATAATTAAAAAGAATCCAAACTATATTTATATAAAAAAACGTAGGTTTATCGAACGAAGCGCTTTTTTCTTATAATAACTAAATATACACTTTATGTTTAAAAGTAAAGTTTATGTTATTGTTTATATTGCTGCTACTGCTGAAAAGACTAATTATTATGATGATAACTATTACATTTGCTATGACAAAAAAATCAAAAAAGATACCCCATCCTGTCAGCTTCATAATAAAAATTGATTCATACTTTTTAAATTGTCATTAAGTGTTAAAGAAATGTTCTATTTTACAAAATAAAAGCGAAACACACAAAGTAACTATTTTAAATGACTCAGGAATATATCATTTTTTTATTGGGCCCACTGACGTCCGTTTTTGATGATTGCCAATAAAAGGTAAAGGTATGCAAAACAAATAATCATAAAATAACTGTAACTAAAGACAATAAATATGATTATTTTATACGTACCTGTCTAATAATTTTGTATTTGAAAGTATCTTAAAGCGTTACCTTATATTGCAATGAAAATGCTTAGGTCAAATATATTACATTATACTGAAGAACAAAGACGGTTGACAGCTGTTTGTTGACCTTCCACGAAGTCTGATATTTCAAAACATGAAAATAGGCAGGTAGGTAGAAATGTAACTTTATTGCGTTTTGTAACAGTTATGTGTTGGTTATTTGTTTTTGTTTATTTCAAACCCTTTTCCTGTTTTTTTTTATTCTTGACAGTCGCCTGGATTTTTCGTTCATTCGTTTCATTATTGGCAACTCATTCTTATACTCATACAAATACTAACACTTAAATACATTAAGTAACACTGGGGCAATACTCTTTTTGTTGTTTTTCTTCAAATTACAAAAATATAAAAACAACATTATTTCTTTGTGTTAATGGAGATAAAGCAAGGGCTACATTAATTGCTGACCGGAGGGCGGGTAGTTTTGTTAGTATATATATATATATATATATATATATATATATATATATATATATATATATATATATATATATATGATTTTAACATAACGTGCAATCATATTTAGAAAACTATTGAA
>OY744522.1:124740186-124792686 GCA_963556195.1 Sepiola atlantica
TTAAAAGTCGTACACACACCAGATGGGTTTTACGATTTACATAAGTCATTCCTTTAAACCTTCAATTAAATTAATATTTACAAATATACACTTATAACTGCTATTATCAAATTTACATATGTATTTACAATATTTTCCGATAAGGGTATATTAATAAAAATTATTCATACAATTAATTAAAGCCATTTTCTTCATAACCGGCGTGTTTTCTAAACCATTTCAATGGCAAGGATCGTTAAAATTGCAAAGTCATTGGCTGTTTAATAAGTGGTGCCCTCCCTCCCTCCGGTAAAATTGCGATCTGAGTAAACAGCTGTCGTTAATGTGGCACGTTAAATATGTAAACATCAACGCTGTCATTCACCGTGTCAGTTTTCCATTTTTAAAACCCTCCTAACTTTGTTTATTTTCTTAATCTTATTGTTTTAAAACACAAATTTATTAAATCAAATTGTTTATTTAAAATAATAATTGACTTAAACATTACTATATAAAAACACGCGCACACACACACATACACACACACACACACACTATAATGATAAATAGGAAAAAATGGCACAAAAGGAAAAAGAGAGTTCAGGTAAACTTTTTCTATTCGAGAATTAAACACCTATTCGTGTTTACTGTATTTGATTTCTTAATACTTTCATATCCAATATTATCATTTTTACACGACCTCAACTGAATGTATGATTCCATGTTTTATTTAGAAAAAAAAGATATGATTTTTTTTCCTTTAATGTCAACAAAATAAACTAACACATTGTACTGGAAAACTATACAACTGATTGTAGAATACAAATTGTTTAATTAAAAAAAGGTCATTAAACAAACACACACACACTGTGTTCACTGTATTTTATGTTTTGGTGCTTCCACATTTTAGGACCCACGCTAACTATTTATATGTATGGGGGGGATAAAAAAATTGGGGGAAGGCGGTCAAACATATTTCTTTTTTTCTTTTTTAACTAAAAGATATTTCTATGAATGGTAATATAAAAAAATTGAGCGGGGTACAAAACATTTTTTTTCTTTCTTTTTAAACTAAAAAACTATTTATGGGCGAGGGTACAACAAAAATCGGGGTAGGGTCGAATTTTTTTTCTTCTTTATTTTCAACTAAAAATATTCTTGGTCATAAACACAGAAAATCAATGTCTAACCACCACAGAAATATGACTGGGGCTCTATCGGTTTACGCGTGAGCGTTCATTTCTGATGCGGCACCCTAGCAAAAATATGCGACCGGAGGGAGCATATATTTTCTAGTATATATAATTAATTTTTCCGGAGATAGAAAACGTATTTAAGCCAGTTATTTAATAAAAACAGAATTAAAATCGCTGTTAATTTATTTTCAAGAAAGTAATTTAAATAATGCTAACATAGCTAGCTAGAAATACAGATATGATCACTATCGATGAAGAAAGAAAGGTCAATAGAGAGAGAGTGAGAGTTTGTGTGTGTATGTGTGCGCTCTTTTTCTGTCTCTCCCTACTATGTACCTCTCTTTAGAACCGCCACATTTCTTTTTTGATGTTTTCTTAAATAAATGAGGGGGTTGATCCTATTGGCTAACATTACGAATTTACTTTAAATGTTCCTTTCTCCACTTTTTCTACAGAAGGATCTACATGATTCTCAACAAGTTGCCACTTGTTTCGAAATTGTACGTTAAAATCCGAGCCCACATACATACACCATCGCCAGCTTAATTGATTCCTTATTTCGTTTAATTTTCTTAGACGTAAGGGACTTCTTAGCATTAGAGTGAACTTTTTGTTGAGTCATACTCAATTGGGAGCCTTTCAACGAGATGCTTGTTTACATTAGTTACAGTCAGGGAAACAGGCAGCAGGAAGGGAGTCCCAAAGGCCGGCAGCACGAGGTGAGAAGATATTGGAGGATAATGCTCTCTGACACTAGAAGACCTTCACAGTGAATGGATGAAATACAGCTGATGGTCGTGAGGGCACCAGAGCAGCAAGTTCATCGAAGCACATTCTATTGAAGTACTTGTAAAACACGCACAATTATGCATCATTGCGGCGATTGGACAGGAGTTGTTGCTTGGTGGATAGTAAAGTACCTATTAGATATACCATTCTTTATTAGACCTTGTCAAAGAGGGGTAAACTAGTGGATGGTGCACCAGTCCAGATGTGACAACAATGCTTCATGCATGGACAGATGGTGTGTTTGTAAAGATATATACCACTGTCAGACAGAGAAGATTTCTAGCACAGTAGAGGAGGGGCACCTTCTTTGCAGCAGTCTCTGCTATGTGTTTGTTCTAATTCATGCTACCTGTAAATGTTAGGCCGAGGAGATGGAACGTTGCACTTTCAGGTAGGGTGTTATGTGCCATGACAATCGGTGGTTGAAGAGGTTTTTTGTAATTGTTGATAGAAAGGAACTTTGTCTCCGCATTAAATGTGTCTATCTATTTATGACCACATTCATGGATTCAGCCATTTCTTTGGGTATGTGCGCGTCCGTGTTGTCCACACGAAGAGAGTCGAGCGTGGTCTCGTAATCAAAATACCCATCTCAGACACAATATCATCAGGGAGGTCGTTTAACAAAATCAGGAACAATAATGTGTGTGCGTTGTTGTTGTTGTTGTTGTTGTTGTTGTTGTGTGTGTGTGTGTGTGTGCGTGTGTGTGTGTGTGTGTGTGTGTGTGAGAGTTAATACTGTTAATTCAAATGAGTTTATGCTCACTAAAAGTCATTTGAAAAAACCCTTTTTCCAGAATTTCGATGACATCGACGCATTTTTTCAAATCATGATAACTCATTGTAATTTAATCATATAACTAGATGTTATTTTGTTACAGGAAAATCGTTGTCAGGCAATATATGACGTCGCTGATTTTTTTTAAATTGCGACTACGCAGATGGAACTTGATTTTCGAAAAATACAGGTCAATGTGGGCGAAGTTTGCTTGTGCAAGGAGAATAGGTTTACACTTTCAAACCATTGTTGACTGTTTAAGATACTACAAGCTAAAAAGTGAAACCGGACTGGCTATCTGAGAGCAATGGATATATTCTCTACATTTCAACTTGACTATTTTCCATAAGCAGTTTTCTTAAGCAGGTACTCTACTATTAATACTTTCCCCGAATAAAATCAAAAGCCATTGCCTTGTAAAACGCCGCTACTTGTTTAAACATTTTAACTTTTACTATATATTTTACTACTGATACTGCTGCAACCACCCCTTAATTCCACTACTCCAATCGCGCTTCATGACCATCGCCCATCCCGAAAACATACATAGCTGCTACTCTACTAGTTTCTATTCCTCTTTATTTATGTCATTTCCCCATCTCTCTTGTCTCACGCTTATGTTTATGCTACTATTACTCTACTTACAATTCTACTCCTTCCGCCACGTTTAATCTCATTCTTTCTGTATTTAACCATTTGAATCATCAATTTTGCTAACAATGAAGCAATATTATCAGTGGTTGTATATAGTAGTGAATCCTCAGGAGTCTAGATAGTTCATTTAGTAGACAACCACTTCACAGAGAAAGTCATACAGAATAACGTGTCTTCTCTCTTGTTAACATGAATTCGAAATAACTACATATATATATATATATATATGTATATATATATATATATATATATATATATATATATATATATATATAAATGTATATTTTAATAATCCAGGTAAAACATCCACAGGGTAGTAATCTAAAGAATTTCAAACGGGTTTATAAAAAAGAGCTCAATATCAAATAGAGCTTTTATATATGATTATTTTTATTTACACAGACATGTACAAAATATGCGAGACTTGATGTCTGTGTTATCGATCTACAGCTATTATAAGCTGAGATCTTATCAGGCAGAATTAGAAACCGATCTTAACCTCAGACCATATTTGGAAAGAATGAAATGTAGAAAAAATTTTTAAAAATTACAATTTAAACATTAAGAAAGTCACGTGGTTGGGATCTCAAAATCAAAATCAAATTCAAAAACGAAAAAATAAAAATATGAAATATTAAATATAAGATATAAAATATAAAATAAAATAAAGTTAAATAAAGTGAAAAGAGAGAGATATAATAAAAAGGGTAAAATAAAATGATAGATAGATATATAGATAGATAGATAGATGTCCCCACTACTACTCGATCGTAAATGACCTCATTTTATCTCAATCTATCTTTGTATCTATCTATCTATCTATCTTTTTATTCTACCCTTCTTAACGGTCCCAATCACGTGACTTTCCAAATTTTAAAATGTTAAATTTATTTTCTTTTTTCTCCATATCATTATTTCCAAATATGATTCTAACTCTACCTGATGAGATCTCAGTTTATAATAGTTGTTGATCGATAACATCGACATTCCAGTGTCGCAGATTTTGTACATGTCTGTGTAAATAAAAATTATCATATATATATATATATATATATATATATATATATATATATATATATATATATATAGGATAATTTCTAGCTAAATGAGTTCCATAATTTTGTCACATTTTGGACAATATCTTGAGACTTACAATCTGAAGCATATAATACAATCACTGCAGAAATGAGCCAATCAGCTTGCATTTATTGGGTCAGAAATCGAATTCGACTTTTCCCCTGCGAGTAAGATACGTGAATAATTAAACTAACAGCCATATACGATGTAACTTTGAATGAAAACCAACCCCTGAATACACCTGCGTTTAACCCTGAATCTGATATTATCATTGTTCTTTTAAAAAATCTGTTGTATTCGATTAAATTGGAACATAAACTGTGTTTCATATGGGTGTCCAACACGAACGCAGATTCTACTTAATTATTACAAAAATGTCTGTAATTTTTGATTCATAAACACAACAGAATTAAATAAAGTATGGCAAAATCTTTGCTATTAATGGATGTTAAGCGTGAAATATAGTATTGTAAAAACATAAGCAATACTTGTGTTAGTCGTTAAATTTTATTCGAGAAAAGTTTGCTTCGTTCTTTGTATGAGATTTTGTTTTTAATTGCCTCTCACTAAAATTCGTTTAAATAGTATACTGTTTGTATCATTTGTTTCTCTGTCTGCAAATATAGTAAATTGCACTTTCGTCATTTCTGCACTATAGTTAACAAGATGAACATAGGTAGAACACTAATACATGAAAAATAACTGTTAACAAACGGAAGAAAATGTACTTTTCCATTTAACTTTATAATTTTCACGTCTGTTTAATGATTGTATGATTTATTATCTATTATGTATGTATATATATATATATATATATATATATATATATATATATATATATATATGTATATATATATATATATGTAGTCATTACTTATACTTTCCAACATGACCAACAAGTTTACCGTGATGTGGTCGACAATTCAAGGGGTAAAGGGTAGTAAAAGTGTTTAGAATAGGCTAATTGAAACGTAAGCCGAAGTCCGAGGGTAGTTGCCAATCGGATTTTTAATTATTATTATATTTTAAGCCCGAGATTTGCGACCAAGTACTTGTTGGCCATGGTTGAATGCACTCTGTCTTGGCTAAATAAAAAGTTACGATGGATGATGCATTAAGAAATTGCATTGGAAAAGTATACAGGTAAATCGAAAAAGAAATGTTATTGCGTTTGGTAACATTTATTTGTTGTCTATTTTATTTGATGTTATTTACTATTTTTTATTGTTATATATACTGTGCACTCGCTGCATTTGTTCCATAATAGACGGTAATCGGTCATCGGTTTCATATTTTATCCACATTTCTGCAAGTATACATAGACTTGTGTGTCTTACAAAGTGCTAATTTAATCACCAGAGTTAATAAGTCAATCACGATGAACTCATAGAATCAGTCCTAGAATCAAACATAATGTGAGTCATTTAAGGACATTTATAGATGAATTAGGCCCAAGCGAGTTCATTTAATTTGTTCTGGAATGTAGAAATTACACTCACTGCGTAATTAATTCCTTCACGGAGAGCCAACGTTATTTGATTCATTTACTTTATCACCCGGCGTTGCTGGGGAGTCTATTTACTGTCATTCATGTTCTCATTTTTCAATATATACTTTTTTTAGCAAATTAGATTTTAATAGCATATTAAAACTTCAATTTAATTATTGTTGTATTGTTTGGTCATTAAATGTTTGTAATATTATAAATAATTGTTTTGACGAAAGGTTATTACCTTTATTTATCAAAGAATTGGATTTAAATAGCGTTCACAATTTTATTTTTTTTAAAGCTAGAAAATACTTTGGATGTGAGAGTATAAATACTCTTTAATTCCTTTCAAGTTCAGAAGACATATTTTGTTTTTTTGTTTTTTACATTTTCTTACATTAATCTTTTAGTGTGACCCACTGATGCAACTAGAATTGATTAAGTGTGATCGGATGCAAATCAACTAGCATAAATAAACATTAATTTCGTTTAATTTAAAGTATGTAGCACTCGTCTTAAGGCACATCCGATGTTTAAAGCGAATCGACAAAAGAAACTGCACACTCCAGTTCCAAGCCCTGAACAATGTAGTAACTTGTCTATTCGTACCTTCTAATTTCTATAGTTTCGTTACAAATCTATTAAATCGTCGCATTTCCTTTTTATGAGTGTCGAGAATTAGCTCAGACACTTCGCTAAATTAATATTTCCTTTGATCAAATTAAAATATATTTATCGTAATAGATTTGTTCCAGAATATATTGGTATCTACCTTTATTTATGAATTAAAAAACAACAACAATGAAACGAACATAGACCCACAAAATAACTCTTCTTTCTTTACTTCACCACATATTCTGCTAAATATATTTTCAATATCTTTTTTCTCCACGCTTGATGTGACATTTTATATATGCCTTTTATTTCGGCCTCTAAGAAACAGCGAGTGAATGCCTATAATGGCTGTATTTTACTTGTTGATACACAATTGTAAGACTATCAGCCATGACCCCCCTCCCCCCCAAAAAAATAAAATAAATGATTTGATTAAAGACTATCTTTGTTCGTAATTGGAATAGACACCCCTCTCTCTCTCTCTCTCTCTCTCTATATATATATATATATATATATATATATATATATATATGTGATTGTCTAAAAACAAACAGACATGAACTAAAAATATATTCTATAGATAGATCAAAGACCAAGTTATGAACAAAAAAATAATTTAGGATTCGTACTTTGTATTATGTGAGTAATTCGAAGTGGTATTCCCGTCCATTTTGTTATTCTGACAACGTTTCGACAGGTACATTTAAAAAAAACTTGGAAATATTTTTGTCGAACTCAGGAACATATACGTAATTTCGAACTGAACCTTTTGTTTAATGGTACCTTCATGCATGAGCAGGTACAACTGTTTATTAATGATTATTTATTCTGAAATATTATCGCTTAAAGATGTCTTCAGCAGCTTCTTATAGATTCAATGTTTTAATAATCAAAAGCGAAAGTCCCAAATTAGTTTTATATTGCTCATGATATAGCTTTATCTTTTTTGCGCTTTTTTACACTCAAAGAACGCGTTAAATGAAGGTTCTACTGTTATCATTACCTCCCATGGTCTATACAAATTGACAGGTGAATAAGATGAAGACGGTTAAAAGAAGAATGCTCCTGGGCGATTATTCATGTATCCCATTCCTTTCTGTCGCTTTGGGTCTCTATATGACTCTTATTGGTTCAAAATAGGACGTCTTGATAATCTATTTTTATTTTGGGAAATTAAAAATGTCCGATTCGGCAAGATGATTTGAATATGGTGATGTTTCTCACGCTTTTCTGTTTTATCAACCAGTGTTCTTTGCCCGTTCCTAACTGATCAACACCCTGTAAAAACGCAGTCTAAACAAAATATGTACACATAACATGACAGTGACAAACGGATCCAGTTGTATAGCCTCAATCTCCTATGTTTGTTTATAACATAATCTTTTTATTCTTCGTTCGGCTGTAACCCACACACCATACCAATACCGCTTTGCTGAGTACAACAATTAGAGCATATATAATATTACAAATATTATTTCATATGTTTACATCAGCATGTCGGTCTATTGAGCAGACCGTTTGTCTGTGAAGTATATGTTTGTTTAATATATTGACACTTCAAACATATTCATTACACGAATGAATACATTTATAGCCATTATTTACTTCCACAACATCAATCGCCTATGTTTAGTTATTTATTAATAATTTGCAAATTCAAGTTTTTTTAATTCTATTCTTTTCGCATATTTTCACGCCGGGTATTTATGGGGGAGAATTTTCAATTAACGCCACAAATTCTGGGTTGAGTTTAAATCTCTCGAACTGACTTGGTTTTAAAGGATATTCCAATTATTTCCAACGATACATTTTTTCGAAGATTTTGCAACGTGCTGAGAATTATTATCTTGCTGGAAGTTACCACCGGGAAGAATTTGAATATTTTCAAATTAAATCATAAAATTCGCCTCCAAAATATTATATGTAGTTACGAGGATATTATCAGTATTTTTATTTAGCAGAAAAAAACACCCCTAACAATTTTACTGACACTAAAAAATTACACGGTTGGTAATCCATTCTTTTCTTTCAAGTCTTCGCCTTTCTCCCCTTATACGATTTCTAGAATATGTCAAAACAATTATAGTTTCGTTTTATCTGTCTATAATAATCATTTTTATTTAGATAATTAGTTTGTTTACGAATGAAAACCCACCTTGAAACAATTGATCTTTTTAAAAACATAAGTTTCATCAAGAGAGCTTAATCTTTATTTTTTATGTGTTTGCATGCTTATTGTCCAATTTCCTATGCGAACAAACCATTCTAAATATATTGTCTTGTACGTTGATTATTTTCGCAAAGATTTAGAAGGAATATTCCGTAGAATAACTGGCCTTATTAGGCTTTCAAAAGTGTTTATGATGTAATATCGGGCAATGAATTAACTCATAGTAGTAATGTAAATACTCAGCAGGAATATGATTGTCCTGGGACTTTCATGTTTTTTCGAGGAGTTAATATCATTTTTCGTGAATTACTTCATTGTTTACTGCTCGTCATGGTGATAATCAACTTTGAATGAAAATAATCCCGTAGGGTTCTATTTATTATGAAAAATAACTATTTTTCTAGAATATTTCACTGAAAAGAAAATGTGAGGAAATACGAACACATGTTCCATTAATATGTAAACGTCTGTGTCAACCTACGTGTATGTGGGGTTGTTAATTAATAATTTCTATACAAAAATAACTTGAATTACGGTACTATTCTATTGAACATGTTCTTAAAATAAAATAACTTTTCTAGTTAGTATTTTTAAGGAGTTTAGTGTTACGTAGAACAATAACGAATATTATTTTCTTAATGATACTAACTATAACAATAATTAGATATAATAACATAATAATACTGATAATAAATAATAGTATATACTATAAAAGATAGAATAACAATAACCGCAATAAGATTTCATATAATAATAATAATGATAATAATAATAATAATAATAAAAATAATTATAATAATTATAATTATAAATGTAATGTGTATTATTATACGTTTAAGTCGTGAGAGTTGTACGAACCCGTGCTACTGTCTAGGTACGCACTCTCTACCCAGTTACCATGGTAGCAATGTGATTTGTTGAACTTCGAATGAATGTTACTGAGTGTGTGTTTAATTTCAAGCGTTTAAACCACTAATAATATCATAAAGGTTGTTATTGTCTGTGTAATAAGATTCTACACAGTTCCCAAGTGAAGTATGTGACTGGTATGAATTCGTAATAAGTAGTATGCACACATCGACCTTATAGAAAAAAAAACTAAGGTGACTTTTTAAAAAACACTTGTAGATTTTTTTTTAAACACGATGTGCGATGTTTCAGATTGAGAGCATTCAAGCACACTCTTGAACTGTCAAAAAGACTTCTAAGATCAATTGTAAATACTTAATATTTCATTTATGTTTCGTCCTGAACAAACATCTTTTGAAACTTATTGTACGACGCGATTGAAACGATGTGCGAGTATATTAAATAAAGTTGCAAATTTGATTGTAATTACAAAAACAGTGTTGACATAAAGGAAAATAAAAGAAACGTATAATTGCGCTGTCTAGACATCTGAAGCGTCTAATAAAGATGAATACCCCATTTATATCAATTTATTATGAAAAAAACGACGAGTTGAATTGATAAGACAGGGGCGGTAGTGAACGCAAAAAGAATATTTATATACACACAAAGAAATACACATACAATATAGCGTATTTATACTAGCAGAATACCTGTGTAAATAAATTAGGAATAAGAAAGGTACTATCTGGTTATGAGATAAGCGTAAAAGGACATTAAATTCAGGGCAATATATATATATATATATATATATATATATATATATATATATATATATATATATATATATATATTGAGAGAGGGAGAGAGTAAGAGAGAGAGAGAGGAGAGAGAGATAGACTAATGTGTCGAATGTTATAGAAAGTTCTGACGAAATACTGTATCATAGGAAATAATGAAAAATAAAATATTTTCAAAACGTTTTGGAAACGATCGTGCGCCTGATAATATTTAGTTCTAATTCTCGGAAGAATGTTAAAATTGAATTGATCTCAACTAAGTGTATATATATTAATATATATATATATATATATATATATATATATGCATAAATGTATATATATTTATATATGCATGTATATATATATATGCATATATATTCATATATGTATATATATGCATATATATGCATATATATATATATATATATATATATATATATGCATATATATTCAAATATATATTCATATATATATATATATATATATATATATATATTTAAGCAAACATTATTAAATAACACGGAGTGGTTTTGTTTGATGCGACTGTTTGTGCCCGTCCCCGTGAAGTGTTAGGTCGCAACTGCCACCATTTATCAATCTTTATTTCATTCGAAAATTCATAAAGTATGACATAACTGTTTAAGAGAGACTTCTTGCAATAATACAATTCATAACCATGTTAACTCATGTATTATCATAATAATTATTATTTGTATTGTTATTATGATTATTATCATCATATAGGTGTTAATTAGACGACGACACTGCACAAAGTGAGACATATATACCCTAAATGCTAACATACATAAGAAATATTATCGAATGAGCCAATCAATAAAAAGCGTGTGAAGGCCAAATGAATAAATAAATAGTTGTTCAGTTATCATAAACTTTCAAACATAACTCAATCCCACGTGTAATTTCTAGTTAGTAAGTATATAGAACACAGCCTTATCGATAAAAAACGTTGATTAACTCATGCTTATTAAAATTATAGAGTCACCCACATATAGATGGAGTAAGATAGTATGATAAAATATATATAGCGATATATAGAGTACAGATTATACATACACACACAAATATATACGCACATATACACATATATAAATGCATACACATACATTCAAGCATATACACACATATATGTATATATGTATACATATATATATATATAAGTATATATTTATAAGTATATAAATATATAAATATATATATATATAAGTAAATATATATATATATAAGTATATATATATAAGTATATATATATATAAGTATATATATATATAAGTATATACATATATATATATATATAAGTATATACATATATATATATATATATAAGTATATACATATATATATAAGTATATATATATAAGTATATATATATATATATATATATATATATATATATATATATATATATATATAGTAAGCTATGAAAAAATAGTTATGGCAACCAAGCTAAACACAGGTTCCCCGGAGGGAATCTTCAGGCTAAAATATATATACGTATATGTACGTAGTAATAAACACACATTCACATATACACACATAAACAAACTTATAGAAGGGAACATTATATAAACACAAATACAACAAGTCTGTTACTTCAATTTCATAAAATGCAGTATGGGGTAATTTGTAATTACTTTTTGTCTATATTAAATCTACAATTAATTGATACTTTTGATTTCTTGTTAAGAAATGCTATTTCATCACTAAATATAATGATTTACACATCCTGTTTAAGACAAATTAAATAAGGTGTGGTTAGATATGTTATGTTCTTGTATCTTAACCTTTTTCGAACTACCTATTAGTGGTTGATTATTATAAATTAAGGAGCAAAAATATCTAGAGTGTCATGTTTAACTTAGATATTTCCTATGATTGAGGGAGCATTTATTGTTATGGAATATATATATATATATATATATATATATATATATATATATATATATATATATATATATATATTTATATATATATGCCAATATGTAATCTGTATCGACCGAAACGTTCCTACATAAAAACTAAAAGTGGTTTATATGTAAAATATTCTGGATTAAAACAATGAAAATGGTATCGTTGCTTTTTGAAAGCTATAGGGACAGAACCTTATGTCCTCTTACACAGATTAAAATCAAGATCCATGGTGCTAATCAAAGCTTTCTTTATTCTATTCACTCGTTTCCATTCTTTTTTTATATTGTTCATCACCTAATTGATAATCGTATTAACCTTATTCTCGAGTAGCTTTTTTATGCTACGTCCGAATCAAATCAGTGAATGTGTTAGATTAATGTAAATTGATAATGAAAAATTCAAATCTATTATTGGGCATGTGTTCTCATTACGTATACGTTTCCTCTTAAATCAAAAACTTCCACATATATATTTAAGTGAAAATTAATTAAATACTTGCAGTGAAATATGAATATTTCTTCATGTAGTTCTTTTCATATATGATAATTATTTACACCATTTTTATCATAACAAGACCCCTCGTATATTTATTTGATATATATTGTTTTCATCCATGGAAATAAGGCTGCGGGTAGAGTTACAACAAAACAAGCCACTCTTGACAGACCTGAGAATTTAGGCAAGCCGTTGCATCTATTTTACGGAAGTACACCACGTCAACACAAAATGAATGACTAATAATATGAGTTGGTGTCATTTAAGGCATAATGATTGGACCAATTCATATGCCAGATGAGGTAAACGTACATATAACCGCGTACTGCTTAAGGAAGTTTCGAATACCTGACTAGATAACATATCACTGTAACGTTTACGCACATATATCGTATCCCACGAAAAAGTATTTTCCAACTCAACTAAGGTTATCCATGGGTTACAGGGTGGGACAGACAAATCAGATAATTATTTGGTATTCCTTAATTTCATAACTATTTGAAGTATTTATAGTGATCAATTGCAACGGATTGCTTAGTCTGTATAGTATTAGTTTGTTTGAGAGTGGAAGATAAGGACCAAGAGTGGAGTATTTGAAGACAGTGATCTGTATCATCGTGATTCGCGCTTGGTTCGAAGAATGCATACAATCTGCTGAACATTGATGTTTTTTACTAGGCATACAAGAGTCGAATGCGTCAACTAGTGAAAATTAAGTCTCAAGATAACCGTCTTAAGACAGCTGAGAAACTCGCAAACATGGTCAAAGACGCAGTCGATCTAGAGACACTTTTCAATACATGTTTTACAATGTAGGTAGCCTACAGTCGACAAAAAGTTCAGTAGTTGATGATGCCCAAGTCTGCATACCTTTATGGTCTTTGTGTGTGTTTCCAGCGACTACCATATAATTCTACCAAACATAATTGAAATGGGACTTAGACACAACTCAGATTGCAATTTTTAGATGGGGTTCACTTTTGTCAAGCGCAAAAACATGACGGCGACTCTTGTAAGGCCGTACTTATGGTAGACCGTTTCAGCTCTATGTCACACCTTTAAAAAACAGTAGAAAACTTCAAAACTTCACCAGTTCCACCAGGTGGTCTACAGACTCGCTTCATTGCAACCTGATTAGCATGTGTGCGACACAAAAATATTCTCCTTATTATTGCCATTTCAGCAACGTTTTCAATGTGTGCCTTTTACAACTACCTTATTCACGTATCCCCGTGCTACACACAGCGGCATATCAACATTAATCGTCAATAATATCAAAACGAATTTCAACTTGACTGCGATAAATATGTTTCAGTCAGGGAGGATTATACGAAAAAAGAAGAGAAACAAATATGCTTATAATTCTGACAAGTGTGTATATTACCGAAAGTGCTCAAGGTTATTTTCAAGTAAATAAATAATTTATTTTAAAGAACATAAATGATTTGCGTTGTCTAGGTTTTCGAAATATTAAAAAAAAAATTCTCTTTAATATATATATATATATATATATATATATATATATATATATATATATATATATATATATATATATATATTAGTATACTAGTATGGCTTCCTAGCTTTGCCCGGGGCTATACTAAACAAAATAGAAGATGTTAAAATTGTATCTACCATACTTTTTATTGTAACTTCTACATGTCTACCTATATCAATTCGCCTCCCTATCTTAGTCTATTTCCGCCTTCCTCGTGTTTCTACATACAACTACTGTACATTCTTTTACCTGTACCGAGCCGATTTCTCGCACTTGCTTTAATGCATTGAAAATAGTAATAATGTAAGTTATTCACCTTGACCTTTCAGTTTTAAAGTTAAAACTAGCGGGTTACCCTGAGTTTCGCCTCCACTCATTTCTTCAGAAAATGATAAAATCTGTATATATGTTTCTTTATACCCGAGCAATACTAAGTGCGTTTATCTTGCCCTCTCCCTTAATAATATAATGAAAGTCATGTTTAATTTAGTGTACTTCCGGCAAAGTTTCTTTTCTTCTCTTTCCCCATCAATCATATATCACATTAAAAATGTACATTCAAAATATACTACTTTATATTGCACACCCTTACTATATCTTAGACATAGAACACTGGCTCCAGAGCAACACAGAGCAATTTTGCTTGTATATTATAGTATAAAAAAATACCATGAAAATCATTCTCCGGGCTATGTGGCGTTTACGAAACCCTGCTGAATGTAAGATTTCTCCGTATATCGTTATGATGACACCCTATTAACGCCGACTAAACACACATTCTCTATCTATGATATTGAGCACTTTGGGTTAACTACTTTACAAACAACATACTGATTGATTACTATTATGCGTCATGGACTACGCCGAGTTTACATTCTTTTCTGCCGGGCAACCCAGCCTTTAAACTCACCTGCTCTATCAAAGATGTTGATCATTTTTAGATTACTATATGCATGTGTCATTTATTGCTCCCGTTTTTAAGAGGCCTCCCCAGCGCTACTGTAACTAGCCAAATAAAATGAAGGATGCCTTAAGAGCACTACTAAAGCCACCTTTGCTTATTTTCTTACACCCCCTCCATTTGACGAGAAATTATGTTAATACACGTTAAATACCATTTAAAAAATTATTTTCAGAAGTAATGACTCAGCATTTTCAAATTATTACATACTTACATTTGAACAATCACAGAAAAGCTCGACTCTCGTGAAGAAATCGGACCCATAGCCGCCTTTAAAGTACGTTTAGACATTAAGGACTATACCATTACCTTCCTCGCAAAATTTTACATGAGAATACACTTTTAGATTGAATATATCTAGGTTTCGTTTAAAAGTTCTGGTCATGGCGTTCCTTTTTATTCCTTGGGAATTTATTATTTAGTATTAATGCAATATTTTCTATTTTTAAAAGAAGTTAAATTATTCGTTTCAAAATACAGACAGGCTAACACACCCAACAAATGAGAAGTGGCATTATATTATCAATTGATATCTCAGGAGTAGCCAGGTTGCTGATTGCAACACCCAAGTTTCACAATAGTCTCTCCGCACTTGCAGACTCACTATTATTATATTATATAGATATTAAATTGTGTGAGAGGTGATAACGTACCTATGAACGTGACACGCTTCAGATTATTATTATATAGACATATAATATGTGTAAAAGGTGATAACTTACGTAGGAACATGAATTTCTTAAGCATATCATTTTTAGATGTAAATGTGTGTGATAGGTGATAAAGTACGTAGACATTTCAGCTGCCTTAGCTTATCATATATATATATATATATATATATATATATATATATATATATATGTATATGTATATATATATATATATATATATATATATATATATATTGAATAAGTGTAAAATGCTGGTTACGTACGTACACACATAAATTGTTTTAGCGTATCATTGTAAAAGTGTTAAATGTGTGTGAAAGGGATTACGTACTTAATAACACGAGGTGGCGTAGCACATCATTATATAGATGTTAGAACTGTATGAAAGGTCACTACGTACGTACGAACATGAAATGCCTTAGCTTATAATTATAGACGTAATATGTGTGTGAAAGGAGATAACGTACTTAAGAACATGAAACGTTTAATCGTATTATAATAGAGATGTATAATGTGAGTGAAAGCTGATAACGCACGTACAAACATACACAGCCTTTGCGTATTATTATATAGATGTTAAATGTATATGAAAGTTGATAATGTATATACGATAAGGGCACTTTTTAGCGGATTGTTATAAAGCTTTCAATGTGTTTATAATGAAATAACGTACATACGAAAATAAACGCCTTAGCGTTTTATTATATATATGTAAAATGTGTGGTAACACTAGTAAAGTATTTACGAAAAAAAAACATTATTCAACATATTAGTGTAAGGCATTTAAATGTGTTGGAAATGTGATAACGTGCATAAGAATATAAAAGCCTTAGGGTATTATTATATGTATGTAAGATGTCTGTGAAAGCTGATAACGTATCTACGAAAATGAACTTCTTTAGGGTATTATTATAGAGCCTTTAAATGTGTTTGTAAATGTGATAAAGTACATACGGACATGAAAGCCTCAGCGTATTATTATTATATAAATCGTAAATGTTAGTGAAAACTGATCACGTATGTACGAAAAAGAACATTAGTTTACGTATGTTTATAGATATTTTAAGTGTGAGAAAAGTGATAACGTACGCACGAACATGCAATGTCTTAGCGTATTATTTTAGAGCCTTTAACTGTGTTTAAAATGTGGTAACGCACATACGAACAGGAAAGCCTTAGCGTATTATATAGAAGTTAAGTCTGTTTGAAAGGTGTTCACGTATGTACGAAACGGACATTCGTAAATGTATTTTCATATATATTTTTAAAATGTTCGTGAAAGGTGATAACGCACGTACGAACATAAAATGCCTTAGCGTATTATTATAGATATTTTAAATGTGTGTCAAAGATAATAAGGCACGCACGAGCATGGAATGCCTCACCGTATTATTAGATAGATTTTAAATGTATGTGAAAGTTGATAGCGTACGCAAAAACATGACATCCTTAAGCTACTATTATATAGATATTGAATGTGTGTGAAAATAGGTAACGTAAGTACGAACATGAAATACTTTAGCGTATTATTATAGTAACTTTAAATATGTGTGAAAGCTGATAACGTACATATAAACATTTAATTACCTAGTGTATTATAGTAGAGAAGTTATATATGTGTGAAAGGTGATAACGTACGTACGGACGTTTAATGCCTTAGCATATTATTGAATAGATGTTTAATGTGTGTGGAAGGTGATAACTTACGTACGAATTATTATAGAGATTATTACTATGTGTTACATGTAGAAACTGGCTAAAAAAGTAAGAACTCCTCATGAGCACTATTAAAAACGGGCTTTCCTAGTTTCTTACCCCCTCCATTCGAAGAAAAAAGAACGTAAAGAAACGTTCAATAAAATAACAAAAAATATATCCGGAACTAATGACTCAGCATTTTCAAATTATTACATAATTACATTATAATTTGATGAAATATGAATTAAAAAATCGACCTCCCTGACGAATCTGACCCATATGCCTCCTTAGAGATGCAAGTACACATTCGGGAATATTTCAATTATTTTGCTGTGATAATTTTACATGAGAATATACTTTTAGATTTTATCTAGATGTTGTAACCTTTTTTCTATAGTGTGCGCGCATATACCCACGCACACAAACACATACCCGAACACACACACACACACACACACACACACACACATATATATATATATATATATATATATATGCATATGAAACTCGTGTCCATAGATTTCATTTATTCACGTAAAATTAATTAATATATTCATAGTATATATATATATATATATATATATATATATATATATATATATATATATAGATAGACAGATAGATAGATAGATAGATAAGTAGAAAGATATAACTATATATATATATATATATATATATATATATATATATATATATATAGTGGATATTTTTATTAAATATTAAAGTGTATTTTTCCAACAGACGACGTTGTTTCGGACTTACGCCCTCATCAGGTTCGAACGCAGTTTGTAGATTCAGACGAGAACAAAAAATGTACAACCTAATCCATTAGGCTACCATAAATCCTTACATACATTACATGAATTAAGATACATTTAAAGCGGGCAGGCTGGATTTAAACGTACCGAGATCAATAGTTCTTACACACGCGGGAGTGTAAGCCTTGCTTTCAAAGCTTAACGACCTCAAATTGTATAATTTCAGACAGTGCTCATCCGTTAATATTCATTTATCTTAAAAAGGTAATATGTATATAGATCGGATAGATCCTCAAGAGGGATATAAGTTTAATTAGAAAGTTCGATATATTATCAATTAAAGCGAGCTCATGAATGTATTTATTTCATGATTTATATTATTATACAATTCTGTGATAATTTATATCCTAAACAACTTCAGTGATTCACAAATGAGATCAGGTAAGAAAAAAGATGTAGTTTACTATTAAATAATAAAAAATACACACACACACACACACACACATATATATATATATATATATATATATATATATATATATATATATATATATATATATATATAATTATTATCAATGAGTGCAATTTTTTATATCCATGTATATGTTTCGTTTTCATTTCACGCTTGGCATATGGAATTACATAGCCGTATCGCCAGTCGAACAATTCGAACACTGAATCTAAGAATTATGTACCCTGGTTTCGTAATCCTTCGTAAACGTGACTATCCCGTTTTTAAATGAGAGAGAAATACGTGATGTGTTCTATCAATGTAAACACAAGTACGGTGATTCTAAAAAAGCGTTATATCACTTAAGGGGGAAGCATGCAACACGACTTATTTATGGATCATCAATTTATTATCTCTCAAAAGTGGTCAACCTTAAAGAAACTCTATATGAGAAATATAAATATAGGAGAAGTGAGCGAGAGGAATGCAGACGTGAATTAAGTTCACTTTCCTCGCTCCACAAATACAAGAATATTGCCAATAAAATGTCTCCAAGTGGAAAATCTTTGAATTGTCACAATACCATGAAGTTGAAAGGAATGTCAGACGGACATGGTGCATCTTCTGGGTAAGGGTGATGCCTCGGGTTAGACAACCTCAATCTCATAGCCATTTGTGCAGAAATTCACGGCAAACAGTAAGACGTATGATGTGAAGAGAAAGAGATGCGCGGCTGAATATTTTTGCGTCTTGAAAAGCAGACACACCCAGTTCATCAAGCACACTAGAGACTTGAAAACAAAATATGTATGTTGTATGATATAAAACATTAGATATATGATTAATTAAAACAAAAAAGGAATGAAGTAGAATGTTTTTACATGAAGTACGAAAAATTCAACTAACTTCCAGGGAGGCCCGTACCGACTAATAATGGGGGCCAAATGTCATCATAAATGTCTCCGACTCTCTCCAAAACGAATATAATCGATCCAAAAAAAAGGTATGACAATATATGAAAATATTTCTATTTGTTGTTGTGGAACAACAGTATTCATGCAAAGTTAAAATAGTACGAATAACAGTTCATGGATTGATATGCTTCAAAAACAATTACTTCATGGATTACAATAGTTTAGAATCACTTTCATGTGTCCTAAAGAAACTTATTACTAAGCTATATATGTATTCCTCTAAAACTATTGATCAGATTTGGGGTTTGATAAGAAATTGAATTTAAGGAAATCTTTTTTAATGTTATTTTTTAATTGATATCTAAAACTATGGCACATATTTAATGCAAATCGGAAATACCTTAACTTTCAAACGGGAGGTTTAAATCATAGTATGCTTTTTATAAATCTTGGAAATACTTTAAAAAATTCTACAAATGTGTGGATATTAATTCATTCATGTCTAAAAGATAAGGCTGACAACCAAATCGGAGTTATCTTAATTATCTCTAGGCGTTTTAGTCTGTATTTTTCATTGCATAAAAGTTCATTACACAAAATATGCATTTTCACGAAGAACGTCCTCACTTAAAGTTACCAATTGTGTTGCAAATTCAAAAATGATATGTTCATTGGTTTCGAAATTCATTCCCACAAACATGTAAGGACCAAGGAAAGTTGCTCCTTTTATATGTAGATGTAAATGAAATAATGAAGAAAATAACACCTTAAATTAATTTTTAAAATAAAAGAGAGACGTAAATAGAGAAAAATAGATGTGAAACATATATAAAAAAAAAGTTAGTAAGTAAATTACTTTTCGTAATCTAAAGATTCAGAAACAAATAAGTAAATAATTCCCGTTTATCAAAAGCCGCTTGTTAAACTTAAGGTAAAAAAAGCATATTTCCCTCGTGTGTAGTTGAAATGGGAGTAAAAAAATATTGGCACATGCTTTTAATTTCTTAAATAAAATATTATCTGCAATGTTAATAAATATTATTTTAGATAATTATGTTATATAGTTACTCTTTCCAAGAGTCAATTTCTTTGACATAAATGTTATTTTGACTAAGTACGTAGTTGATCACTGGGAACTTCTTGAACATGTAAGAATGAAGACTTGTTCTTGGTATGACCGACTGGTGGTTGCTTTGCAGGCAGAAACAATATCAGTCGTTTTTATTTGCAATTCATTTATACAAACGTTTTTGATATAAGGATCTTGTTCTTCTGCTCACTTTATTAAACATAGCTAAGGTTAGAAAAAGCCAGGGGGTTACATGTTTATATACCGCTACATTTAAACAGGTCTTTCTAATTTGGTGTATTGAAATGTCATTAACTAAAAATTAAAACCTAAGTTCGTCAATACCGACCCGTTTCTCAGAGAGTTGGTGCTTTAATTCCTCTGTTCTCCAATATGCGAAACGTTATTTATTAAACTTTTTAACACTTTCTTTTTATTGCTTTGATCCCTTTAATGGATCACTGGATATTATGTATATTATGCAAATGTCGATGGAATTATAATTATTACAGATTTTAGATTGTTTTCTATATTTGAAGTAATACTTTCTTCATCTACTAACAGAATTACCCACGATTATCTGGACTGTAACGATTTGATGACATAAGGGAAAAATCTATTCATTAAAATTGATGTTCAATTTCACTCACGTATGTTTCTGAAATTGGGAGGGGTAAGAATGGGTTGTCTATCTTTTGCCATGCATTTGCCATTGATAAATGATGTAAGATCCGGATGAATGTTAGGGGACTTGCATATTTCGTCTAGCTCTCTTGTTTATCATAAGTTTTAACAAAGTGGAAAGCGTTTTACACGTATGGGGTACTAACATTACTCTAGTTCACTGTTTTTCTTGTGAAATTCAATAAACAAGTGAACCGTATAAAACATGTGCCGCTGTTTCTTTGGATGCATTCTTTTCAGATCGACAGCACGCGCGTTTCGAATACAAAATAGCAAATTGATGATTCACATTGCTACTAGACGAGCATCCCAATCGAAGACGACGTTGCGTAGCGACTCTTCATTGAATATTATTCATCAACGTAGGCAATGCAACTTTGCTAGAATGAAGCAAATACAAAAAATAAAGTTATGAAAGACGAAGGAAACCGATGGAGAAATACATCAAGATACTAAAATAAAGTAAGAAATATCATTTACAAATAAAGCATAACATTAATAATTATATAAGAAATAACATTGAATTAGTTAAGAGATAGAGAGAAAGAATTACGTGAATTGTATTAAAGAAAGATAATTATAAAAAAAGATTACGATAAATTGTAAAAAGAAGAATGAACGAAAGATAGGCAAGACGGAAAATAAGAATAAGTAAAAACGAAAATAAGTAAAAGGATGAAGACATGTGAAATACAGCAGGGAAGAAACAAGTGATAGAGAAAGTTGCAAAAACAATAATCAGACATATGGGACTAAACAAAATTAGGGAGAAAGGAAGTATACTGATGAATTAATAAGGAAATAATCGTACACAAAAACAGGGCAAAATAGAAAGAGTGTCTCAAGAAAAAAGGGGAAAAACGATAAAAAGAATAAAGCAATCGACCACAACAAAAAGAAAGAATATTAAAACTTATATACAAATGAAAGGATATGGAAAGCGGAAAATACCTCGGTCCATGCGCTATCTGTCTAGAGCATAACGGAACACAATTAAAAACGATGGAGCAATTTTTATTCTGAACAATATAAGCGTTGTGTGAGTCGGTATAAAGTCTCATCTAAGTCCCCAACCTCTTATTGCTGGCTGAAACTCAAGGGGGCAAGCTATTAAGATACACCGAGTGGGGTGAGTATGATGACTAGAGGACTGTGAATACAAGTTCCTGGAATGACCAGGTCATCAAATTATAATGTTTAAGAAAATAAGAAACCATAATATGATAAACGCATACCCAGCGCACGGGGAAGAGCAGGAAATGAAAGAATGATCACTGGGATTCATCTCGGGGTTAGAAGTCAACAAAGTAAAAAGGAGCTGACATCCTTTTCTAAGAGTTAGGTGTAGGCATAAGCATTAATTTAGTAAACAAAACAGGAATAGAAGAAAATACTGCTGGCAAATGTTCAGGTAATGTTTTCAAGCTAATTTATAAAAACAACTCATATATATATATATATATATATATATATATTAAATAAATATTGTGTGTAATGCTTACGCAATTCTCAGTGTATAAAATATACTTTTCTGTCGGTCGAAGTATTCGAACCCAATTACAAATGCAACCTTTGACTCTGGTGCCGGCTATTAAACACCTACCCAGCATTATTTAGCACGAGAACATTTAAAAAATGAATACTATGCAATGTTAAGTGGGGACAAACACAGTCAAAAAATTAAAAATATTCAACATTGGAGATGTTTATATTATTTCATCGCAGATAATTTTTTTTCTCAAAAAGACTTAATATAATTTTGTATTTTTTATATATAGGGTGACCCCCCCAAAACGGGCCCCGACTCTAATTAGGCCCTGTTTCTTCGTGTTTTATCCGAATGAAATCCGAATTTTTGGTCATAACTAGTTTATTATATTCAAAACATCACATCAAAACACTAGGGTATTTGGCCTTTTTTTCTCCGTTCTACAGCATGTGTTCTAGATGGCCTCCATTTAGCTCCGTGCATTGCTTGAGGTGCAGAACGAAGTTGTCCATGACGTTCTTACAGACTGAATTGTGAATGGCTCTCATCTCCTCCCTGATGACTTCCTTGAGTTATGTGATGGTTCTGGGTTTGCCTGCGTACACTCTTGCCTTTAGATAGCCCCTAAGGGAAAACTCTGGGGGCTTAGGTCCCGTCTATGAGGTGGCTACTCAAAATTAGTCTTGAGACTGATCGCTCGGCCTCTTAAGTTCTCTTTCAGCCAATCCTGGGACAGGTTTGAGGTGTGAGAACTTGCTCATGAGCGGCGGGTAGAGAGTCTGGAGCTCACTCCCGAAGGGGTTGAGGACGTCCACATACCGCTCCTTGGTGGCTGTCACTGCTGCGCCAGATTCGTCGATGAAGATTGGTCCGATGATGCCTCTGATCGAGATTGCAGCACACACCGTGCACTTAGGAAAGTGCAGGGGCTTAGTGGCTACTTCATTGGGTCTGGAGGACCCCCAGAAGACATTTGTCTTGGAGTTCGCCTTTCCGTCAAGATGGAAGTGGGCTTCATCTAAGGCCCAAAGGAGGTTAAGGAAACTTGGTGTCTCCTCAATCTTATCGAGCATCTGGACTGCCATAGCGCTCCTCTGCTTCTTGTCTGAGGCTGTAAGGGTTTGCAGCGTCTGTATTCTGTATGGGTAAGGCCTGATATCGCTCACCAGCACGCTCCTGCAAGTCTCACGGGAGATACCGAGGGACTGACTTCGCTTACGCACAGAGCGTTTCGAACTCTCCTGGAGAGACTCTCTCACACTTTCGACCAGCTCGGCTGTCCGCTAATTGGGACGTCCCGAGTGGCTTAGACGGTTCTCACTGGCAGTGTTGAGGTTCTCCACGGGCCCATACTTGTCGAAGTGGTCCACCCAGTTCTGAATTCTGCTTTTGGATGGAGCCTTTTCACATTCGAACTAATGCATGAAACTGTCCTGGGTTTTCTCAAACGAGCCTGTGTTGTATTAACATTTAACAGTGTATTTTTTGTCCCAGCTCCCACTGAGGTATTGGTGTACTCACGGTCGTTGATTCTGCCATGTCCTGTTAAATAAGGGCAATCGGTGAATACATAAAGGAGATATCACATAAAGTGTACAGGGGGGCCTGTTTATTTGGGTCACCCTATATTATTTTAATCTGTGTTAAACAGTTATACAATGTTACAGTGTTCTTATAATCTCTGATGGTAAAATCAAGTTTTTAAAAAAATCGATGTGTTAAGAAAAGAAAACCAGTTTATATATCCATAGTTTCAACAATTTGATGGTTTAATAAATATTGCACTTTTTCCCAATTTTTATTCCTATCACTCATTTCTTATATTACTGCTCTATCTTGTGTATTGAGCATAGGCTTTTTTTAAGTAATAATTTATGTTTATCTTTATAATCTCTCCATTGATGTATATACAATATATATATATATATATATATATATATATATATATATATATATATATATATATATGGGTATATAACTTATTTTTCAGGGAGAAATACGTAGATTAAGAGCTTCATGTAGTTGTTTGCTATCATTGTGTACATATGTTAGCGGTGTCCACCGGGTGATGATCAGTTGCTTATTAAGGGGAGGATCCCTGCCTATGTTTGTATAGTTTATTAATAGGTTGTTCTTATTTACCTTGATAGATGTAGTAACCGTGTTTCAATATGTGTGATTATTGCTGTATTGCTCGATGTTTTGACATTTTTCGACTGTGATCGATCTAATATGAAGCTCTTTCATTTCATGTTGAGGTTTCAAGCATCTTACATAATAGCGAATTGTGGTGTGATTCTAACTTGAATAATAACAAAATGTGTTTACATTTAATTAGGGTTGGGTTACCATGATTAGAGCCGGAGAACTTTAGAATGTAATAATTGTTTTTATTTTAACTCCGAAACAGTTACATTGTAAAGAGTTACTTTTCATTATTTTATATTTCACAATTTAAAGTTAGGTCCCTATTTTTTCTCGTCTGACATAGTTGAAATGCAGTATATGTTGTCTGATGCAAGATAAAATCTATAATATAAGCATTGATTATATTTTTAGGATTGAAAACCCATGGAGGTAGTATATTAGTGTTCGGACAGTACATCTGTCACTAAGTATATAGATGAGGAATGCATTTTGTATTGTTTGCAGTGCGGTCTATTTCTGTGAATTTTGTTTCTTGTAGACGGTATACATTAATGTTTTTGATTTCATTAAATAATTCATGATATATGTATATATATATATATATATATATATATATATATATATATATATATATATATATATATGAACGTATATATAAACAAAAAATATTTGAACATAAATTTCTGCGAATAGCTTTTCGTTATATATATATATATATATATATATATATATATATATATATAATTTATTTAAAAAACTATTCGTTACATATTTCAGAGTCGCACCACGGTTTGATCTAGATGGCTGACTTTTATTTTTTTTAAATCGTCTATAGTACAAAAGAACCATTTAACAATTAAAACACACGGGAAAATGACGTTCGGCTTCAGCGTTTAACGGTGAATTAGAACGCCATCTCCCTTTGTTTTCGTTTAGAGACGGTGCAGATTTTGTTAATGAAAATAGACGAATTTTAAAATACAACTCTTTAAAATGCAATTCAAAAAATACAAAAATATAAATAAATAAACAAATATAAATAAAGAAAATGAAAAACCTAATAAAATAAAATAAAACAACTTTTAATAATACAAAACTATAAATCAATAAAAACATAAAAACTCATTTTAAAAACACACTTAATAAATCCCATCCTACAAATAATTATATCTTACCCCAGTACTTTCTCCAAAAGGGACGCTTAAGCTAGGCACAGTTTAACGGTAAATCCAAACGCTATTTGCCCCTTTTTGTGTTCGTTTGTAAACAGTGCAGATTTCTTATAGACTATAGACGATTTTTAAAATGTAAGAAGTTTTTTTTTAATAACTTATTTGTATTTAGATAACACGTTTTTACGATCGAGCACTTAATTGATTTTTTCCAACATAAGTATGCACACAGATATATATATATATATATATATATATATATATATATATATATATATATATATATATATATATATATATATATATATCCATCAATATATTATCACTATGGATAAAATAGTAGGCAGTACGATATTCTCAAGCCTTTATAATGCAACTAAGCAAGATGATCATACTGTATTTTTGACAGAATTGTTACTTACTTGTACTGGTATTTTCGTTGTCAAAAAACCGATGTTGGTTCAAGTAAGGTGCGCTTAGTGAGTTTGAAACCATTGCTGTGTTATTGATATACCAAGCAAACACTTTTAAACAGTGATTGATCTTTTCTTGAGACTGAAATCAAGCCTTAAAATATAGGCTAGATTTTGTAGAAGCGTATTTTGGGTTAACCGTCACGCCAGATATGTATCACTGTTTACTTACTCAAAACAAAAGTGTAATGAAAAATATAATGGTAACATAGGGGTCACGTATGAGGGCAGGTGTGAACATTCACTCCAAATATATATATATTCTTCATATCTCACTATTTTTTTTTACATTCCAACTTAATTGTTGTAGCAAGATATTTATTTTTACCATTTTTTTTAATGTTTACCCATCTTCGTAAATACAATATAAAATAAAACAGATAATGCCAATAAATACACTGACATAGAATGACTAAAATTGTTGCCGGTGTAGTTTAAACACAGTTAATCAAGCGGATAAACTGTAAACAGGTATTGTTTTGCTAATGAAAATACTCAAAACAGTTCATATGCTGTAAAACTATTAACAAAAACAAGTGGTAATAAATAGTCCAACGGAAGTTAATATGCCGCAACAAAAGTTTCATTGTATGTGTTATATTGTGAATAGATAACACCAAAATCTAATATATATTCGATGAAAAATGCCAGTATACTGAAATTATATGCCCTAAATAGGGTTAAGATGACAATTTATATACCCTAGATGTACAAAAGAAAGGGCATTCTCAAATGTTTACACTTTCATTTCCATTAAGGGTATGACTAAATATCAACCAAACCATTTCATTATGACATGACTACAGTATAAATCGCTATGCATGAGTGGATAAAGTGTGTGAGGTGCGCTGAAGAAAAATTTCTTACAGTAAAATACATAGCCCTGTTGTGCTCGCATACCCTTAATGACAATAAAAGTGTAAACATTTGAGAATTCCCTTGCTTTGCTACATTTAGTGTATATGAATGGTAATCTTAACTTTATTAAAGGCATATGATTTAAGTATACTGTCCTTTTTCATGGAATGTCACTACTTTTGTAAAGGCTATGCCTCAATAAATGCCTTCTCATAACTGATATAGTTGGTAGTTTGACTAATCAATGTTTCTTCCAATATTCACAGGTAGATATTTTTTTTTAATTATGATTAGTGTATATTTACTTATGATACAATTCAAACTAGAACATTTTTTTAAAAACTTTACCATGTATTCATTGCAAACAATAAATAGTGATTCAATCATTTTACAGTCAGTGTGTTTGAAAATTTACACGGACACAATGCAACAATATTTAATTTGAATGAAATAAATAAATATATCAAGCAGTTTTGGAGCAGGGAGAAATAAAATAAAGTGATTCACACTAGTAAACAATAAAGTATTCAGTGTACAAAAGAAAACAAAATAAACCTCTGTCTGTGCCATAACACAGCTGAATTAATCAAATAGCGGATGAGATATAGAATAAAGTGTATGTGGACTAGTCATTTTTAAGGTTTGTTGAAAATTTCTGAGAAACTACGGTATATTGGTAAACTGAACTTAGAAAGCCATCAACTAGAGACCAGAGCCTCTATCTCTGCCAAAAATCAGTTGAATCCATCAAATAGTTGATGAGATACAGGGTGGCACATACGTACGTACGTAC
Organism: Sepiola atlantica; assembly: GCA_963556195.1. Lineage (NCBI taxonomy): Eukaryota > Metazoa > Mollusca > Cephalopoda > Sepiida > Sepiolidae > Sepiola > Sepiola atlantica. The sequence continues at coordinate 124,768,626 of OY744522.1, forward strand.
GTACGTACGTACTCACATATAACATGATTTCATGATTGAACTTTCTGGATCTCTGGGTTGCCTTGACTAATGATGCTGAAATTCTACACACTTATAGAACCTATCAAATAAAAATGTTGTGCATAGTTTGAACTAATTTGGTTTATTAGTTTTTGAGTTATGATTGATCAAAGAAATGACATTTCCAGCATAGGTCATTCGTGTAGTCTATTAAAAGATTGAACGCTCTCGCGCCTCTCTTGATGAAAAAGCTAGTAAGAACTTAGCCTTAATTATCATTCCATCTGCCGAATCGAAATCAAATTTAGCTTTGCCATTTTAATTTGTTAAGTAGTAGTGTATGTTGTTTAGAACAATACATCTTCATGTGATTTAATTGCTTAGCAAATGCAATATATCTTCCACGGAATACAATTCGCCAGAAAGCTATTTTCTATTTCAGCAAATTAAATTATAGATCGAATTTTTTTTTTTCATCAGCCGTAAATTTATCTAATAAACTCAGATAGTCTTACATTAGTTCGTGTATCACTATTAAATTATATTTTTTTCATTTAGAATCCGATGTAGAACCATTAATGTAGTTCTATATCAAATCAGGTGAGGTTACAGTGTGTATAGGAAAATTAACTCAACTTTTAGAATTCACTTCATGTTTCTATTGACTATATATATGACCCATCAATTTAATAAATCGTAAGATATTTTTACTATTAACTCTATTTGATTTCACTTATATAATGCACGAAATGATATACCGTACAAATATGTAAAGTCATTTATATAGATACATTTAACACAACAAAAGTAATTAATTCTATGAAACCACCGGTTCACTTAAATACATGTTTATAAAATAAATAATTAAACATCATATTATGACAACAATGACATATTCATCGACCTTTTTATAATTCCTTAATTAATTATATAAATTATGATACTTTTCTATTACGCGCCTATACAAAAAGCTAACCGTTTATTTAAAAATCACATGTACTGATTTCAGTTTTAGATTCATATGAACCTGCTATATTATTCGCTATTTTATCTATTAATCAATGCAAGTCTATTACGTTTAATGAATTACCCGTTCGCTTTCATATACATTTATTTTGTTATTGTTCAAAAAGTAAGCGTATCCCAACTGTTAGTCTAGATTCATTGAACCTTGGAAATTATAGTCGTTTAAAGACCAGTCACGATGCAGATTACTTTTTATAAATAAATATATCAACTTTTATAAAGAAATGTATCAACTTATTTAACTTCTACTTCCCGACCCATAAAAGAGTCATCGACAAGTAAAGTACAGACAATTGTGTTCTTTCTCGTTTTACGTGGCATGTGGTGACCTAGCCGTGGTTTTCTATTTTTTTTGAAGAGTCAAGTTTATGTGTCCGATTGCATTGGCGTGTATATTAATGGATCTATTGATTCATAAACAAAATCGAAATCTGCATTGTAACTGATCGCAAACCATAACAAGTTTCAAACTCTAATACGTCCAAACAAACAGTAGCAACGTTTTACTACTCATTCTAACTTTTGAATACCAAATAATTTCTCACTCGCATATATAACAGAACAGACCTGAATGTTAAAAAATAACAGAAGACGAAGACTAAGTATGAACATGCCACGTAAAAAAAAAGAAATTCAAAAATTGTCTCATACATAAAACATATTTACTGCCTTCTTAACACCACAATATAAAAATAAACTCCACAAAACGCCGAGTTGTGATAGCTAGTGTTCAATTATATTGAAGGATATGAAAATCAAACCGATTAATACATCGTGCATAATAGGTATTCTCTGTGGTATCGAGCAAATGCACCGAACAAAAACAGCTAATGTACATTTTACAATGTTTTTATTATTTGACATTTAATAATCCGGTGGGGTGATACGCCGTAAGTGATACACCTAAACTCCGTATATGCATCGTTATTGATCATTCAATATTCTTTTATTAATACTTCAAATAATGGTTATGTGCCGTTATGGTAAACCAAACACATTAATTTAACGCGTATAATATGCATAGCATTTCGACTTTTACCTAAATTAACTAAAAATATGTTTAGACAGTTAAAACGTTAATGCGTTCGAAAGAGACATGCGAAAACGATTAAATACACGCTGATAATAAGTAGTGTCATCATGCATTAAAAACAACAATAGTGTTGATGTGCCGTAAAATGACAAAGCGAATAAATTAATTGGTCGCTTATAATAGGTAGTGTGTTCCTGCATAAAATCACTTAAAACTAGTCGGTCGAATAGACACAGCAAACCAACTTAATTCCCTTGCCTCTTAACTATTATCTTCCTATTGTAGCTTCGCTTCTATTTTCTTATTTAATTATATTTGCATCTGTCCTGTCCCCTTTTTATTTTCAGTTCTTCGCATTAATTTCCAACCCTTTCGCAATGCCCTACTTTATTTCCTTCCTGTGACTCGAATTTCTTGCCTAGAGCACCAAAGACTAACTCCCAACGTGATCTTAACAAATAGCACTGGCCATCCGAACACCAATAAAGCACATGGGAAATAACCCCTCCCCAGCAACCGTCTTATCCGAGTCTCGTCAATCTCTGCTAATGTTTTCCTTTTTCTCGGAAGTGTGTTCCAAGGCAGCCAACAGTGAAAACCCCAGGCACTGGTCACTTTAGGATTGACACTGACAGGGTACAATGACAAAAGAGACAAGACAGATGACAACGGCACGCGACAATGATGTCCACACTATTGGCCGCAGCCCGGGACGGACGATGACCAGACACAATAGACATGAATGGTCACTCGAATGGACACAACAGAAAATCGAGGAATGTCGGCGGCGTATGTCAGCGAAGCGCAATGATGGCTGAAAACATTGGACAGCCGGATCAGAGAATAGTGAAGGAGGCAATAGAATTACAAACAATTCTAAAGGCAGAACACTGAAACTGAAGATAAAATCGAAAGTGATATTAGAGAGCTAATGTTCGGCAAGGTGTTTGTAAAACGGTAGACTGCAGACAGTCATATCATAGGTTCGACCTTTGGCTACGTTAGTCATGCTGATGACATCCGATAACCAGAAACACGTGTCCCTGTATTCCATTTGATGTACGTAATTTAAAAAAAAATATATATATATATATATATATATATATATATCGATCCACCCTGTATAAAGGATAAAAGACAATCGAGGATAAGGATTACTGAGATATTCAGTCGGATAATAAATAATACTATGAGATGTTTTTAAAACTATGAAGGAAAATTACAGAATTTAATTACTTAAAAATATCGCCTGACAAATAAATTTAATCTTGTAGTTTAATAACTATGTTATAGTCTGAAATAAACCAGTCCTGTAGCAATGTGTTCCAAATATATGAGTTAGTGAAATTCTGTTGGTTTTATATACACGGAGGAAGACAGATATATTTATTTTTTCTGGTAATAATAAAAGGATTTCAAAAAAAGTGAGCGTTATCCACACGAATGCGAAATCGATTCATACACTTTATAAGCAAGAAAAATTATCTTGGAAATAGGTCCCAAGAGTTGTAAGAAGTATCCCGTCGTATTACGCGTGTGACTCTAATACAGTTAATGAGTTGCATCTAGAGTCAGATACTTCCTTAAAACTACCGTATGATCAACGCCAGAGCTAATAGAGTATGATGAATGAGGAGCACTGCACCCTGTTTCCTTGTTTACTTATTAATAAAACAACATTTCGGCGTGTCCTCTATTAAACACATAATTTCGTATACTACACGCCTAATAACAGAAGAATACGCACGCATTATATTTATCCGCATAATTTCCTTCTTGTGTGATACGCCGATTCAAAACTTTCTCTAAAAATGCTATGAATGTTTTGTAGAACTTCAAACTAAAACCAGCCTAAACCCTTATTGCCCGCGTTGTACATATGTTGAAACAGCAACGGCCGAGCATGCCTACTTCAATTGCAGCAAGCTGCTTGAGCTTTGGATGTATGTTAACGAACTGACGGCCCGCATGGTCTTCGAACAGTTGGTAAACCTAGATGTACCATTTGTAGTGTACACTCCGATGCTTTCGAATAGTCTTTCTCGTGATCCTAACCGTAGTCAGACTGGTAGAATTGACCTAAAGCTTAGATATAGGAAACGGGGGTCAACTGACTTCTGATAACGTGTTAATCTCCCTCTTGAACATCAGCATGAAGTCAAGATTTGATGTGATAAGAGGATACTACACACTTCGCTGTTTAAAACAATGTGGATACACACCGCTAGTTTATGTGTGTTTAGACGAACCAAATTTGAGCACGTGTTCCCTGACAAGTCATGTGACGCACCGGCATGAGGTCTTATCAGACCTCATCTCAGTGAGCAAAGTATCTAACTTAGCTAGTGGTACTAATGAGCCCTGCACCCGTTTCCCTACTTATAAACTGCAATGCTTGTTGTCGGCTCTTAAAACAACCCGGGAAACAGTGCGATGCTCATAACTAGAAAGATTTTGGAAGATCCTACTAGCAACCGAAGTTCGCCGCTTTTTTCAGTAATGTCCGTTGTTATTTCGCACCCCTACCAAGCAAGTGATAAATTTGTACATAAGTTTTCGTAGAAAAGACTTAAATTTATTGGGGATGATGTTAAGTTGGTTTTACCCATAAACTGAATGTGGTATTTTGGTGACTGTTACTAGTTTAGAGAATAGATCAGGAGGACGACATACGACCCCCATCTCACCCCACCCAAATTCGGCCTAGGGCTACATCTTTTTTTATAAGGAAAATGTGTAAAATTAAAAATACTAAATTGTCCTTAGCCTTACAATACACACCAGTTTCCAATAAAGAAACATCTCTTTCTAAGGAGCAGTTTGTTGGGGTCTGTAAACAGTCAGTATTCACTGGCAAGATACGGTTGATTCACAATCAATTTTAAGTTCAATCCATGTAGTTTCACTATTGTTTAGATCGACTATTGATGCGGTCTATTCCCTTTGTCAAAGAGCACTTCTTCGTTAAAACAATGGGGACTGGAAATACATATATATTTGAAAAGTGTAGCCAGAATGTTAGTGAACATCTGCTTTCAATTAAAATGAAATTAGCGAGATTTTACAACTAATTTTCGAAGTTGTCAGTTACGACAAAAAGTAAACACATGGTCTTACATTTTCTAACGCTACTTCTGATGAATAAACATATATTTAGAGCCCCAATTAAATACCCTTGTATTCTGAGTGACGATCCAGACGACCGTTTACGAGTTGATCTGTTATTCACGGTATTTATTATTCATCCTCTTGCTCCAATTTTACATAACAGTTGCACCTAACATCATCACAATCCACGTATTCAATATGCAAATAAGCAATTATGTAGCATAACTATTTGTCTATACTATATCTCATATTTATCGACTATTCCGAGCTTCGACGCATTTAATTTATATCATTAAAATATAGATATACATTATACTTCCTGTGCCCGGGTCACCTTGTCGTGCGTTTCTCGCTTCTGTAACCATTGGTACCGTCATTGAAAAGAGGAAATAAAATCGTATCAGTCAAGTAGAAAATAATGGTATTTTAGTCGCACGCTCAATTATATTATACACATTTGATTGAAACGGTTTTGGTAACCATATAATTTCTGGCTAACTTGACACAACCGCCATCTCATCGCGTACGGAATATATATATATATATATATATATATATATATATATATATATATATATATATATAGAGAGAGAGAGAGAGAGAGAGAGAGAGAGAGAGAGATAGATAGATAGATAGATAGATAGATAGAGAGGAAGAGATAGAGATTGAGAGGAGGGATAGAAAAGATTCATAAAAATTAAACATGTTTAGTCGGATGTGTGTTAACTCGTTTCAATACTTCTTTATAGTCAGTTCGGTTCTCCAAGACTTACGAAGTTTCTTTTAACCAGAATGATTTGTTTTACATATGACGTAACTTCCTCCCTTTTTCTATATTCCTACGTCCGTGTCCAGTTTTGAATGTTTGTCATTGTTGATCTTTTGATCGCTTTCATTGTTTGCCCCTAAGCTCGCTAGGTCATCAAACCTTACTGATCGGTTAATAAATGTACCAGCATATTGACATAAGCGAATATTTTATAAGATTAACTAAGAGTATTACAGATGTAGTCAGCTTGTATTTATTATGTGTTTCCTTTGTATTTCTTTTCTCTTCGTCGAAAATTCCCTGCGTGTAGCGTATTGTTGCTTACTTCTTGATGTCGTGCGTCGATGTAGAGTCTATTTTTCGTGTCTTTTTTTTCTCTTTGCGCTGTAGTCTACTCGATTTTTCTTTCTTTATCCCTGGCGTGTTGTTCTTCTTCTCTGTTCAGCGTTTCTGTGTAGCTATGTTCATCATTGCATTATGGAAAGAGGAATTAAAAGATATAAGACAGAGATTCGGAATAGAGATATTTTGGAGAACGATACCAAGTAACACAAGTACCATTTAAGTTTCGTTGTAAAGGAAATACACATTTATATTCCTAAGTTAACTAGTAGCTGGATAGACAGACAGAAAGACGGATAGGCTGATAGACAGAAAGTCAGACAGAAAGTCAGACAGAGAGACAGACCGGCGCTCATTGTTGCTCTCGTCTCTCGTGACGTCACATCCGTGAGTTATTTCATCCGCCCATATCTTTGAACGTGCCTTTTCTGACATTACCTTGTAAAATATACCCTAACATCAGATCTGTTTAGAATAGACTTTTACGTTGGTTTTTTTTACGCACTAGCAGGTCATTGTGACCGTACTTATTCACATGTGTCAGCATCGATATTAGTTCATCTAGCATCTATAATCTAACATATCCATTGTAAGGTTTATATTGATATTATTACTTTCATACTTCTGTTGGTCGATATTCTATTATATCATCCTGGTTCATGTCCTAACTTTTATTTTCAATGATTGTTAAAACTATAATTATCTTTATGTAAATAACATTTTCAGACAAGTTCGCGGGTGTCCTGTTAAAGTTACATTATTATTTATATATTCTTCATTATTAATAATCAAATATTTAGTGAAATAAAAAAATGTAACAGCATCAAATATAGGCACATTTTAATATCATATTTACAATATAATTCGATGAAAAAAATTAAATCAACCCCGATGTTTTTTTTCGGATTCTTAAATAATATTTCTACTTTGCTTAAACACAAGAACGACAAGCACCTCCCCCCTTACGTGCCTTAACCATACACGTAACCATTCAGCCAATATATTTACGGGCTTGCATGCTTATAACATAAACACATTTGTTTCTGCTTATTGTTTTTAGTTAAGTTATAGTTCCATCACACTTTGATTGTATTGATAATTGAATAATTAAACACTACCGTACAATTTCAATTAAACTATGATAATTCTATTTAAACGTGAACAGTTTTGTAAATAAAATCGTTATAGTATAACAAATTGAGAGTATATGCACGATTTTATTTGTGTTTCACAAAAATAAGAATACATTTACAAAATAAAACACATATAGCGTTAATGAGCGAACCATAAATTAAATTAAAAAATCCTGACATTTCGTCTAGAATCAAAGTGTATCTGTTCTAATACTAAACTTTATCCTTTTTACGCTCGGTCAGTGAAAGAGACATCCTTCAAGACTAAGGAAATTTCACTTTTTGTCCCAATTCACAGTGCCATTTTTGGGGTTGTTTGATACCTCACATAAAACTCGACCTTTTCTTTTAATCTAGACTCGTGGAAAGGCAAATAAAATTAAAATAAAGTATTCCCGGGCAACACCGAGGTACATATAATATATTATAAGTTGATATACATATTCAAATGGCTTTTGGTCCGCTATGTATTACGTTAAGTCACTTCCAAGAGCTGACCAGTACTGACCTGCGCGAATAGTTCCTTATATGTGTCGGTCATTGTACTTCCCTAGATTCCCGCTTCTTTCAATTCTCTTCAAATACCTTTATAGGAATTCGCCTACCCCCTAGACCGAATTCCCTGTCTGCTGAGGTTAAATTAGCCACCCTGGTAGCTGTTATGGTGTTTACGCCCGAAGGTATTATTGCTGATGTTGTTATTTCTCTAGCGTATAACGATACCCGAATGGAATCCATTAGATCCACTTCCCTTCTCCGCGTTCTTCTCGGCTTCAATGTTGACATTCATGCGCCTCTTTCACTTATACTAGCATTGTTATGTCCGCCATCGCTCTTTTCCATTTTACGATTCATTGTAATGCAAAGTTCGTAGGGTCCGTCCACACGTCTCTGTGAGATTCTGCGACCGTTCGTCTGTCAGTCACGCGCAAGATTTAAATATAATTGTCAGCGCACAACGAGCAGTTTTAAAAGAACGCATCTAGCTCAATCTTAGAATATGCTAGCGAAATAAAAGAATACTAAACCAACGTAGAATATAAAATAGAGAAGAGGTTAAAATACTGTTAGGATCGGGTCGCGTTCCCGACTATAAGCGAGGTCATAAAATCAAGCAATTGTTGCATGTAAAAAACAGAGTAATAATTAACAAACAAAACGAGTAGTTCAAATAAGGTTAATTGAACGTGTGTGTACGTGGAATGATGACGTGTGTGGTGTGTGTATGCGTGTCGATGGAAAAACAGTTCTTGAAAAGAGTATGTGAATAAAAGGAGTCCTGCGTGGGAAAAGTCCTTGAAAGCCCTATAAAAAGAAAATGAGTTGAGAACTCTTACTGTTGTTAGACACGTGTTGACGGAGCGCTGGTGTCTAGCGTCGTTCAGCGAGGCCAGTTGAATAGAGAAGAGAGTGAGACGGAGCGTAGGTTTCAGCGTCGTTCTCGGAGGCCAACTGAAAAGAGAAGAGAGTGATTTTCCGTTTACACCGATTGTTATATCCAGAAGGGTAGATAACTCTGGTGTCGCTTTTCAGCGTCACCTGTCGGTGAAAAAGCGACACCTAACGGCCAACCGGTGCAGTTATGTTTGAAAGGAGGAGGTAACTGCTACAATATGTTAAGCTAATACATACGTTCAGAACGGCCTTCCATGAAGAAAACAGATGAAAGGTAGGGCACGTCAAGAAGAAAACATTTCTAAGATAAACAAGTGAACAAATGTTGTCTGACTCCAAAAAAATGTCACCCATAGAATCTGTAATACAATTCACAATTCTTTCTCAAGTCCAACCATATTTAGTACACATCATCTGCCACCTATGCTTAACGTGTCAACAATATTTAATTCATGAATAAAAAACAGTCTTCGTTTTAATGCTGTTCAATTATATTGGGGACTACTTTAATGATCGTCTCATCAGTACGACGTATGATCGTTAATAGACTTCAATGTCACTAGATTTTAACCCTGAATATGTTTATTTTAATGGTATCTCAAGATTATTTATATCAAAACAATCCCCATACTATGCATGAGCTGAAGAGAGTCATTAGTGTTCAAATCAAGGCTGTTCGGGATCAGAAGTTTGTCAGATTATTGACAATTTCTCATAAGACACTGACTGAATGTAAGTAATATCTCAATGTACACATTGTCAAGTGCCGGAGCTCGAATTAGTTTTACCTAATGAGTCATGCCTTAAAGCTAATGGCAGTTGATGATATCCTTACACATAAGCTCTACCCAGGGAGGTAGCTTTTTACTAAATAACATCAAAAACGCCAAAGACATTTACTATTTGGTACTTCCAATGTTAATTTGTTTTCAATAACTGCTGCGCATCTACGACTTCAGAATTTCACTAAATATTTGCATTAGGCCACCGTTATTTTGGCTCATTCATCTTTCAATTTCAGCAACAAGTCTTCGATGTTTGTCGGATTCTTTGTCATTACATTCTGTCCTAGAGTATTACATAAGTTTTCTATAGGGTTCATGTCAGGACTCTGAGCAGGCCAGTCCATTACGTATACTTTCTAATCAGCCAGATAATTCATGACCAGCTGTGCCTTATGGCAGGGAGCATCATCCTGCATAACACTGGCTTTTAGATACCAGAATTGTGCAACACTGGCAACACATATTGTTCTAAAACATTCTTGTATACAGTGGAATTTACTGTAGTATTTATGGTGATGTACCCTGTCATGATATCATGTCGAATACCATCACGCAACCTTACCTAATTTAACAGTGTGTTCATGCAGTTAAGATCCAAACTTTCGCCTTTTCTTCTTATTACAAATTGTTTTCCATCACTGTCAAATACAATAAATTATGATTCGTAACTGAAATAAACTTTTTTTCAAATTTTCTTCTGACCATATAACATGCTTTTTTTGCGAACGCCAATCAAGCTGCTTAGTTTTTATTTTACTTATAAGCGGCATTGTCCGAGGAGATCTTGCAAAAATACCTATTTCGTGCAACATTCTGAACCCAGTTTGTCGTGAAACATCTGTGACACCTTCCATTTGTTTAGAAACGTTGCTAGCTGTAAGGAAACAGTCTTTTAACACTAAGCGTTGTATAACTCTGTCCAATTTTGCCGTGGTCTTTCTTGATCTACCAGATTACTTTGTGTTACTTAACCTGTCAGTTTCTTTATAGAGTTTAAAAACTCGACTTACAACACCTTTTGAACGTTTCACACGTTTTCCGATTTCTTCTATTGTAAACTTTTCCTTTCTTAATTTGACAATCTTTGCTTTGTCGCTTAAATCAGTTTTATTTCTTTTTGATATGATTGATGTTGCGTGACTTGCAGCAGTGATTATAATTAAAGTTTAGAATATTTATTTTACAAAAAAACTACCGTCGAAAACTTTAAACAATCATGTTTTCTTAATGTTCTTTAATTGTGGACAATTGAAATATGTAAAATGGTGGATAACTTTAATAATATTATTTTAATTCATCTGAAAATCTCGGTAATAGTCTAACTACACACTTTACATAAGTAGTGAACTTTTCTCAGATATTAAAATATAATTTATTTTAGATTAGGAAGATTTTATTTGTGTTCCTTTATTTTGCACGGTACGTTACTGTATATATATATATATATATATATATATATATATATATATATTTATCCACAATTTAAAACCTACAAATTGCTATCTGGTAAAAAATCGCTCTCTATTAGCAACTCCGACGCCGGTAAAGTACTTCTTATTTTACTTTCATTTATCACGTTTTTTTTCTTTTCATGCTTTTCTTTTTGTTTCTGTTTCGTGTTTCCGAATAAACACCTTTTTCGACGCTACATATTTTGCAGGCATTTTTTTATTTTGGTTCTCTCCTTTTTTCAGAAATTCAATATCTTCACTTTTTTTCTGAAAACGTTCGTTGATCCGAACGAAACCGGTCAATCTGCTTTCTATGTTTACTTTTTGTTTTTCAAAATTTCTACTTCTCTACATTTAATTTCATGATATATCGAGTATTTTACCTTTATATATATGTATATATATATATACATGTATATATATATATATATATATAAATATATATATATATATATATAAATATATATATATATATATATATATATATAATTTATTTTCATCATTACAAACAAACTAAGAAATAAAGAGACGAAGCAAGAAATGAAAGTGATGCTAACCAGTCTAATAAATAGAGCAGCAATACAATGGAGATATACAATGGAGATTCTTACATAATAGCCCGCCTTCCTGGCACATTTTAAGAATACAACTTTCGGTCTATGGCGGCCTTTAATAACATTCCCAGCAGAAGAACCTTGCGAGGTGACACTTTGGAGCGACCTCTTTCCTGCTATGCTACAAATGCATCGCAGAAGAAAGGACGGAATCCTTTACCAATATTGAACACCCGGCAGGCATATTGGTTACGAATGAGGATTAATGACTTGAAGGAATTAATTCACAGCGAGGGCTCTTAAGTCCAAGTTTACAAACTACTCCATAGCTTTAACAATAATATTTGAGAAATGAACTTGGGTAGAGCTTCGTATGTGTGTGGGTGAGAGTAATAGAGACAAAGTGAGGAATAAGAGGGGGGAGAGCGTGATATCGTTGACCAAAATGCGCAGGCGACTTGAAGATACCGCTGTTAAAATCGTAAAAGCCAGTATTCTAAATGTCTTCATACAGTCGAGTCAATATATATATATATATATATATAAATATATATATATATATATATATATATATATATAGTTTGCAGGTTCGAATAGTTTCGATAAGAATTCAAATCAGAGAGCTCTATGTCCGTTCAAACAGAGCATGAATAAGTTTTGAGGTTGAAATAGACTAGATATACACTTGGATTGAAAACACTATAACTTAATTCGACCTTAACTCGGTCTCCTCGGATGTGTTTACAACCGCAATTCAAACCTAAATTAAAGAGTGTTAACACAGGTTATATATATATATATATACACATGCTTACAGATGTGTGTTCAGTTTCAATGAAAACTGTGTTTCAATATCCGTGTGTATGAGCAATTCTTACAATAAAGCACTAAAAGCCACAAATTATCACAGTGTTACCTTCGCCTAGGAGGTTAAGTTTTCTGTGAAGTTTGTTTGTTTACAGCCAAACGTCTATATCAGTGGGAACTCGCCACCAAACCTTGTTAAAACATCGGTCATCGTGTAATCTCTAAATGATTTAATGTTGGGATACCGCATTTCAAGATAAATGCCACGGATAAGTACAAAGTCAATCTTTTAGCTATGAGTACTTTTCTGGTAAGCGTAGAGGCACGTTACAGGGCCCATATTGTAGCAAATGAAATCCAGGCTTGCATCTGGACTATACAATCTTCGCTTATGTTTGAAAATTTAGCGAAATTTCAAGTTCATTTTTAAAATTTAATTATGGATCTAATGCTCTTTGATAACAGTAATCACTATGCTAAATTTCAGCCTGAGCAGATGAATATTATGTTTATTTATCCACGTTTTTATTTAATAGTTCATATAATATGGAGAACAAAGACCCATATAACATATAGCCATATAGTTACGTTGTCCGTCGAAACTCTGCAGTCTACCGAATAACTAATTTTCTTATTACTAACTATGCGTTCGACTATGGTTTGGCGATGAGCGTTATCTTGGCAAAATCGATTTTAGTGTTGCCCACGTTGTCGATCTAATATTCTCTTCAGTGTTTATAAAGGTATAGATATTTACTGATATTATTATTTTAAAATAATTGTGCACCAAAATATTTGTAGACACCGTTTTCTTAAAAATAGTATTGCTACCACTACCTGTTTTTTAAGTTATGCCATGGGAACGTGCTCTCTGTTTTATTAAATTATATAAAGCTTACCGAAAAAAAACGATTATCTTAAAAATCTTAATCAAGGTGCACGCGTAAGCAGATGAATACAGAGAGTAGAGAATTAAAGAAATATCGTTTAATAAATATGCTTGAAAACGTGAAAAATATAGTAATTCATGAAACTACTTCGCCGTATATATAATATATATATATATATATATATATATATATATATATATATATATATATATATATATATATATTATATGTTATGGGTTATCCTCTGATTCGATTCATACTCTAAGCGTGACAACACTACTCACGTCTAGACGACATGGATAGCCATGATACGGCGAAACAGTGTTGTAAATGACTATATATATATATATATATATATATATATATATATATATACATACATATATATATAAATTTATAAATTAATATATATATATGTATATATCTATCTATCTATCTCAATATATATATATATATATATATATATATATATATATAATATATTTTTAACGTTTTCAAGCAATACACTTGTATATAGAATAGAATTGTCTACGTAACAGACAGCGTAAATCTAAAATGTAAACATAAGCAATATAATATATATGTTCCAAGTTATCTAGCGATCGTGGTTTGGATTACGTGTGGACACAAATCACATCTAGACATTATATACGTCGAAACAGCTAGCTGCGGATAACAATATGCATATATATATATATATATGTTTGATGCATGTTCCTTCAGTTGTTGACTACTCTTGACAACAGCTGTCTATGACAAATTACAACTCTCGCTGATTTATCATATTTTTGATAGTGGCCGTGTGGGTCAAGTCGTCGGAATTTGGGTTATTACATGGCTTGTTTTCGGTGTTTCGAATCCTGCGACCGGTTTGAATATTTATCTCTACGCTGACGATTCCCGGAAGGATGAAAACGCATACGTATGTAGATAAACACAAATATATATATATATATATATATATATATATATATATATATATATATATATATATATATATATATATATATATATATAATGGACTGTCCCGTCGATTTCGGGTGCCCGCGCGTGAATTTGTAATTGCAAGGGTTGCGCGATCCCAGCAACCGCTCTGCTGAGTCGGTATTGCTTGATTCCAATGGCAAGTAGTAGTACAAGACGACTGGAAACAATGCCGAGATAAGCAGAGAGCCCATACAGCACCTGGTATTCCTAAATGGTCACCTTCACTTCGGTGATCTAACGGGAATATATATATATATATATATATATATATATATATATATATATATATATATATATATATGCATGTGTGTGTTTGTTAGTTGTAACGAATATCAATCCGTGCATTTTCTTCTTTGAGTATACACTGTGCGTTGGTATGATAACACTATTTGTAATTGTGTCTTGCCCTCTCTCTCTCTCTCTCTTTATATATATATATATATATATATATATATATATATATATATATATATATATATATATATATATATTAATGTCGTTTTATAAGCCATGGTCAAGTGCATTATACGTCGACTTCTTTGATGCGCATTTTTCTTACCACTGGATGACAACTTCCAAGAGGATGAGCAAAAGCAAAGTATAAGTACAATCCGTTTTTTTTTCTTGATGAAAATAAGTTCGACACGTCAGAAGCGAAAAGACCGGTAGCCATTTTCTCAAAACTTATATTGTACTAGAATTCTTTACGTCTTATCATTTAAATCCGTCCTCGCATCTCTATAAAATGTTAGGTCCGTCTGACAGACAGTAAGTCTATCAAGCTTCAGATTAAAAATAATTTCTTTGATCTGCCAGCCTTTTGTTTTAAATAACATTTTCTTCAACAAAAAAAAACTTCAGCTGAAATGGACGAATACTATTTAAGTTGTGTCCAATTATCTTCCAAAGAACATCTGTCCATCTTTTTTATTTCGTCTATAACACTTCAATTTGAAATTCAATTTTTTGGGTGCCGGTAATGCTATTATTTTCATTGGTTTTTAACATTTTAGTTCGAAATATACTTAACATTCAACCACAAATTCTTTTCTTTTGAAATATGATTTTTTTTTGCTAAACGCGCAGTTTAAATTTGGAATGTATCAGTTTTTCTAATTTTCAATCACCCCAATCGTTTCGACATCAGTAGGTACTGTTAATTAAGGCCCACATTTATAGGGGCATGCTCAGTTAAGAGTTCTGCAGCGATATATGTGTTTACATTACATTTACATTTCTGCGTGTTGTTACAGTAAAGGAAACAAGAAGCAGGGCGACAATTCCAAAGGCTTGAACATGGAGAAAATAATTTATTAGTGTAAAAACACATCCAGATTTACGGTATGAGATTTAACTGACCGTCAGGTTAGACGGGTGTAATTACGTCGAGAGAGCACGAAAGCAGCAAGTTCGTCAGAGCACATTCTATTGAATTACTTGAAAAATAAATCCAGGAACGCAACAATTCGGCGATGGAGCAGACGGCTGGATCCTGGTAGACAGTGTGCGACCTTTTAGATTATGGACTCTTTTTATTATCCTATCAAAGAGAGAGAGAGATGCTATTGAGTTGAGCATCAGCCGAGATGTAACAAAGATACTCTATGACTGAGCGGATGGTGGCTTTGTAGAGAAATCGGATACTGGCAAGTGTGATAATTTTTCTGGAGTGTTAGAAAAATATCCATTTCCTTGCAGCAGCCTTGGCAGTATCCTCTATGTATTGACCAAGGAGTTTGAATGTTAGACTCACGGGTAGAGTGTTATTAGCCATGGCAATCGGTGTTTGAAAATGTATGATGCGTCCAACGACTTATATTAAACAACATGTCTCTCGTGCGAAATTTTAAATAGAATTTTTTCGGTTCGTCACGTTTATGTTTTAATATCATTTTCGTTTATCCGTCACGCTTCAGTTTGCAAGCAATGTACTCTTGTCTGTCACACATTCACACACAAGTTTCAAGTAGCATATTTGTCGGTGTGCCGTTTTCAGTTTGCAATAGCTTTTTTTACTTTATGTGTCCAAAATAATGTGTTTTGGTCTGTCACGCTTAAGTTTAAGATCGTATTCTTGTCGGTTTGTAAATCTCACGTTTGAATAACATTTTCGTTCGTCTATGAAGTTTTAGTTAAAAAAAAAACATTCAGGCGCTTATGCCACGCCTCAATCTTTAGATAGTATTTTCACTGCTAAACGCGCAGGTTGAATGGACGGATCTTGAGCGTATCCGTTTTCTTATATATCTTTTTTGTCTTTGATTGTGATTGATATTTTCTTGCCAGAGTAAAAAAAATGTGATCAAACAGTTTCTCCTTTCGGGTTGATCTTCTTGTCTCTTTAGATAACATCTGTCGATAGAAACACAAGATCAAAAGGGCCGGGAATTGTTGATGTGTATTTATCGTAGATGTAGCGATGAAACTCTCTGAATAAAGGAGGTAAAAAAAACGTTGATGAGAACAAAAAGTCAGCCATTTTTTTTTCAAATCTGAATCTCAGGTTGTACTTTATTTCTTTCTTATTAACTTTTTCTTATTTATTTCCCGTCTTTTCTTTTATTAATTTCCTCCTTTCTTCTTACTTATGAACTTCATTTCTTTTATTTTTATCTTCTTAATTTTCTTTCCTCTCTAAGTTTCTTGGTTTTCTTATACAACATACAGATTTCCTTGAGGAGTCGGTAGGATTTTCTTTGTTAATTTCTTTCGTGTTTTTTATCTGTATTTTTTTTATCTTTGTTTAATAATCCATGATATTATGTGTATTATACTTTTATGCGTTTGAATATATTTTATTTGATATTAAAATTATTTTCACATTGTTTAAATATGTTTTTTCTAAGTTTTCCTTGCAACTTCTTCCGCTTGTACTGATTATTTTAGAAGAATATATAACGACAGCATAATGGCCCCCAGTGTGGACTACGAGATAGGTAATCCGAGTTGGAATACAGTTAAATCTACGGAGCTTATTTTGATAGTTAAGAGATACTAATATATAACAAGGGATTTGCTTTGCCAACCACGATTTCTAGCTTAAAGAGAGCGCATTTTACATTAGTCAGGATTTAAGTTGCTTCTTTACTCATACTGCTAGCTCTTGGAACTACTTTCTTGCTCACTGTTCCCCGAACCGTATAAACATGCAGTCATTAAAATCCAATTTTAACAAACATCTTTCAGCCCAAAACCTAACCCAGGTTACATCCTAAAAATATTGCCTCTATCACAACTACCTGGCACCAGTGACAATATGCATTGTTTTAAAAGATTAATATATATATATATATAAGGAAATACTTAGTCAAACCAAATCACTTGTTAAGTGACAGGGGTAATAATTTTAAGTATTCAGCAAACGATTTAAGTCAGTTAGTGAGATGTAGTTCTGTATTCTTAAATTATGCCAAAAAATAATAGTTGGTTAAAGTTGTGTCAATAGGGCAACAGCTAGACGCTAGTGTGTTAAAATCAATTTAAGAACGGCATTTTCCATAAGGTTAGAATAAATAAGAGAATGGAAAATTCCATTTTTAAATCGAGTTAGATGTTAGGAGTAAGTTTTAGTAGATTACACCACAAACAAGAAGGGGATTTTGATACGTGTCGAATGAGCTGATTAGCTTTTTTTTTTACTGGGCGCTAGCATTGATATAAAAAGTGGTCGTGTTTATGAATAGCTATTTCACTCCCGCTATAAGCGATGCTTTGGTATATTATGTTTGTGAACACATCTATTCTGTAATAAAGAATAGAAAGATCATGAAAGATTACTAAACCATAAACTATTGTGTTTGCTCCTTATTAAATGAACATGTATTACGTATAGGAAAATAACGGGAATAACAAGGAGATATAAAAAACAGCTATGACGTGAAATAATAGCAATACTATCATAAACTATTATTTTAAATTGCCAAACTTTGTTTAAATGATATGTACGTCGCTAATAAAACTCTAATAAAGTATTGCACTCAGGCATAGGCATTTAATTTGGATTTTAGTATTGTGATTGGGAGGAATAAAAAGAAGAGTGATAAAACCAATAAAAAGAATACACTATTGTATAGATTAAGCAAATAAGTGTGTATTATTTAACTAAATCGAAGATTCAGGGGGTAATTTAATTAAACAAATAAGAATAACTTAGTTCATTTATAACTGTAATGAATACATTTTAATATTTTAACTCACCTTGAAAACTGATTTTAAATAAGCCAGAATTAAGAAATAATGGTAAAACGACCGACCAAGAGATTTTTAATAATTATCTGATAAAATAAATGACAAAATATGTGTCTCTATCTCTCTGGGGGTATGTTTGGTCGATACTTGATAGATTTAACAGTCGCCTATACACTTTTAGTTTACTCAACGTGCTAGTTCCTCTTCTTGTCTACACGACCTACGGCGAATTTTAACCTACACGTTTCCTACTTATTCCACGTTTTACATGTTTGCTCCAACTTCTCCTTTTCTTACATGCACTTCCGTAAAACTACTTCAACAATTACACTAACTAATATTCCCCTACTCTCTCTCTCTCTCTCTTCGCTTCACATTATCTTCCTTATACTGGTTATAAACGGGACATATCAACGAAAAACCGCTTCCCATTAAGATCTAAAGACAAACTATATAGCCGCTCCTTTCGTATTTTTTCAGACCAAATATAACAATAACATTACAAAAAGAACAGACAATACTAAACACCGATTCAATAAATAAAAATAATAAAATACATTAATGAAAAATAAACAAACATGTTAAGTCGATAAAAACATATTTGAATCAACTCTTTCAGCTCCATATTGAACAATTAATCCGATACATAACTTTATTCCCAAGAACGACAACGAAAAAGCACACTAGTTTCAATGCCCCAAACAGTAAACTATACAGCCACACCTTTCGTATTTTTTCAGGTATAATAATAACATTACAAAAGAACAGATAATTAAATAAATAAACTTGCTAACAGATAAATAAATAATAAATAAAACCTCCTAAAAAATGAAGGCCCCCCTTGAGCCTTAGTTAATCGCTTCCCACACCAGAGGTTTTTCGGGAACACCCTAAGAGATGAACCGTTTTTTCTGTCATTGTTGACGCCATTCCCTGTCAGGCGTGCCTGCAATCTTTTCAGCTTGCCGATGATTCCACTGGGCACGAAGATTTACTAAAGATGTCTAAATCTGCCCTTTTGGATGAAACCGCGGTACATTGCTGAAATATGTAATATACAGCATCTAAATAAATTATATTAGCTCTCTTATATAGTCGAGCACTTTATGTGATTTCTTTTCATATACAACCTGACACTCTCTCTCTCTCTCTCTCTCTCTCTATATATATATATATATATATATATATATATATATATATATATATATATATACATGTGTGTGTATATATATGTATGTATATATGATGGACTCTCCCGTCGATTTCGACGTATGAGTGCCCGACCTGGGGCTGCCCGCGCGTGAATTTGTAATAGCAAGGGTTGCACAAATTCCAACAACCGCTCTCATGAGTCAGCATTGCTTGATTCCAATAGCAAGTAGTAATACAAGACGACTGGAAACAATGTCGAGATAAGCAGAGAGTACATACAGCACCTGGTATTTCCAAATGGTCACCTATTTAGTACTGGGCAGGCTTAACTTCGGTGATCTAACGAGTACCGGTGTGTCAACGTGATTGTGTATGTATATATATATATATATATATATATATATATATATAGAGAGAGAGAGAGAGAGAGAGAGAGAATGAAATGAGAGTGTGTTTTAACATGTAAGTACTTTCATATTTAGATACATGTGTTTTATGTGAATAATCTACGGTGCTGAAAACTAGAAAATTCCTGAAACATAAATGTAAAGATCAAACAGGATTAGAATCCTGACTTCAGCTAGCATCGTCTGTACAATCTGATTACAAAGACTCTTACAGTTTCTGAAGTTTTAAATTGTACCCAAGTAATTACCGTCGTTCTTTTTTTTTTATATTTTGATTTTAATGCTGTGCCAAAGTGTAAACTTTGATTGAAATGAATTAAATAAACACGAATAGTTTTCCTTTTTTCTCAGATTATGTAAACATTTTAAAATAACATTGGTGACGGCTATGCATATATTACTCATCTCTGTAACTATAAGTAAAACAGTACAGTAGACTATCTCTATATTGGTAGGTTAAATATAATTAGAGAAGAAAAACTCCGAATAAAATATATCCGTGTTATTTCTAAAGATAGAGTGTGCTAAACTGAGTCTTCATAAAATGAAATCGTAAGCTATGTAGGTATAGTTCTTCTGAGATAAAACAAGACGGATATGTAATTACATTCTTTGGAGGTAGACAGTGCCAGCATTCTCGCGTCAGATAAAACGCTAGTGATGTTGATATACGGAATGATCGAACCGCGACTAGCTAAATAATTTACGACTAAGCACGATTACACAACTTAAATTTCTATGAAGAATCATACATATCTAGTATTTATGATTTGTGAAAACGCCATTATGAGTTGTGCTTTTTTTTCTACATCTCTTTATCTTAATCTGTCTTCCTCAACTTCGCTCTCTCTCTTTTCGGTCTCGCTCTTTTTCGTTATCGCTCTCTGAACAGGCGGGTAAAATTAATTATCCCCCCAAAACAGTTTTGCATCACATGTATGTCCTCTTACGAAGATTAAAATCAAGATATAATGCTGGGAAAACTTATGCCTGAGACGATTCTTCTCATTTTTTTGTCAAAAATCCATTACATCATGTTGATGCTGGTAATAGTGTAAAATGTAAGGCTTCAGCTTAAAGAGGCATCAGAAGAAATTAAAATTCGCGAAATATTCCAAGTCTTGCTTACATAAAGAACATGGATTTTATTCAATGAAAATCTGTAACATTATAATTTTCAAATTGGAGGATGTGCGCATAATGAACCTGTAAAATACAACAAATACAGTAAAAAAAACTGTATAATACCTATGGTTACAATGTCACAAAACTGGAATTACGTTAGGTTTCTACCCCTATTGTTATCTCTGTTGTATAAAAGTTAATTCAAGTAAACATAACCCTCATTACGATATCTTACACCTAGCAGTAGGTTTCCTGAATTTATAATTGTCGGTAATTTATTCATGAATGAATTCTGTCCGTACAAGTATATACACATATATATGTATATTCGTAACTGTATATATATATATATATATATATATATATATATATATATATATATATATATAGAGAGAGAGAGAGAGAGAGAGAGAGAGAGAGAGAGAGAGAGAGAGAGAGAAGAAAAAGAGTGATAAATATGCGACGATTGTCCAAATTTATTTCAATTTTCAATGCAAGGTGTATTCAGTAATAAACTAGTGTTTATTATTTTTTCCTTAAGCCAAGGCTTTTCAAAGATTGAAATCTCATCATCAGAGGAGAACTGCAGATGGATAAGTTGGCTTTCGAAAAAACACAAGTTAAAATATTTGAAAAATATGAAAATTATTATTAAAATAATTTTTGTTAAAAAAACGCAGTGAATGAAAAGAAAAGTTCCGTGAAAAATATATGCAGATTGTCCCGGTGGTAAATTTCCGTTGAAAAGAAGTCAGATGAATTGTTGAATGTGAAGAAAACTCTTTGCGTTGGGGCAGTGTGGGGAAAGTGCTCAAAATATAGGTAAGTCCAGACGCACTTAAAGGGGATTGAAAAGAGAGAAACTGGCCATTTTTTGATATACTTCCAGGACCAAATATGGCATATGATATCTCGTTCAAGGATTAAATCCAAATGAAACAAAAAAGGCAAAACGGTTAACGATTTGGGGTCAGGGGGGAGGGTTTATGAGGTACGTGATTGTTTAAATAGCCGCTTTGTGATTTGGGAGGAAATAAAAAAAGAAGGAAAAGGAACAGGAAGAAAGGGTTGGTATGGGGATGAAGTTAAAGTGACAGGGTGGTTGAGGGTGTGGGCGGGCGGTAGGATATATGTTTTGGAGGGTCGGATTAATCTGAAGCGGGATGGGAGTGTAGAGATTGCTGATTCTAAAAATAGAATTCAAATGAGTGAGCTTCTAACATTTCAGAGGTGACAAGTGAGGCAGCTAAAACGAATAAAATTGTAGTTACCGGTTAGGGTTTCTGGGGGTTTAAAAAGGGTTAAAATAGAAGTAGTTAAAAGCATGGTAAAATAAATAGAGGTATGAGAGAGAGTGAATGATTAAAATTAAAAATTAAAAATTAAAATTTAAAAAGGAGCTAGGGAGTAGTTAATTTAAAAAAACTAAAAAAAATTATTTTAAAACCAAGATTAAGGGTTATATGAATAATTAGAAGGGACATTAAATGACCAAGGAGAAAGAGGGGAAATGAATTAATGGATAAAGAGTTAGTTAAATCAAAGATCAGGTCTGTCCTACTCAGTTATATTGAAATTTAGGAGAGGGGAACAGTAAAAGGGATAAGGATAGATTGTTTGAAACAGCTTGTTTCGATTACTAGTAATAGGGGTGGGATTTGGTTGGTTCAATAAAAACTTGAGTGCAGTGTCAGTGTTATTATCTATAGTTTAAATGGTGAGTGAGTCGTAACAGGGTGA
The DNA here is from genome assembly GCA_963556195.1 of Sepiola atlantica. Lineage (NCBI taxonomy): Eukaryota > Metazoa > Mollusca > Cephalopoda > Sepiida > Sepiolidae > Sepiola > Sepiola atlantica. The sequence goes on from OY744522.1 coordinate 124,791,518, forward strand.
CAATTAACAATTACAGTTTAAAATAAAATTAGATATATAAGGCAAGCTTGCAAGGGGTTTCCAAATAGATTGAAAATATGATTTGAGGGGATGGGGGTGAAATTGGTCAAAGATAAAGTAAAGTTAGCAAAAGAGAATATACCGATAGAAAATGGCTCGCGAGTAGTTAGAGGGATTAGGATTATTCAGAATAGGCCAAAATAAGTAGTTATGCAACTAGCCTGAATCAATCAATTAGTTAAAATAACATTTTTTCAAGGGGGGTATAGAGGCTATTAAGGAGATAGGATAGAAATGCTAGTAACAATTGAATTTATATGTGTTATGGGCCAGGGTTGGATTGAAAAATTAAGCAAACTTACATTTTGAAGCTAGTGTGTTAGAGATCTAATAAGAATTACAGGGGGATATAAATGGACCCAATTGGAGGGGAATTCGAAGATCGTAGTTAAAAAGAGGACAACAAATTACAGGGGAAGGTGTTGCTATTAGGAGGAGTCCAATATAAGGACGATATAGTGGATGTGTGGGGGATAATAAGAAAGTGAGAATAAGAGGCCATGAAGGAGTTTGTAGATAGGTTTACGGACAGGGGAAAAAGTGATAAATATTAGAGGTTAGGAGTAGAGCAGAAGTAAAAGGATAACCGGAGCTATATTGCAGATGAGGTATAAAAGTCTAGATATTAGATATGTTAATGATCGGTAGGAAGTAGGAGGAATAATGTTAGTTCAATCTACTATAGGTGTTACGGGTAGATATAGTTGTTAGGTGCAATGGGAAGGAACACTTTATTGGGAGGGTTAATCGGTGAGATTAGGGGCGTTAAGAATAGAAGTTACAAAATTACCCAGAGATATAGTTTAGAGATTTGTCAGATGCTAAAAAACGGGGGGAGAGTTATTGGCTGGGAGGAGGAGTGTCAAAGGGGGTAATGAAATTAATGTATTTACATTTTCGCTTGTGTCTGCAATTTGAAATAAGTTAATTTTTGGAGTTAATAACATTTAAGTTCTTCTGTGCAGTGGCTATCATATAAGTTTCCAAGGTACATAGTTGGCAGAAGGTAGAACCAGGAGTATATGAGTTTGACTTTTTTAATATAGATTAACTTAGGGAGTAGGGGATCTTTTTGATGTAAACACTTTTTATTAGGTTGGAAAGAGAAG
>OY744522.1:124795186-124870186 GCA_963556195.1 Sepiola atlantica
CATCGCCAGCCACAGTAGTCCTTGCTCCCTCCACCCTTCCCCTTTTCTCCCACTCATTTTCGTCACTCATTTTCATTCTCTAACAAGTACGGACGTCCAGCAAAACGCTGCCATTATTTTTCATTTTATTTTATTTTTCTTCCCAACATGTCTACCCCACATGTATCTGTGCTTGCATGATATCTTTTCCCTATGTCATCATCCTGATGAAGTCTTATAAATAAAGACGAAACGTTGATGTACACATAAAAAACATCCAGTTTTTGGTTTTCCTTTTTCATTTAACCATCACGTCGGATTACCTTCATCCTTCTCTTCCCATATATATATATATATATATATATATATATGTGTGTGTGTGTGTGTGTATGTGTGTGTGTGTTACGTGAATGACTATTTTAAAATCGAATTATAAGAAAACTAAATAAATAGGTGAATCGAGACTGACCCGAAAACTAATCGGTTTACAAGGGGGCACAACCGAACGAAGACACGGGGTTACTACTTACGATCGATAATTCATGACTTCACTTATTTTTTCTAATATAATTATCTATCAGTTATGAAAAGAACACAATATTTAATAATCAAATTCTCTTGTTGTTTTGTCAACACACAATTTAATTAACTTTAAAATAACTTTGTTTAACGAAAATACTGTCAGCAAAAAAAGCACAAACACTTGACAGAAGTTAGTAATATTTACTCGTGCTGTAAATTTAGGATATATATATATATATATATATATATATATATATATATATAGTCATCCACATAGAGATTGTTTCGATGTTTCACAGCTCATTAGTGCGGCTAGGCCAGTTAGTGACTCAAGCTCGGATTGAAACTCAAACGTCGAGCTGACAGTCGGCGCTTCTACCCCCTGCGCTATTATACAACACTGACTGAATGTAAGAAATATCTCAATGTAAACATTGCAAGTGTCGGGAGCTCCTTAGCAGTTGGCGATATCCTTACAAAATAAGCTCTACCCGGGGAGTAGGCTTTATATAGTCATCCACATGCAGACTGTTTAGCTGTTTCACAGCTCATCAGTGCGGATAGACCATATATATATATATATATATATATATATATATATATATATATATATGTATATACGGTGTGTAGATCAACCTGCAGATACTATAATTCCTGGTCTAAATAAACTAATGAGTACTGGTATTAAATGCGCCCCTATTTACTTGCTCTCCTCTAAGACAGAGTTAGACACAAGGTGGCTTTTTATGTGGGCAAGTTCAGCACCCATAAATGGGGGACTTTAGATTGAAACAAAAGAAAAATACGTGACTCAGTCTAGATTGATGTTATTCTTCACCGACTTTAGACAGAAAAGGTGAAGTGGAGTATGGTCGTTAAGAGATTACTTTACAAATTTGTGTCCTATATGGTACTGTTCGGGGCATTATGTTTGTGCAGTTTAGAAGGTTGGATGATAAGATATCACGATAATAGAAACGTCAAAAGGGCTGGAAGAAATGAATTTAGGGGTGGTGATATGAGTACAAAATAAACATGAAATCAATAAATTTGCTAAAGATTGGTTATGTCACAACTATACAAATGTAAACATTTTTAACTTACCATGCGCAAGAAAAAAACGGACATGCAATCCCGAAGTCATAAATGATCACCTCTTAATTACAAAAGAGAAAGCAGTCGTAACAGACTAACAAGCAAAATAGGCATATGAACAATGCGTCCAACACAAACTAAAATCTGTGATTAGAAATACCAACAGAAAAAAATAACTAAACAGTGTAGCAAGAACACTCTAAAGAAATCGCAAAGATAACGCAACACAAAAACGCACATATACGCCATTCGTAATAGCTGTTTATTCTCATATACACCAAACGTAATAGCTGTTTATTTACAAAACAAATATTCTATTCGCTAGTCATTCATGGAGTTAAACCAATTACAACTTAGTTGTACTTGTAACGAAATATTTAATAACATTTATTAATGTTATTTCTTTCTATCACACATCTACGACCGACGGAGCAAAAGACACCGACTCGTTTTGAAAGATGTTCTTCTCGTGCGTGACATGTAGTAGTAGTAATACACATTTTGTGCGAGGATGTCCGCAGCAGTCTAATCTATTTTAGACCTCATTCATGTGAGTGTATTCACCTGCTAATTAAGCCAATAAAAAGCTATCATTCACATATACATCGTTCTCCATTAATGTTAACATCTGGAACAATACAAGATAACTAATGTTATCCAACTATGAGTCAAAGGTCAAAACCCGTTCGTGCAGTTTATACTATTATATGCGAATAATATGACATTTTTAAGCAGTTTTGTGAATTAAATACTATTATGTGTCAGCCAAAGTCAAATGAGAGTTCGAACCAGGCCAGTTAAGGAAGCAGGCTAAACGTATTCGTTTCAGCTTCTAGTATGATCAGGTATTGGATATCAATGTAAGCTTAAATATATGTAAAACACAGAGACATCTAAAAATTATTGTATGCACATATGTAAGAGCGCCCGATAACACCTAGTGCCCCTACATTAACATCACTAATCTTACACTTGTTGTAAATGCTAGGTTACATATTTGGCTGTTACTGTTATAAATAGGTTAAAATAGAAATCTACAAACAATCTATTTTGGAGGAATAAAGTCCGACGTTCATAATCCATACACACGCACCCCCACTCCAACCCCGGCTACCATATTCACCCATACCCCCCAAACACACATACACACACACACATATATATATATATATATATATATATATATATATATATATATATATATATATATATATATGTATATATATATATATATACATACTTATTTATTTCTATATAAAACCGTGAATGAATATTGTATATACTGATTTGTATAGGTTGTTCCAGCATCTTGTGTTCTGTTATCTCGGCAAGAGTAGAAGTAATTAAGGTCCCGGTGTATGACACCGCGCGCTTTTATTGGCTTGTATTGAGAACTGAATAATCACGCACTCAATTATGACCTCTTCCCCAGAATGCTCCACAATCTTTATTATCTGAACTGCCCCCGGTAAATTTAGTGGGCCGAAACGATTTGTGCACCAATGACAATGTTAAATAAAGTCAAGTGAAGCATGATGTTATTTGTCCAGTGACTTTTATAAGTGCATACATAATATATATATATATATGTGTGTGTGTGTGTGTTTGTGTATATATATATAGAGAGAGAGAGACAGACAGACAGAAAAATATGATATAAATGATATAATATATATATATATATATATATATATATATATATATATATATATATGAAGCAATCCAACAAAAGATATAAGCGTCAACTAATATCTTATAATTAGTGAAACATCCGGATAAAAAACTGAAGCTCAATATACTGGATAGAGCATTAATATTATAATATAAAATGAAGTAATAAAATAAGGTGTCAATCAAATTTTATTAGAATTGAAAGTTCATGCAAAGCATCCTTAAGTCCTTAGCTCATGAGTTTTCAAAGATAATTCTTCTCTTCAGAGGACCATTACCGCAGTTATACTACTACAGGGAATAAAATTACGCTTTGAAAATATATAAAATTATATACACAAATACATAAAAATACATAACATCAAACATATCAATCCAAAAACATACTTTTGTTGAATCCATACAGTCCATCCAGGTCATACAAGTTGAGAAGCATAATCAGGAAGGACATTACTCCAAGATACAAACAGCTGTTTGTATCTTGGAGTAATGTCTACATCTTAATTACTTAGGAAGTGAAATAATCGAAATAGTAGTAGTAAGTAAAAACAACGAACACTGCAATCACCAATAAACACAATTACATAAACATACATTATATACACATATATATATATATATATATATATATATATATATATACATATGTATATATTTGTATACATATTTAAATGTTGAATTAAATTAAAGATAATTGAAATATTGTTAAATAATTATCTATCGGTATGATATAAAGCTCAATATATTCAATAGAGCAATCAATGCTAGAGATTAAATATGAGAATAAGAAATTGTAAAGATACAATTCTTATTAGAACATCAAAAGTTCAGAGCAAGGCGCTTCATATCTTTAATCCATTGATGTTCAAAGATAACAATTTTTCATTAGAGAATAAGGAAAACCGAGAATGTAATTGTAAATATCATCAGCAACATTTAACTTTGAAAAGTTTACATACTATGAAACAAAAATAAAGACAAAACGGTAAAGAGTCTTATGTGGAGATGAGAGCGTAGAGTCAGGGTGGATGCTGTCCAAACACACGTCAAAATAAAAAAGCTGCTATATTAGAAATGAATGGTTGAAAAAGAATAATACTGAAATTGTTTAGGAATCCAAATATTTTTATTAAGAGGCTGGTATTCAGACGACAATTGGTAACGTATAGTTTATCCTGTCCGTGCAATTGTTTGGTGCTGGAATTATCCGTTTCGCAGGATTCTGAATGAACTTTTTCAGTTAGAGTTCGAACACAAAAATAAAACATTTCGTATATATTTCTGTTCTAATATTAATTTCAAAGGTGCTCGTTACATGAGAAAAGTTTTGTAATAGTATACTATTTCTGATCATGTTCTTCGGCAATAGATGAAATATATTACTAATACAAATAAATATTAAACAAATGATTACCGATCAAATATTAAAAAAACATATAAAAAACTATTAAGATACCATGCGTAAATAAAGTTAGATATAGAAGACTGAGTAAGAAAGAAGATTAGAAGGGAAGGGGGTAAGGATATGGTTGGGTCTTACACGCAGGAGAAATCCACACCGTTAAAAAAGCGGAAACTTTCTAATTAAGGAGCGTTGTTGACCTGTGTCTCCAACATTTCATTCTCATTCACTCTCTCGCTCATATAGACCACTATTCTCTACCAGTATAGTAACTAATTCAAATATATCTATATAAATATATGTATATATATATATAAATATATATATATAGAGAGAGAGAGAAAGATAGATAGATAGGTGAATATATATATATACATATACATGAACATATATACATATATATACACATATACATATATATATATATATATACATTAAAGCAATTATAAATGATACATGTTAATTGACATGCAATTTATCGTAATATTTTAATTCAGTATTCATTATTTGTTATTACTAACTTAATTATTAAATGTGTAAATTGAATCATTTTTAACACGCATTTGGTCGTTTTACTATATAGATAGATAGATAGATAGATAGATGAATATATATGTACATATATATGAACATATATACATATAGATATAAATGATTATATATACACATATATATAAATATATATATGCATATGTTTATATGAATATATATTTGTATATATATATATGAATATATATATATATGTGTGTATATATACATATATATGTGTGTCTGTATATACACACACATATATATATATATATATATATATATATATACATTAAAGCAATTATAAATGATACATGTTAATTAACTTAAATACATGTGATTTATCGTAATATTTTAATTCAGTATTCATTATTTGTTATTACTAACTTAATTATGAAATGTGTAAATTGAATCAATTTTAACACGCATTTTGTCGTTCTCAAAATATAGAATATGTTAAAGACATGAAATAGAGATGTTATAAGAATTATTGAAATATACGAGACATTACTGACAGACTGGTATGGAACAACACTATTGCTTGTAATCCTAAACATAAGCTAAAAGTTTTATGTTATGAGCAAATGTTATTTAATCCGAGATGAGATAAATAAAATCACAGGGAAAACGGCAGAAATCACATGACTTCTACCATTTAGCTATAATCCCTAAAAGACCTTACAGTTCGAGTAATATCTAATATATTTACTTACCTTTATTCACTCCAAACAAGGAACATATGATCTGAGACGTAAATACCTACTGTGATTTAGGGGCATCTAAAGTGTTGACTTGGGCAGCAAGATATCTGTTAACTTTACATTTACATATCTGCATGTGTGTACGGTCAGGTAAACATGGATTTAGGAGAATATTGAAAGGCTGTCACTTTGAGAAAAAAGATATTAGAATTGTAAGCCTTATATCATCTGGAAACCTCTACAGTTAAGAGGTGCGATTTTTCTGATTGTCGGGATGGCCAACTGTATTTATGTCGAGGGGTCACCAGTGCAGCACGTTCGTTGTAGTGCATTCATTTAAAGTACTTATAAAACAAGCACAGGGATGCAACATCGAAGCGATGGGACAGGGCATGGAACTAGGTCGGCAGTTGTGGTGTAAATGAGGAAAAAGAAGAGAAAACAAGAACGACCGACCGCGTTTTTGCGTGGCTTACCTCGTGTGAAGAAGAAGGAAACAAGAATGGCCGACTTGTTTCTTTAAATGCCTACAGGGTGACTACGAGGTGTGCAAATGAGATGCTCCTGATTGGAAATGGAAGAGATAAAAGAGGAGTGATTGGGGGAGGAGGCAGAGGGAAGTTAGATTGCGAACAGAGAAGTTTGATCATAGGAGAAAAGTCGGATCCGTAGAGAGTGAAGAAAAACGTTGCAGAAATTCGTTTTCGGAGTGGATAGAAAGCGGAAGTACGGCCAGCAGTGTCGCGTATTACACAAGCTATTTCGGCAAATCGAGCAAATTACCATGGCTGAGTGGAGACTGAGCACTCACATGCTGAGACCCTTTACTGGGGAGGGTGACCTGATTAAGTGGCTGGAGAAATTAAAGATGGTGGCGAAGCTGCAAAAGATAGAAGATGTGGTCACCCTGCTGCCGCTATACTTAGAGGGGGAAGCCCTCACGATTTACCAGCAGATGCGAGATGAAGACAAGGAAGACCTTGCCTCAGTGGAGCAAAGGCTGAAATTGGCCTTCGCTGAGGGCCCATTCGAAGCACTTGGTAAGCTTTCCAGTTTGAGGTGGACCGGCGAGTCGGTTGACGTCTTTGCGGCAGAGATCAGGAGACTGGCAGGGTTGGCTGGTTACGTGGGGAGGAGCCTGGAGATGACGGTAAAGCTGTACCTAGTTAACGGCTTCCCAGAGGAAATCTCTACGAACATGCAGAGAATCACTGGGATCCATACTATGGAAGTGGACGATCTCTTGGTTCACGCCAGAGTCCTTGTGAAAAATGTTAAAAGCCCAATCGTGGCTGCAGCTGTGGGTGGAAATATGTGCATGAGGCCTCACTTGAATGAGAGGCAGCCGGCGAGGCGACAGGAGGGGAGACCTGCAATCAAGTACTTCCGGTGCCAGGGCCCTCATCTGATCAAGAACTGCAAAGAGCCGAGACCGGGGATCACGTGCTACCGATGTGGACAAGTGGGGCACCTTAGCCGCTATTGTGTTGCTGCACGGCACCAGGGAAACGAGTGAAGGGGAGCTATTGCGCCAGTGGTTACCCCTTCTGTGCGGAGATGGCGCATGATGGAACGTTGCCTCGGTTACCGGTAGTAGTCAATGGGAAGAAAGCCATAGCCCTTGTCGACACAGGCTGTACTACAACGTTGTTAGCGAGGAATGTCGCTAGGTCATGGAGCGGAACCAGGACTATTAGGACCGTGGATGGCAGGGATGTGAAGTGCCTAGGTGAGACGACAGCGGAAGTAATGGTGCAAGGGGTGTCCATTGGACTGCGAGCCTTAGTGTTGAATCATCTGGTCGGTGGTGTTGACGTGATTATAGGTATGAGTGCAATTAACCGACTGGGGGGCGCCACGTTACGAGGGAGCCAAGTGACGTTCGGACGTCTCGGCGCAGTGGGGATGGCAGGAGTGGAAGGTGATAGAACCATCAGAATACCAAAACCGGAGGTTTGCTGCATTGAGGACAAAGATTTCCTGGCAAAGTTTGATGGCGTGAGGTGGACGGTGGAATGGAAATGGATCTCCGGACCCCCGGAACTACAGAATAAAGTGGGCTGCTACGAAAACACCCTGCGAGGAGAAAAAAGAAAAGGATTTGAGGAAGAAGTGGAGAGGTGGATAAAAGAAGGAATTCTGAAACCGTGGACAGGGGAAGAAAAAGGAGTGTTGCCACTACTGGCGGTTGTTCAGCCTACAAAAAACAAGATTAGGCCCGTACTGGACTTCAGAGAATTGAACAGACACGTAGCCTGCCACACTGGAACGGGGATCGACGTATGTGAGGAGGTCATGAGGAAATGGAGAAGAATGGGACGGGCCACAAAAATTGTCGATCTGAAATCGGCATATCTGCAGATCCATGTAGATGAAAAACTCTGGCAGTACCAGCTGGTCCGGTACAAGGGGCGAGTGTATTGTCTGACGAGGTTAGGTTTTGGGCTGAGTTCAGCCCCCAAAATTATGACTGCCGTGCTGAAGACAGTGCTGAGCAAAGACCGTTCAGTGGAGGAGGCCACTAGTTCGTACATTGACGACATTCTGGTGGAGGAGGCAGAGGTGACAGCGGAGAAAGTAAGAAGCCATGTCGAGAAGTATGGGTTAACTGCAAAACCGGCGGAGGCCCTGGATGGAGGACGGGTGCTGGGGTTGAAACTAAGGCGAGATGGAAAAGAAAGCCTTGTCTTCGAACGAGGGAGTGTAATACCCGAAGTCGGATCTGAGCTGACGAAGCGAGAACTTTTCTCAGTCTGCGGGAGGCTGGTCGGGCACTATCCTATCGCTGGCTGGCTCAGGATAGCATGTAGTTTTATTAAACGACTAGCAGGCACTGCTGACTGGGAGGGCCGTGTAACGAAGGAGGTTATGAACATGCTGCAAGATATCATTGCGAGGGTGAGGAATGAGGACCCAGTGAAAGGGGACTGGTATGTCAGCAGCGGAGATGCGGGTGTGATTTGGTGCGATGCCAGTAACCTGGCGTTGGGCGTCGTACTAGAGATGGGAGGCGTAACTGTGGAGGATGCGGCATGGCTAAGAAAAACCAACGACTTCTCCCATATCAACGTAGCAGAACTAGATGCCGTTATGAAAGGACTCAATCTGGCCCTGAAGTGGGGATTGAAAATAATTGAAATTAAAACCGATTCGGCAACGGCAGCATCGTGGATTCGGTCGGCAGTAACTGGCGATAAGAGAGTTAAGACCAAAGGTGCTGCGGAAATGCTGATCAAGCGCAGACTCGGAGCGCTCGCCGATCTAATAGCGGAGTTCCAGTTAAGAGTATCTGTCGTGTTGGTCCCATCAGAAAAAAACAAGGCGGATTCGATGACACGCGTGAAGAAGGCCTGGCTGCAGGAGGGTAAGGAGGTCTCCTCGGTATGCTATGCAGGGGAAGAAGTCAAGGAGTCACACGAAATGCACCACTTTGGTCGGGAACGAACGTTATTCCTAGCCAGAGAGGTTTACCCGGAGACCACCGAGGAGGAGGTTAGGGAAGTGGTGGAGAACTGTCGAGAGTGCCAATCAATTGACCCTAGACCGTCCAGACACGAAACAGGACAGTTGCACGTTGCGGAGGACTGGAAGCGATTGGCTATTGATGTGACGCACTATCGCCACAAATTGTATCTCTCGATGGTCGACTGTGGACCGGGAAGGTTTGCCATCTGGAGAGAAATCAGGGCAGAAGCGGCATGGGCGATCGGAGGGGTCATCGAGGAGATATTTTTGGAGAGAGGGCCGGTTGAGGAACTCTTGATGGACAATGGGCCCGCTTTCCGATCTGAAGCCTTTAAAGGGGTATGCGATAAGTGGGGAGTAAGGCAATTTTTTAGAGCAGCGTATCGGCCGAGTGGCAACGGAATAGTGGAGAGGAATCATTGCACTATTAAAGCCGCTGCGGAAAAAAGCAACGTATCACCCATAGAGGCGGTGTTTTGGTACAACATCTCGCCAAAAACCAAACAAGACGAGACAACTGTCCCTCATAGGGCCGTTTTCACATATAAGTGGCGGCACCCGTGCAACAAAACAGCAGGAATCGAGAGTGAGGAAGCCACTATCAAAGTAGGTGAAGAGGTATGGGTGAAACCCCCTAATGCACAGTGTACCACTCGTTGGAAAAAAGGGGTCGTAACGGGATTGCGGTCGAAGAACAATGTGATGGTGAACGGCGTTCCCCGGCATATCCTAGACCTGCGTCGCATGACACTGCCGGTACGCAGTGAGGGCAGTAAAGAAGAGGAAATCGAGGGCCACCGAGAAGCAAATGATGCGACTCTACCTGACTTAGACCCACGTTGTAGTGAACCTGAAAATGTTAACCCCCAAGAAGTTGTTCCCCAGAGGCCTCGACGTGAGAGGAGGCGGCCTGCTTGGATGGAGGATTACGAAGTATCCTATTGATCTCGAAGATCAAGGGGGGCGTGTGGTGTAAATGAGGAAAAAGAAGAGAAAACAAGAACGACCGACCGCGTTTTTGCGTGGCTTACCTCGTGTGAAGAAGAAGGAAACAAGAATGGCCGACTTGTTTCTTTAAATGCCTACAGGGTGACTACGAGGTATGCAAATGAGATGCTCCTGATTGGAAATGGAAGAGATAAAAGAGGAGTGATTGGGGGAGGAGGCAGAGGGAAGTTAGATTGCGAACAGAGAAGTTTGATCATAGGAGAAAAGTCGGATCCGTAGAGAGTGAAGAAAAACGTTGCAGAAATTCGTTTTCGGAGTGGATAGAAAGCGGAAGTACGGCCAGCAGTGTCGCGTATATCACAGCAGTGCGTGGACTATTATGCTAGAAGCTTTTTTGGATACACTGTTACATACGAGGAGACGAGTGGATGGTGCACCAGCCTATATGTGACAACAATACTCTATGCATGAGTAAATGCTTGTTTTGTAGGTTATGGGATACTGGCAGGTGGGAGGATTTCTCTAGCACGAGATAGAAAGCTTATATTCCTTGCAACAGTCTTGGCAATGTATTTTATGGGTTGATTCCAATCTATGTTACTTGTACAAGAGTGTTAATGATTGACGCTCACGTAGACTCTGATTACACGTGGTAATCAGTGGTTGAAACGGTTTCGTTAAATTGTTACCAGAAATAGCTTTGTCCTAGCAACATTAATGGTACCATCCATTTATGTCCTCATTCCACTACAGACAAAAGGCTATTTTCTAAGGATTCATCCATTTGTTTGGGTATGTGTGAGTTCGGTTTGCCCACATGTCGAGAATAAAACGTGTGTCATCAGACAAATATTCCTATCTCGAACACAATTGCATCAAGGATGTCGTTTATGAAAAGTTGATATAAAGAAGAACTATTTGTAGTTTAGCATGTAGACGATTGATGACTCACATAAAAACAACATTTTTAAAGCTGAAGTGGAAGTGGATGACAAGAATTACAAAACAATATAATTATTTTCATCAATGTAAATATTTCTCGCTCGAAAAAGAGATAATACTCACTTTTTTCTATCGAGAAATACTTAGGTTGATGAAAATATTTATATTGTTTTGTAATTCTTGTCATCAAATTTCCCTTTAGCTTCAATCGTCATATTTTTGGTGTGCATAAATATGTATTCAAATACGTTACACAACAGGTGTAATATATATATATATATATATATATATATATATATATATATATATATATATATGTATGAGAGAGAGAGAGCCATCAAGACATACAGACTGACAGACAGACATAAAATAAAGAAAAGAAAAAGAGAGGTTTAGCGAGTATGAGAGATAGATGACGAGAGAAAGATGACGAGAGAGAGAGAGAGAGAGAGAGAGAGAAAAAGAGAGCGTGTTCGTCTTCGACATCTGATAGGTCAACTTTCTTTTGTCTCCCAGCTAGTTGACCCCCTTTTACTCTAATTAACCGCAGCATAACAATTATATTGTCTAGATCGTCTTATTCTATAGTCTGCGTCCAGCAAACTTTGTCGTGTATGCTGGCTTCTTTCGTCAATATATGTATATATCTGGACACCCCACGCCCGACTGCTTGAGTCTTCTCTTATGGTGTCAAAGTAAAACAGAAATAATGAAGACGTGATTGTTCGAGCTCTCTTAAGTGTGACGTCACATGCACACGTGATTTATTCAAGTATCGCACCAGCCGTCACAACCGCATATTATTTGAGATGCGCAAATTAAATATTCGAGTTTAAAAATGTACGATATTATCTTTCAATCTAAAACGTTACAGACCGACAAATCATGTTATAGTATGCCGTGGACACATGTAAAAATGTTATTCAAACATTAGGTGGGACAAACAGACTGATCGGTTGACTTATACCAATACAACGGCGCATCTAGAAACAATGAATTATATGAAATGACAATAATCCATTAATCACAGACGTAGAAAGCTTATCGATTTACGTAACTATATCAGATCGCTTATCTACTCTGAAACAAAGACAATTTAAAAGCATGAAATCTAAAATGACCTACAACTTTGCTCTACTAAATGTTATAGCACGTGATATTGTTACATTTGTTGCGAGAAACCTGTAGAATACAGCTATCAATATTTGGTTCATTAATCAATGGAATTAATTATTGATAATATGAATTATACTTATGCTAGTCTGTACCAGATTAAAGCAAGTCTCATTTGATCGATGTCTGAAGAGAATAGAGATCAATTTTACTTCATCACTCGTTTTCTTCGATTTTAACTATCTGTATTCACGCATCCTCATGCGGACAGAGGTCGGTTTTTAATGTGGGAGAATTCACATTTCTCAACAAAAGCGCACTGAATAGGGGCACAAATGTAAATAGTCTTACGCTAGAAAGATATCTCCTTCACTCGTTGACAATAGAACGGATATTACGTGTTGATCCTAGCAAGAAGGCTGAATTTCTAAAATGTTGGTTTACACTGTGCATTTCCGTGTGTATCTATCTATGTGTGTGTATCTACTGCCTCTGTTTGTGTCCTGTTCATTTGAAATAGGTAGAGAGACGCATTACCTACCTATCAGAAGACCGCCAACGGAACAAGCAAACGCTGTAGGGGAAAGTTTATATAACGAAGAATAGTATAAAGACCTGAAGTCTAATCCGAAAAATCAGGGACGATCCATCAACTCCGATGTAATAGCAGTAACCCATCGCCGCCAAACAAGTTGCACATTAGTTGTTACTCAATGGGCAGTGCACTACCAAACAACAAATGCCTAACTTAGACCGACTCTAATACTCCTAGAGCATTGGAATGACTAGACCGTTCTTTCTTGAAGAGCTCGGTATCGACATATGTGCTCTTGAGGTTGACGAAGCCATCGGCCTCAATGGTGTTATCACATAAGAGATGAATCGTTTTCGACCACTGACACCAAAATCGATCCTTGCGTTAAAGAATAAGTGTAGGCTAACAAGAAACATCTCAAAGACTGTAGAAAATACAAACTTATCGCTCTTCTCAAACCTGGCAGAAATCTAGCCCATACGAAGAGTTTCTGTCGGATTTATCTTCTATATCCTGTGTTTAAGCTGTTTAAGTGCCTGATTTGTGTCGCTAAACAAACAGAATTCCGGCCTGACAAATCTACAACAATCCATCTCCCAAATTCCACTCAGCACATCGGAAAAAAGGTTTCAGAAAACACTGGTAACACATGCACTCTTTGTTGATCTGTCTGCTGTGTATAGACTGTAAACCACAGCATCATCCTGGAAAATAGATTTTGGAGCCGACTAAGACCTTGCAACTCACAAACCTAATCGGAGCGAGCTTCTAAGACAGAAGCGGTTATGTTACCTTAAACAACAAACAAAATCACTGCCGTCTACAAAGAATGGCTTACCTCAGTGGAGTGTGTTGCTTCCATTACTGTATATCATCTGCACTAGTGTGAACCCGATGAACTAGAAGACTGAACAGTTCATCTATGCTGATAACCTTTGTATAAAATCCTAACAGAGTACGTCTGCGTCAGTGGAAACCAACTTAGCCTTAGATTGCCTACTCCTCTACTACGAGAGTAACCAACTGTCTGCACACCCTGGGTACACTCAACTCTGCTCGTTTTATCTCAGGAACGGGGAGGCCAACTGTCCCCTAAATATAACTATTTAAGGAACAAGTAATAAACGCAAAAATGAAAGTCACCTCCCGCAACAACATCTTACAGAAACTGATCAACTCAAAGTGGGGAACAACATCACACACACTAAGATCTAATTGCTTGTCCCTGTGCTATTCTTCTGCGGAGTAGGTTTGTCTAGTTTGCAAGAGACCAACGCACTCCAACAAACTAGAGTTCGTATTTAACAACACCGCTGCTAGAAAAACTGGCTAATTAAATCCTACCAACCAGAACAACCTCATATCCTCAAGTTTGAGACAGGAATTTGCCAGCTAAGTAGAGATAACAAAGACTATCAGTGATGAATGCAGTCTCTATGATGGGCGCTAACCTAAGGTCCAACGACTGAAGTCAGTTAGAATCATCCTCGGCAATGTCGAACCTCTAACAACATCTCAGAAAGAGACCAGACTATACCTGTGAACCAGACAGATTGCTAATATCCCCTCCTCCTCACATGTGAATCACCTATTTTTAGGCCGTCCCTCTTAGTTCAGAAGCACCCTGGCTACTGTGGAAAACACTCACCACCTGAGAACGGAAATGGAGCGATCAAAAAGTGCGATAGCTAGATGGGACTACCAAACTGCCCAAACAATCTATGAATGTGAAGAGGACTAAATGATGCAACATCGGTGCAGCTTGCAAGATCTACAGAGCACAACAATAATGCTAAAAACTGCGTAAAAAAGTGGGGAACTGTTGTATGACCACATGCTTTAATGACACGCAACAGAGACGAATGCAAAAGTGTTACTATTGGGTGTTTCTATGTGTGTAATATATTTCGCGAGAATATATTTAATGTCTTATGTGTAACGTTGCGGAATACATGAAAGATCACCGAATTACGGTGCATTAGAAAAAAACAGATGTCATATGTGTAATGCTCAAACTCTTATATTTTTCATTTTGTAACTCACACCAGTCAAGACTACGGTTCTGAACACACTTACAACTGCATTCATTAACACATTAATTAATAAGTCCTTTCCTTAAACATAATAATGCCAGTAATAAAAACGCCATAGTATATTTGTAAAGAAATAATCTGCAAGCTGCACGTATGAAAATTTGAGCCTAATCGGATTATTAGTTTACAAAATACAAGTATTTAAGGTAAGCTGCTTTTGAAAATAAGTAAAACAATAGAAACACCTGAATGTTGTGTGTAGATAACACATAGGTTTCTTATGGAAAGCAATAATGTTCAAGCAATGTTATATATTGATAAGTGTTATTCAAACTCTGATCTAGTGAACGCGGTTAAGAAGTGGTATACTTACTGTTGTGGGGTACAAATCACCCCTATTGAAGAACTAATGGAAGCAACTATCTATAATAAACACCATGGTTGCAAAGACTCAACAGACGATATTCCTATTCATGTTTTACCGCATGGTAGGAATCCGGTCATTTCCTACCACATTAAGTGGCGTTACTGTATTGCTATGAATAAATACATTGTATATTTTAACCTGTCACAATTTGTGGTTGTTATCTTTTTGACCCCTAGCAGGGGTCTACAACACTTAGCTTAAATGCAGTCGACGGGGTACACATTATGCTGGAGGCTCAGGTCGCTCAAATCTGGTAATTATCCCGGAAAACATCAACAAAGTCCACAAAGCCGTTGTGTTCGATCTTTAAAACAATTTATGTTCGTAATACTGATTTGTTTTATGAAAATTGTAGATTAAATTGTATTCACGCAGAAATTGTTTGTTTGCCACATGTATTTAGGCTTAGGTTGTTTATATTTTTTTCCACACGGACTTCCTGCGCGAGGCGAAATAACATACTAAAAAGTACCTACATAATATAATGCGCTATCGAAAATAGAACATTGCAAAAAAGAAAAATGGTTTGTACTCCCCCGATAAAATGAACGAAGGGAGAAGATAACTGTTATTTTATTTGTATAAATATTTAAATGAAATATTTTTATAAGTCACTGAAAGTCATCTAACTAAAAGTGTAGTATGTGACAGCGACGTTATTTCCTTATTTAGTTAGTTCGTAAAATAGTCGACGTAAAAAAAACAACTGTAATCCATTTGCCTTAATCCACACACATGCAATCTGTGTTTATGCTATATGTCATCTGTTCTATTCCTGGCCAACGAGGGAGAAATAGTACTCGACTTAGGCAATTAAAAAAAGAAAAACACCTTCATGAAAACTGAGTATTTACGTTTGCTAACCAAATTATGTTAACATATTTCAGCTAATTTTTAAAATAAAATATAGGTATTACTCACTGAAAACTGCACATGTAATATATGACAACAATGTTATTTCCGAATTTTGTGAGGACGTTAACTGTGGTGTCAATAAATGCAGATGTAATCTTTTCTGAGATTATACCTCATCTGTTCTGTTCTCGGTCAGAGAAAGAGTAATACTTATCGACTTAAAACATTAGAAATAACGAAATTAATAATAACATTCATAAAATAATTTTAAAGAATTTCGAAGACGAATTGTTGTGCTCACTAGGACTCAAAGTTCGTATATCTGAGATTCAATCTGATGTTACTTAATTTAGCGGTAAGGTATAACGTTTCAAGGTGTCGTTCGTTAAAAAGATGAACTAATGTAATTTAAATAATTAGTAAATAGCATAGTATCGATTAAGATGAAACAATATAATTAAGTGTAATGTAAAAATAATCGAAAAAGTGTACAGACGCGAGCACTAGAAGTCGTAACGAACTGTTCTTCTTATTTTTCAGATAGGCTATTGTGAATCGTTCGTAAAGTATTCTGGGATAAAACATGTTTGTTTTATACTTTGATACTTTTTTACTTTTCTTCGGGAAAAAGGGTACTCAGCTTGTAACCCCTACTCCATGTCTGGTCTTATAGTTTCAGTGGACGCATGGGCGAGTCGAACAGTGTATTGCTTACTGGACCAGTACTTGTCTAGTTTGCTTTTAAAGTCAATTGTGTGTTTTGCATTTACAACTGAATTGGGAAGTTCATTCCAGTTGTTCACTACTCGAAGTCCAAACGAATGCTTTCTAGTGCTGAGTCTGCTGTGCTTCTTGGACAGTTTGAAGTTGTTTCCCCTTGTCCTGGAAGTTGTTTTTGGTTGATGTTCACCTTGACTGTTAATATCTTGTACACTTCAACTATAGCACCTCTTTCACATCGGTAGTGCATTGATGGGAAATCATCACCCAATTCCTTTTGTGATGGAGATAGTAGATAAATAGTAGTGGGTAAAATGAGTGTCAATTCTCTTAGGCAGATTTGTTTAGGAGAGACCTGGAAGCCGGAGAAAATATAATATGAATATCAAAACGAATAAATTAATGCATACTTTATGTAAACATGCGTAAGTGCTTCAAGTAATTGACGTGCGGAACAGTTTAGCATATGAATGTTTTTATATTATATGCACTTCTTATTTGAAACACTTGTGTAGCATAGTTGACGAATCGTAAACACGTGTTTAAATAGCCAATGCATCTGTTGTGCATCAGTAGAACAATACATGTTAGTGTAGTTGGGATAAACTATCACGTTTTAGAATGGAATGAACACACATTATATCCTGGCTTATAATTGATCCATTCTTGAAGTTTAAAGCTTATCTCTGAGAAGATCGTTCGCCGTATACAAGTCATTCGAACAGGACTCACTCAATCTTCAGTATAAGTATTTTCCGCTTAAGTTTGAAATAGCATTGTCATGTTTGAGTTTTAAAGGTAACACCTCACTGCCATGTGTGTGTCCTAATCTTTCTATGGAAGACACTTGTTTTGATCGGTTGACATGTCTGTCGGTCTATATTAATCTCCAATCATTGGGCCCACTGTATAACAATCACAGCAAGAACTCTGTACTAAAAACAAAACTTCCATACACAAATTTACTTTTCTAGAACATCTCATCTGTGGAGCGATAGCTAAGCAGCAGAATATCAACCGACTAAAAAATAGTCGTCTTCAAGTCTGATAAACAAATACTTAAGCAATCTTCATCCATCTCTACTTACTGATTCCAATCCTCTCGTGGTAGCGTTCATCGCCCAACTTAAAATGCATTTAACGCTTATCGTCGAGTACCACCTAGGCCTTCATAAGCGGTTTCTCATTAGTATGGAAAAAATAGTGGAATGCCAGCATATCAATATTCAGCTTCGAATAGTATTTTGATCGCAAATATTCATCAATAATCGACGCATCTTCATTTATGTGTATTCAATAATCTCTTTAGGAAGCGTTGCCCGTTGCTCTGTAGTTTCACGCTTTCGTTAAAAATAGCAGTTTATTTAATTTGCAACGCTTTCATTTTTAATATAACTTTTGTTGATCTTTCACACTTATGTTTGAAATAGTGTTCCAATCGGTATTTTATAACAACTTAAACGTCCTGCATACACATATTGACATATTTATTACTGTAAGTTAAAAATGTAATAGGTAACTGACTTAACATGCATATGGAGGAGAGTTAGGTTACACTTGTAGTCCCTCCTACACTTAGAGGTTAGCACTGTGTTCCTTAAAATACCCCTAGAAAAAATCCAGTGTATTAAAAAAGGAGTAAAAGTAGATTTTAGTCAACCTTCATTTTTGAAATGATTTTAACCGGTTTTTGCCCGTTAGGTTTAAACTCGTATTTAGTTGGCTCGACGCATTTATAGTTGAAACATGATTTCCAACGCTATTCCCACAGATTGAATTGACGCATCTTAAAAAGTTATATTCTAATTTAAGCTGGAGTTTTTATTACTTTATATTATTAAAACGTCGACCATTTTGAAGAAATAAATGCCGAACCATTTGTTAAAATCGATGTCGTTGTGGGATTGTTTTTCGTTTCTCAAATATTTGACATACATCTGTGTCACCTTCCTGATTGCCAATCACGAGATTCAAGGGAAAAAAGGAAGTGAGATTTAATGAGATTCTAGATGTCGTTATACATGAATGAAACACCTTTGTGGAATGTTTCATCATAGGAAACGAAGACAAAGAAAAAATACTAGTAGTATATGCTGATTGGGTCTATGCTGCTGTCTGTGTATATCTCTGGGCGAGGCGTTTACTTGGAACTTTATTGTAACGATCAAAGTGTATTATCTGGTATGAGTGCATGTTAGTGTAGTCTCTTTTCTTCTGAATAAGTATTATCCCCTTCTTTTATCTTTCGATAATATAGATGGTCGAAGTTGCGGTCACTCTATACATATATTTGATTTGGCCTCCATAAAGTTTTTTTTTATCTTGGAAAGACACCGTCAACTAAACAATTATATACAGATTTACTGTTTCCATTTAAGTGTCGCCACAATTAAGAAATTGGCCTGTTCGTTTTGTGTTTTATTTCTAAACAAACCGGAAAACATTGGCCCGTCTAATATTAGCATGTGTTGAGAGTGTCTCAATAATCGGGTCCGTGTGTATGTGCTTTCTTTGTGTTTCTTTCTTTCGGAGTGCTTTTATGTTCGAATCCCTATTTTTACCAATGATATGTTATTTCTTTTAATTAATTAGATTGATTTAAAACCATTGGGTATATTTTAAGATAGGTTATCCATAGAATACACGTGCTGAACTGAAACTGATGGTAACAATGATGCAAAAACGAAGGGACATGCGTTTTGGAGGATGGCTTAAAATTCGTCTAGTTCGGAGAAAGGTAGATAGAAAATGTCCAACGACCCCAACGCTCTACACAGTATATGACCTTGTGCCTAATTTGTAAAATCTGTGTACATTTTTTAAAAATAAATAATTTAAAATGTCTTGTCTCTCCCTGCTTGTATTCATAAACTCCGGGTTACACTTTGGTATCATTTTGCCAGCGTTGTGGTTTGTCCGTGAGGAACCTTACTCGTTGGGTCGGAATGAGGTGTAGTTCATCTCGGTCCTTGGATGTAAACCCTTCTCTTAATTCTAGATCACCTAATGCACCTATGCTGGGGAATGCCGACAGGTCAGTTCTTGGTTATATTTGTTTACGCATATTAAACAGCTATGTGGCATATCTTTTGCAGTAATGTTGTGTTTCGATCTTGTGTCATACACGAATGAATTTTCATTAACATACCTTTGTTAATGGGTCGCGCATGCAAGCCTCGTTAACTAATCCTGACAAATGTGCGTTCATATCCCGAAAAGGACCAAATCGAGAGAACATAGTTGAAAGCAGAAGTGTATTTGCGTTCGAGAACTAAAGACTTATCTCATTCACTCCTTCCTTTGAGATATGTGAGGTCACATCCCTCGTTTATATCATACCCCAGAGTAGGTCGGGCTTACGTTCGCGTTTACTAAATTTCCTCTGATTGAACCTTTATTTCATGTAATTTTTTACTAAAGAAAACAAACTTTCAGGTCTATTCGTCCAATATGTAACAGTAGTAAGGTCGTAAATCACACATCTCATGACGCAGGGCCGAAGTGTTTTTGAGGGTTAATTGAGTTATCTGGTACATTGATAAAACACGACGATGATGTGTTTATTTATTTAAGTAATAGTTATCAATTTTCTCAGTTAGGAGTTTTTTCTAACTTGAGAATTTCGACATGAAATATAAGTGTGCCTAATTAACTAGGCGTAGTATTGCGTATAATTATGAAATGAGTTGTGTCGTAATTGAAATTCAGGTTCAAATCACATGTACATCACATGATAAAAATAACCAATCAGTTACCCACTACAATCATAATAAATAACCAGAAGCCCCTGACAAATCGTACAGAACTTTCGAACTAAATTTAATCTATTTCTAAGATATTAAGATTTATTTCTACAAAGGAAAGTGAATTGATAGACAGTTAAACTTCACAAATAGTCACTGTGTGTTTCCATGAAATTGATATGTGTTGCAATATTTTATGCGACAGTGTAAACATGAAATAAAAACAGCAGAGAAGTGTAAAATTTAAATAGAGGTTAACAATTAGAGTTAAGACTGAACGTCACGATATGACAGGAAGTACGAGATGAGACATGGTTAAGATACGTGACAAAACTGTTATCCTTGTCAAGTGAGCTGATTGTATTCGAATAGCTTTTTACGAGCATTTCAGTGAAGCAGACGACGAACGCAACAAAAATAAATTACATGAAAAAACATGATATCATTGAGCAATGTTGTTTTATGTGTTGCCTTATCACAGCTACAAGGAAAGAAAACAGTAACGCCAACTCATCGGTGTCTGCAGATATACTTCCACTACAGCTACGAACGTAAACACTAGGGAGAGATGTTACTATCGATTGAGCTGTCTACTTCCAACGTATCAACGTAACCACAGCTGTTATCTGTCAATGAAAAGACCGAATCATCCTAGTAGGTTGAAACAACTCCCCCATTAAACATCACAACGAGAATCGTTGCCAAAAGCGATATATATATATGTATATATATATATATATATATATATATATATAGTGTGTGTATATATGTACATATATATATATATATGCATATACATATATGCATATATATATATATATACACATATACATATGTGTATATATATGTATATATACATATATATATATATATACATATATATACATATATATTGACATATACACATATATATATGTACATATGCACATATTTATATGTATATATATATATATATATATATATATATATACATATACATGTATATATATATATATATATATGTATATATCTATCTCTGTCTCTTTCTTTCTATATATATATATATATATATATATATATGTGTGTGTGTGTGTGCATGTATACGGAAGACTAATTAAGGTTTATAAGAATACTAGACCACCCGTGACCCGTTGGGTCAGTTTGTTATATTAGCTATGGAATTCATGTATGTGCGTGACACTTGTGGCATAAAGAAAATAGGTTTTTTTTACATAACAGAAGCATTTCTATGTAAGTATATTAAAATGGAAGAAGAATATAGATAGATTTCTATGCGTCGTTCTGTTTATTATAATTGTTTTTTTTTTAAATTACAGTTACTGAATTATAAGTGGTTGGCCATACTTATAGGTAAATATGCACTGAACAGGTACCATAATACTTATTATAGTTAAATTCAAATTTTTATATATCATCTTTTAAATTAAATTGTTAGTTGAAAGTACAGAAAAATAAAGGCGATTTGAGAAAGGAAGGGGGTACAGCAAGCTGTCTCGCGTACGTAACGAAAACAGAGGGAGTAGGAGTGGTGAAATCTGTGAGAGGGAAAGTGGGAGGTGGTTTCGTTCACCGCCGCTATTATAGCTGATATTAATAATGATTGTTGTTGTTTTGTTTGTTTGTTTTTGTTTTTTAAAAGGGAGGAGGTTTTTTGAAACTGCGACAGACTTTACGAAGTCCTGTCGTTGAATGTTTTTAGCCGTGGAGAAAACAAAAAAACTATTTGATGAAATTAAATGAAATTGTTGAAAAAAGAATATAGATAGATTTCTATGCGTCGTTCTGTTTATTATAATTGTTTTTTTTTTAAATTACAGTTACTGAATTATAAGTGGTTGGCCATACTTATAGGTAAATATGCACTGAACAGGTACCATAATACTTATTATTGTTAAATTCAAATTTTTATATATCACTTTTTAAATTAAATTGTTAGTTAGAAGTACAGAAAAATAAAGGCGATTTGAGAAAGGAAGGGGGTACAGCAAGCTGTCTCGCGTACGTAACGAAAACAGAGGGAGTAGGAGTGGTGAAATCTATGAGAGGGAAAGTGGGAGGTGGTTTCGTTCACCGCCGCTATTATAGCTGATATTAATAATGATTGTTGTTGTTTTGTTTGTTTTTGTTTTTTAAAAGGGAGGAGGTTTTTTGAAACTGCGACAGACTTTACGAAGTCCTGCCGTTGAATGTATTTAGCCGTGGAGAAAACAAAAAAAACTATTTGATGAAATTAAATGTAATTGTTTTATATTAAAAGCGATATAAACATTTCCAGAATGAAAAATTTCATGCGTTCGTTAATCATAAGAGATTAACGGAATTGGACTAACAGATTGAAGACGATGCTATTTACGCATGCGCAACCGGATGTTGAAAACCGGAAAGCTGAAAGCTGATTGCAAACATACAAGACAATAGAGTTTTAGTAGTATATAGATACAGTATTTACTAATTTTAATAGTGCAGCGTAAACATTCGATTAAAAATGTAGATTTCTAAATAGATAGAAAATATGACCCGTTCCGTTAGTAAAACCACTATAGCTGTCTCCTCAGTCAACAGACTAACATAACAAATTGGAAATATACAAATATTTTAAGATATTAACGACCCCTGGAAATATACTGACGGACCATAACAACTGATGTAGTCATTAATCAGAGCTTAGAATTGTCATATTGAGGTTAACATAATGAAACAGGCATAACTCAATGTGTGTATGTATGTGTGTCTGTATGTTTGGAATGATTGTGTTTTTCGATAGAAAGTATGTTTAGAGAATCTACTTAAAATTTAAATGTATTATTATGTAAAATGTATCGGAGGATACTATAGAATTGTTCCCGTGCATCACTAAAAGGACAACCATATTAAAAATTCAAATAAATCATAGTTATATGAACTTTTAATTATGTGTTCAACATTTTCTTTGGGAAGACAATGGAAGTTTTCCTGAATTTTTCAGTGGCTACCTAACCTAAATGAATTATGGGGCCGAACTTCTTTTAAAACTTCCTGACCAGAAACACAGAAAAAATTGGTGTTTTATTGTTGTCCTTTTTGTAAACTCAATCATGTTCTTCAAAATCAAACACAAAACAAGCATTGTCCTTCCACTCTTCCATTTAATCACTCCCTTCTTACTATTACTACCCCCTGTTCTATTCAACAAAACACTATGAATAAATATACGAACATATAAAAAATTTGAACCAAAATGACCAGAGTCTACATTAAATAACTCGAAAAGGGTGTATATGCCATAAAACTAAGCAACCAACCTAAATACTATGAATAAATACTTACACGTATAAAGTATTTGAAGCATAACACCTTTGCATACAGCCTTTGCATTAAAACACCCGAAAAGAGTTGATATGCCGTAAAACAAAACAACTAAACGAAAAACAATGAATAAATGCTTAAACATATAAAGCATTTCACGCATCAACACTTTTACTGAAATGACCGAATCCAGTATTTAATAACCCGAAAATGGTAAATATGCCGCAAAACAGCAAACCAAAACACCATGAATAAATATTTGAACATATTAAGACGTTGAAGCATAAACAGATTTGTCAAAATAACTCGAAAAGGGTTGATGTGCC
The DNA here is from genome assembly GCA_963556195.1 of Sepiola atlantica. Classification (NCBI taxonomy): domain Eukaryota; kingdom Metazoa; phylum Mollusca; class Cephalopoda; order Sepiida; family Sepiolidae; genus Sepiola; species Sepiola atlantica. The sequence goes on from OY744522.1 coordinate 124,819,477, forward strand.
GTAAAACAAAACAATTAACAAAACAACACCAATTCCTGCTATTCACGTCCTCTATAATGGAGAGGTTATGTTTTCGACAATGTTGTCGTTCTGCGTCATGTTTGAATCAGAATATGTACGGAAGAATGAATTGATTTTGTCTTTAATGTTTCAATTTAGTAGTGTATTGTTTTTTTTAGATAAGGCAGTCGAAGAATATACAATCTACTAAAACCAAATTCGGAATTACGATCTGACTTGCTTCTTTGTTGACACATATAATAATTTAGGTGGTAGGTAGAAGGGCGCGTTAGATGTGATGTGGTGGGAGGGAATAATGTAGGGTACGTTGTAGTTGCAGCAAAGTAAGTAGGCGAAAATAAATAAATAAAGCAAATAAAGATGAACATAATAAGTTATAGCACCACCAGGTAAATGCTAAATAAGACTATAAGTAGAGATTGAAGGGTAATAGGATACTTGTAGTAGCAACATCAGAGAAGTGGAAGGGAAGTAAGACTATGTCGTAAATAAGTATACGATCAAATAAACAAGACAATAAAGAGAGAAAGAGTGTAAAATGAAAGAAAAAAGAAAGAAATACAGATGAAAAGTGTACCAACGTTTACTAAACGAATCACGTATTCTCTAGAGTTGTTTTTTTTATTTAAATATTAACACTGACCGAGAAATACATATTATTTTTTTGCAAAAAACCCAGACATTTTACAGCTTTGAAAGATTTCCACTTTTTCGCTCAGAGATAACAATCAATATGTTTTTAAATGATTTAATGTCTGTGTCGCAGCTTGGGACACTTCCTTCCATGTGACAGGAGCGTTTAATAAATCATTCTTTGAGAAAACGTGAAAACTGAATTCATAAAAGTTTAACTGACACTGTTTAGTGTGCATGCATATGTGTATACATACGCGTGTGTATGGGTGTGTGTGTGCGTCTGTAGATTATTGTCTTACCATGATAGATGGTAGCATATATAGTACACACAGAGGCGCAGACACATATATATTCTATAAAATTAAGTCGAATTTCCAACATTAAACAATAATAGTGTCTAATATGAAAACTCGATATTACAGTCTACAAAACGTTTTTCACCCATGGAACATTTGTCCATATTATTGCGAAAAATATTTGTTTATTGTGTTACTTTTCTTTATGGAAACAATGTATTATACGAAAAATATTTTCGCATGAGCAAAAACACATTATTTTCAGCAGCAAACGGAGTCTATCTTTGTTTCTATCAGAAGAGAAAAGAGGCAAGGGAGAATACTCTATTGAATTATTCAAATCTAGTCAAATAAAACTTAACATTCACGAAAACTTTAACGATTTTTAGAGATCACATTAAAATAATGAAAACACTTATAGTTGTCATCATTACGATTACCTGAAGTAAATAAACCATTTTTTAATCTTTTTTTTAATTCACATCGTAAGCTGCTATTTCATTTTATATAATTAGTTGAACTTATAATGTTAATAAATGCGTTTCGTTATATATGATATATTTTTCTGTTTAAATTCCTGACGATTTTTAGGCTCTTCATGAACTTATTTAAGTTTGTACTCTGAAGTGTTTTTTTTAGTTTTTCTGTAGTGCACAACTGACATATATTCGTACGTGTGTATAAGCTTGTGTGTTTTACCAGGATACTCAATTAAATGTCTATATGAACGGTGTTATCTTACAGCCATACAATCAAACACACAAACCCTTAAGGGTAACATCACCTGGTGTCCACCCCATTATTTTAATGGGATAACTACTTTTGTAAAATTCTTCCTTAAAGTAGTCAATAAATTGTCTCCCCGAAAGATCACCTCCGCTGGCTGTATCTCAGAAACCCAATGCAGTATGGCTATTTATGTGTCCTCTACACCAATAGATAACAAAGAAGCCTATTAATCACTCTATCTGTGATACTTCGATCGACACAACGTGATATCCCTCCCCCGGTAAAATGTATCAGAAAATCATAGTGGTGCCCGACACATGTAACACACTAGAAGACAAGTAACTTGTTACCTTGTGCTGTCGATACACAAAATAAGTGCACACACCCCTTACCTTCGGCTCCAAACACCGAAAGCTAATTAAACACCCAAAACACCCCTTAATTATAAACTAATCTCCTGCAACTACATAATATAAATTAACAAAAGACTAATTCGCGTTTGCGTGTAGTGTAGAATTTATATGTGTATAGAGATGTGTATTCGACGTTCATTATCATACATATCTATATGTATATATATGTATATATATATATATATATATATATATATATATTTGTGTGTGTGTGTGTGATGATGTATGTGTATTGGCGGGTGCGTTTGTGCATACGTGTGGGAGTGTATGGGTGTGTTTGTCTTTGTCTGTATTTGTATGGATATGCGCCTCTATTTTACCCAACATAATATAACTTACCAAATCTAATACCACTACCCTACATATTTACGCCAACTTTATGATAAACAACACCGCTATACATAAAATAAATGTAAAATAATATATGTTGTATACTATATACCTATTTACATAATATACTAATTCATATTATATAATTTGCTGTGTATATCATTTATGTTATATGAATAGTTATAACTCCATTTTAAGGAAAACACCTTTTAAACAACTCAGGGAGGAAACTCTTTATTATTGAGGGATGGGAAAAAGCAGACACAGCTTATCCAACTTTGATATCCTGGTAGTACTGACAAATAAAACAGCCATGTGTCGCTTTTTCGGTTGTTTGTAATTTTTTTCGTATTAAATCCCAATGATATTACTAAGGTTCAACACGAATCATTAGAAGAACACCTCACAAAACATTTCCTCGATGAAAGAATGCCCCTTACTTTATTTACTTTCATTTTTTATTTACTTCAGAACAATGAGTTTTTAGTATGATAGATAATAGTATGACAACACAGTGGTTTCTAACAGCGGACGGTGAAATGAACATTTCAAAGGCGAACTGGTGCGTCATTGAATCATTGCAATCGTTTCAATCACATGACACTGTTGAGATGAGAACATTTAATATGTGAATAAATTAGACGCCTACCCAAGTAATTGAGGTATCTGGTAAATTTCTCTTGCAGAACTGGCTTATATCATACACACATGTCCATATATAGTCTAAAGAAGCTTTAAGTCATTTAAAAAAAAAAAAAGAAGTAAAATGCAGTTTTAATTCCCATAGAAACTAACTACATCCAAGATATTGTAGACTTAACATTCGTTGGAACATTCATAAATAAAAAAATATAATATAAGTAAATAAAATTTTTAAAAAAGGGGGGTTAAGTACCTGACAGTAAAACAAAAACAGGAGACCTTAAGCGTCTTATATTTACACGGGCATCATCAGCTGTTTACCATGTTACTGTTTCGGAGAATTAAAAACAGGACAGTTATAATATTCATGGCTCTCCAATATATATATATATATATATATATTACTATATATATATATATATATATATATATATATATATATATATATATATATATATATATATATATATATGTTAGTGCGTGTGTGATATAGAGGTATATCTACATAGATATACGGATAGCTTAACATAACAAATACGAAAACAAGTAGCATGATAGAACATCAAGAAATTAAAATTTGGAGCTAGTGAATTAACAGATGATATTCCCTTAACCAAAGTTTCATAAACAATTAATCAAGTCATGTTTTCAGAAGAAGCCAGCCTCCATAATGATCAACATTGTTTCTAATCAGTAATGCAAATAGAAACAAAACACGAATATAATAATAATTATCGTACATAAAACAATCAAATTGTCAAATAAACGAATTAAACTTCATGGAATTAAATCGAACCATGAACAAATAACAATTTACTGGCGTTGCTGTTTGAATAGATTTGATAATAACTTTCACAATTTTCTCTCAAACTACGACATCATTTAAAATGAAACCATTACGTCTTCGTAGTAAAACCTCGGACAAGGTCATAAATTTGACATCCCAAGCTGGAAAAAAAACGTCTGCCATTTTATTTTTTATAGGTATGCATTCAACTTTGGTAGAAATTCATTTTTCAATACATTTTTCTCGAAGTTCAATTTGCCGGTTCGTTTCCTCGGATATTTTTTTATGGGCATAGTTTATTGGAAAAGACTATTATATTCGATGCTAGCAACTACCAGGAGACATCTGACTCATGCTTTGAAGAAAAGGAAGATATTGGTATATTTTTCAGAGAAAAACTTTTTAAAGTGGCTTCTTTTCGAAGGTATTTTAATATCAATAATAACCTGTACATTAATAACGTATATAATAGACACATGATAACGCTGCCTCGAAGGTAATTCACTGAATGCTTACTGCTTTAATATGATAGTGGTCAATAACTACTACAGCTATATATATATATTTTTAAGAAATTTTCAATTACATGTTTTTTATTGTTTGCTGTATACACAAATTATACTATATATATTTTCGCATTGGAATATCATAATAAATTAAGGGAATTCAAAGCGATATATTTGTTCCTTTAAAATATCATATCTTCAAGGAAAATAAAATTTATTTCACACAAAATACATATCATTTTGGCTATACTAAATTACTAATATATATATATATATATATATATATATATATATATATTACGAGAGGGTAACAGACAGAAAGAGTAAAAGAGAAGTTTGGTAATTGTTTCTCCGTTTTAATTTTTTCAAGTGGTTACAAGACTTTCGAAAAAAGCTGTATGTTAAAATAACGTTTTAATTAATTAGAGTATATCTTAATTGATGTCGCTAGTAAAAAAGGCGAATCAAGAAAAATCACCAGATTTATTTTTAAGTTGCAGTATATTTTAAGATAACACACCGCTCAATAATCCCCGGGCCTAACAAATAATCAACACATTTTCGGCATGTTCGATACATTGATTGAGCGAAATCTCTTTCCTGGAAACATTCTTTTGATGCCTGGAGTAGACGCTGGGGGTATGAATCTGAACAATAACGTAGGTGCAGAAGCAATTCAAAGTACGATTCATATAAGTTTGCTTTCGTTGCGATCGACGAGTTACATGGTGTAATATTTCTACTTTTTGTGTGGCAGTTTGTTCCTTCAACGCACGAATGATTATATATCATATTGGTCGTTTTTTTTTCTAAAGATAATCTAGGAACAACTTGACTTGCATATCGAAAAATACGTTTGCGTCTTTTGTAGTTTTGACGACTTTCAGCGGTGTCTGTAAAATAAGCTAATTGCAAATCTGATTCTTGACTGAAAAAATTGATCGATGTTCTATCCCGTGTTATATATTTCTGTAAAAATTCATTTATGTTTTGTTTCACCATATACGCTCTGAATCGTTTGAGAGTTGTTTTTTTAGACTGACCATAACCAAACGCGGCACCCACTTTTAACTAGACTATAAAACTGAAAAAAATATTCATGTAAAATGGTGCGTAAACTGCCTTTATATATGTTCAGCTATTCTGATATCAAACAACGATTGGCCAACACGAGTTCTTGGACTTTTGCTATGTTTTCTAGGACAGCATCTGAATTTGGGTGATGAGAGCGTTCAGCATGATATTTGTCTCTAAAGCTATGCTTTATCAACATAAAGAATTCACATTTCTATTGTTTTAAAAATGTGCAACATTAGCTCAACTTAAACCACTGTAAATTGTAAACTAATAATCCTGTTCGCCTCAAATTTTGACACGTTCAGTTCGGAGTTTGATTTTTCTGACGCCGTATATCAGTTCGTTAATTGTCATTTGGGTACAACATTTTGTTACTTAAAATAGGATAGAGGAAGACTTACTTAAATTGTATGAACAGCAGAATAAAAATCCATCAATACTGGGACAGAGTGCTATCTTCGCGGAGCTGGATTTTTACCACATTCAACTGATGTCGTGTCAATCTAATCTTCGTGCAAAAAGAGTAGAAACATGTGACTATGTCTGTAGTTGCGTCATAAAATGCACCAACATCACTTTTTAAGTATTATAAAAGTTGTAAAATAGATAAATCAGATAATAACATATAAGAAAATAAATCCTGAATGAAAGGGACAATACATGGTTAGCAAACACACACTATTTTGGACAAACTTCATAAAATTATGAAATAAAATAAAGTACTTCAAAACTGTTTTGGAAACGATCGTACGCCATAATGGACTTGATGTTCTAATTCTTGGAACAATAGTAATGTTTTAATTCATTAAATGTTTATATATATGTATATATATATATATATATATATATATATATATATATATATATATATATATATATATATATATATATATATATGCACATGTACAATTAGGTGAAAGTGATTTCGTTTAAGTAAGCTTTAATGCGAAAATTAAAGTCCTCACATTGTAGAAAGTTCGGAGTGAAAATGAGTATCAAGCCGTTAATATATGCAAACGTTCGTTTCTCGTCAGTATATGTATGTGTATGACTGTATTAGGCAAGTAGGCATTGTGCGTGTCAAATTTTGTCTGTGTATGTATAAGTATACAAGTGAGTTAGTCACTTTAATAAGCATAGTGTGTGTGCTATTTTTGCCGGAGTCAGTATCCGTGCAACTGTGTACAAGTAAGTTGAGAGGATTTGCTCTCCCTAGTCCCTGAGGACAAGAAAGCATGTTATCGTGTTAGGAGACCGTCTTGTTTTGTGCCCAAATGGTTGACTGCTGAAAATGCTGGTCCTTAAATGGTCAGTAATTAGCTCCAAAAGAGTGTTTTTTTTACTTTGATGGCAGAAAAGTATTTTAGAACTTGCATAGTGATTTGAGTGTGCAGATGTAAGTGAAAGTAGGGTAACATGACCAGTATTTTTGTTATTTGTAAATATGTCTCTGGGAAATGATTTTGGTATTAAAGGATAGTTTTCTATTAGATTGATTTCTGCCGTAGCATGTGCTTTTTTTGTAGCAATCGTTTGCCAATTAATCGTATTGTGGCCTATGTCGATCGTATATGTCCTTGTTTAGAAATCGCAAATATTGCTAGACTAAAACAAAATCAACACACCTTGAATTTATTAAATCTGTTCATGCCTTTGTAGTACAATATATTGTTTATTTTCAGACACGCAAGGGTTAACGTGTCAAGTCTCGTTACAAACACTCGTTGTTTCACTGTAGAGGTTGTTGGAGCGAATTAGATGTCCAACTCTCTTTCTCTCGCGTTCTATTATGAACGCTTATTAATAATGTATTTTAGCAGAAAGTTGCTATTTCATACATGATCGCAATTGGTCACATGCTGAGAGAATCCGACCAATGCAAATTTGTTCCGTCTGTAAATATTGTAAGATTTGACATGACATGTAAAAACACGACTATCCCATCTCAAATTCCGTCTCATTTGTTATTCTCATCAACCAAACAACTCTACAGACACACACAGACAGACACACACACACACACACATAAGGCACATATTCATTTTGACGAAGAAAATGCTAATGTTATGTTAACACTTATTTTCGCTTGAAAATAAATTTATTCACCAAGATTTTTATGCCGCCTTCTTGTGTTTGACTTAGAAAGAAAACATCGATTGCGAAATTGAAAATGAAAACCGCACACAAAATGCATCAAAAACAATTAATTTAGAGATACACCCATTCAATTAGCGCTTTCAGCGAGTGACATGTTAGTTCAAAATTAAGTGACAGACTCAAAGACATGGAGGTCGAACTAACTTTATGTGCTTTATGGGGGCAGCTCAAATCAATAACAAAAAATATAAGCGTGGCTAGCTGTTTAGTACAACCGGCTGACAAAGCGGCACAATGCAAATTCAAATGTATGCATGTCATACCAAAATAACGAACCAATAATAAAACTGAGGGAGTCACTTTTACAGATACGCCGACCCTTTTAATGCTATTGCAAACTTAAGCATCACAGACCGACCTACCTACCTACCGACAAAAAGCTATTTACACTCAAGCCTGGCAGACTGTCTGACACAATAGACTTTAAAATTCAAGTCTGACAGATTATAAATGCGACTCGAGACCGTTTGTGAATTTGATACTCCCATGAAACTTTCCTTGGAGGAGGAAGCCGGTAAAACCCGCCCAGGGTCATAGGCGTACGATGCAGGTGACAGGCTTACCGACAAAAGCTAATTCAAACATAGAGTGTGACATACTGACCGACAAAATGCTATTTACAAAATCAAGCTTCGTAGACTGACTGACAAAATGATATTGCAACCTCAAGCATGGCAGACTGACCGCCAAAATGCTCTCTTAAGTTCAAGTGTAATAGACTGACTGACAAAATACTATTTCAAACTAAATTCTTACTGACTAACCGACAATAGTTGTATTCCCAACACAAACACGGCTAACTGACCAATAAATTCGATTTTAAATTCAAGTGTGAGAGAATGTGCGCCAAACGTTATTTAACATTTAAGTGTGACAAACTGACCTACAGAATACTATTTCAAACTTAACTGTGACAGACTGACAAACAAAATATGTCAAACGCAAGCGTGAAATACTGACCCACAAATTTTATATTTTAAACTCAAGCATGACAAACTGATAGAAAAAATGATATTTCAAACTCCAGCATGAGATTGACCTGCAACTTCTATCTTAAATATAACCGTGACAGACCGGCCGGCACAAGTTACTTCAAACTTAAGCATGACAGACAGACCGACGGAATTTCTCAAATATAGTCAGGAAGGCTTAACAGGAATTAAGACAAAACACCGCATTAACGATCAGAATGCTAATTTGAACTCAAGCATGACCTCATACTATTTTAAAGTTAAGCGCGACAGACCGAGCGACGAAATTGTGTATGGATATTTGTAAGCGCGTACAAAAATGTAAACAATGAAACGACAATGAGCTGAACAAACTAGCGTCTTATATAAAATGTTAACCGCATCAAATACACTTGTTATTAAATTTGATCTCTTCCTTAGCGATGTCATTCAGCGTGAATGTTTAGCTCTGGAAATGCTATTTAAAACTTAACTGTGACAGACAAGCAGACCGATCGGCCAGGACGAGTTGACGCATCTAAAAAGAAGTAAGGAAAGAGAAGAGATGGGGGCTGAAATATGAGTGAACCGCACATAAAATTAAAATAGGTGTAGAAAGACACAAAACAAGACACGAACTCTCCGCAAAATAATATACACAAAAATGAAATAAAAACTTAAGACAGAAAAGAAAACAGACAAAAGAAGATCCATTTCTTCTTTCCACATTTTTCACCCCAAATTGAATTATTCTCGCATTTCACGAGCGAGAATCTTAATCGTATTTCTTTTCCTTTTTTCAATCATGGGAGTCTCCTCGCAATATATTTATGCAAAACAGGAATACAAATAAAAGAACCAAAAAAGGTGACGATTGATGGAAAGTTTGTTTGTTTTCTTTTATGTTCCGTGTGATAATCTTTCAAATAGCACGATTCATTTTCTCTCTTTCCATTTCTTTTCCCCATCATTATTAAATTATGTTATCTGAATTCATCATAAGTTTTAAGATTCAAACATTGCCCGAGCAAACAGTATTACGCCAAAAGTTGTCCTATTATTTCGGTGCTTACTGAGAGGAAATCTAGTCCCTTAATCTTTCAGGTTGGCTGTTGATAAATAGTTATTAACACGGGCGATGAAATTGATGTTAAATATTATCTTATATACAGGGCGTCCCAAAATAACTGACAATTGAATAAAAACCCATAACTTCCTTATTTTCAAATATGTTCCTTTTCTTTTTTCTGAGTAGTTGAAGCTATCCTTCCGATGTTAGCATGGCAAATGCAGCATTTAAAAACATGGTACCTTCAGTCACATAGGTCAAATCCAGAAACCCGACGGTGTTACCGACGACATATTAACACTAGAGATGCGCCAAGAGTAAATTACATTAAAGCCATAATAAGCCGTTTTTTTAAGTTCAGTATATGAGCTCCCGAGATCTGGCATGTCTCGCGATAAATGAGTAAGGGAGGAGAGGGAAAGAGAGATGAATAAAAAAGAAAGAAAGAAAGACAGATGCATATGGACATACGGAAATGCGTTACATATTAAAAATATTTATATTCTCACTTACATTTTATTATATAAAAAAAGGAAAATTAAATATCTTAATTTCATATTATTATTTTTTTAATTCACGGGGTGTACAATCAACCCCGCAGCCTGATACTTTCTTAACAAAACAATTCAGACGTTGCTACTTTTTTACAGTAGGATCCGCGCTAAAAGACGCTCGACGTCAGTGCTTTCCGGCGGTCTACGTTAAACGCCGGACAGTGCCGAATTTAAAATCCATTGACATACCTGCGTCCCAAAAACACAAACGAGGCTGGATATACAAGCGAGGAAAAAAATAAGCAACCCATTTTTTATTAAATAAATATTTATTTATTTTTAAACGAAGATTAATAAAAGTGTTTAAATTAAAAAGTTATTTTTTACGAGTTTTTTTTTAATAAACATAGCATTAATGAATAACAGTGATAATAACAGTGAAAACTAATCAAATACGTTTTGTTTTACATCTTTTACGAAATTTCGTTTCTTTTTTTACTTTTGTTTCTACTGATTATTTTAGCGTATTTCCTTAGAATTTAGGTCTAGGACAGGGTAAGAAATTAGGGTTCGGGCAGAGTTAGAGTTAAGACAGAGTTAGGAATTAGGGTTACAGCAGGGTTAGGAATTAGAGTTAGGGCAAGCTCGTTTGTCGAAATTGTGCTTCTATCAGTTTGCAAGTTCAGCGTTTCATTCAGTTTGAAAGGGTAACTGTCGTCTGCTTATTCGTCTCACTTCTGGGCTTTCCGGCGTTTAACGTAAACCGCCGGAAACTAGCGACGCCGAGAGACTTTTAGCACGGGCCCTACTGTAAAAAAGTACCCAGATATTTGTTAATCCACATTTTAAAATAAACTCACGATAAAATTCGGATATACATATTTAAAGGTTAAAGGAGGTTCTACAATACAATTGGCTGTGAGTGGAAGAGTTCAAATAGTCTGTATAGGTAAAGTACCATTACACCGCCCTCCCAAACATTACCTACTCTGGAGTCACAGCATCGTTTTTTTTCTTTTAGATTACCGCTACTCTGGGGCTACTTGGAGTAGCTGAATGTCGAAAGTGTCGTATTTGGTAATCATAATTCCTCCTTGTAGAGTTCTGTTGGTGTTTTCCAATAGTTGCCGCCTTATTTTATGAGAGAACTGAGGGAATCTATCAAGTTCAGATTTGATACACCCCATCTTTTTATTCTCAAACTCTTATGTTTGAGCACATGTTTTAACTTAGAAAAACTGTCTCGTTTGCTTCAACATTACACTTCAAGACAAGTCACGTTATCTTTCATAGTCTTTAGCTCTTCCCAGATATTTTTGCACCTTAAATTTTGTGTCATTATGTAATTTAATTTTTGCTGACCATTTTATTTTACTCGTGTAGAAGTTAAGTTCACACAACATCGGACGCCACTTCTACAAGACTAGGAAGGATTCTTACGAAAAAAAAAGGTTAATACATTTTATTTGTTTAAATATCTAGTGAAGCTAGTGATACTGAACGAATTTATTAGAAACAAAATCGAGATAAAAAATATATTTTAAATAAAAAAAAATCATCTGCATCTAACACATGGTTTTTGAAGGAATTTTGCCCCTTTCTGTAAGTTTAAATTTTAAAGATGCTTAAAAAAATGAACTTTCTCAAATGTATGCTTAGTAGCAACCATGCGCGATTTAAGTTCAAATTAAAAGAGACATTTACACCGTTAAGTTTACACAACATCGGACGTCACTTCTATTAGACTAGGGAGGATTATTACGAGAAAAATATGTTAATACGTGTTATTTGTTTAAATCTCTGATAAGGCTTTTGATACCGAGTGAAATTAATAGACAACAAATCAAGATAAAAAGAAATGTTATTTTGATTTCAACATAAAAATATCTGCATTCAACACGTCTTTTTTTGAAGACATTTTGCCTTTTTCATTAAATATATATATATATATATATATATATATATATATATATATACAGGGTTAGAAAAAATGCACGCAAATAGTAATGTATTTATTAAATGTATATTAAATCATATTAAATGAAAGTAAATGTAATCAAAAGAAAGCAACATTAATATAGTTTGCAAAATTACAACACTTGTTCAATTATACAGCCTTGTTCTTCAACCACAAGCTCCTGTGCGTATGCCGGTTTATTAACTTCTAAACCTGCACACTGTGGATGACGTCTCAAAAGCAAACTATATAATACATTATATCAGCAAGAGAAAGGTGATATTAAATCCTTTATGACGGTTTTATTTGACGCCCTTGTGACTACGTCTAGGCCAAGTATATCATAAACCTCCTCGCTCTTGATTATTTATATATATTCCCCGGGCACAGTATGACCATTGATGTGGGGTTAATCGTTAATATACAGATGAAAATATGTTTTTCCTCAAAAATTGTTACATTAGAATTAATTTAAACTGATTAGTACAATGCGTTAACAATATATTTATTCATGAGAACACAAATATATATAGGTGGTAGATTTATATTTAGAAAGCTGTATTGGTAATAGATTTAAAGTGCGGGGAGATATGTTAAGAATATATTCGTGATTAGAATTCTATTAATTATTGTAAAGAGATTCAATGGAGTGACCGTCTTTTTTATTTTAAGTGAAGTCGGACATGTTCCTGATTTAAAGATTTGTTATAAGTACTCTTTAATAATATTGTTTATTTGTCACGTTTCTTTGTAGAACTAATTTTCATATCATACCCCAATTTACATGTCTAGGAACTTGTTACCAGGATCGAATATGATATTTCATGGAACTGCAGTCTTATGACGCAAATATTTTTGATTCTATTGTCATAACATTTCAATCATCGAATCAATAATTAATTTGCCTTTAAGATAACAGACAGATCTAATTATGACTTCGGAATTCATAATAAAATTATACAACAAAGTAACATATCACAGTTTTTAATTCAATTGTATTTTCTTGTCGTATAATACGTATTCATATTTCATGCTTTTATCCCATATATAACACTTTAAAAAGGTTTCGGTATAAATTTGTAATTTCTATATGCATACTTATATAATTATGTTTAACCTCTGTATATGTAGAGCTGTGATATATATATATATATATATATATATATATACATACATATATATATATATATATATATATATATATATATATATATATATATATATATATATATATATATATAAGAGACACAGAGAGAGAAATACAAATGAAAGAAGAGAATAGGAAATCGATTGATAAGTTGGGGAGTGATAAACCAACAGTCATATTTTTTAAAGTTATAAAATGTAGATCTAATTGTCTGAGAAGAATGTCAAAACTGCAAAAAGTCTGCAGTGAAAAAATGTTTATATTTTCAAATACTTTTTCCAAATTATTTCTTTTGGTTGATCTCTCGCCAACTTATCTGTCGATTTATATATATGCAGTAAACTATCAAAATATATTTAACTCACTTAAGCAAACAGAGGAATCCACGTTTCATTATAGCAGACAATCGTCAGACTAAGTGCACTACTTTATAAAATACTGTCAATCTATAGACAATATTCTATATCACGTTATATTATAACACATGTGTATATATATATATATATATATATATATATATATATATATATATATATATATATATATATATGTGTGCGTCTGTATGTCTTTATAAAGTTAGGTTTGTTTATTTGTTTACCTATTTAATGCTTTCACAATGCTATTTTTGACTGTGTCGTTTGAGCCAGGTTTAAGGTGAGGGTAAGGGGTTTAGTTAGCGTTAAGGTTAGGGTGTTGGTTAGTGTTAGGGTAAGGGTCAAACTTACCGGGTGCTTTAATCTGTGAAAGTACTACATATTTGTATGTACTATATTTATCAATGAACTGATAAACCGATCATTATACATTTTGAAACACAGCTGCTGGGTGTAAGGGGTGCAAATGTGGGCAATATTTAGCTGTATATAGTTTCATGACAAGGGAGTAAAACGTGATTGAAGCCTATCATGAAACTTCAAATATCTTTGTTTATAGTGACATTTTCATAATAGGGATTTGACAACAATTAATAAATAAGTTTAACTTTTCAGATTCTTTAAAACGGCATTTACCGTTCGATACAACCGTTCAGTTAAAAATATAAATATATTAGATTTGATTATAATCATCATAAAACAAGATTTCCTCAATTGTACCCTTTTTCTTAAGACTCCTTGCGCTTAAGCATTATATTTAGATACTTTCTACAATCAAAATAGAGTTTTGATAAAAATTTGCATAACTTTCTTTGACATAAAGTTTTTTTTAAATTCCATTTCCACTTCAACTTTCGTAAAGTGATATTGAATTGGTGCGAACCTTTCCTGTCACGGAAATTAAGTTTACGCTGGCTCGGACGCGTATTCATGAATGAACTGAGATCCAATAATTTTTGAAAATGCTCAATACAAAGTAGAGTTTCATAAAAATAAACGTATATACTTTAGAACAGCCTACGCGAGTGAACTAGGAGATGTATTGACATTGAAACGCTGGTTCAATCGCGTAGGCATACTCAATGTTTATATATATATATATATTTATATGTAAATTCTCGTTTATATTTTCCTTATATATTTGTTCCATACATGCATTCAAATAAACACTGTGGGTATGTATGTATACCCGTGTGCTGTTCTATTAGTCTATATATCTAAAGAAAACCTTTTATGAAGTGTAGAGTGTAGGTGTTCATCGTGTATAGAAGCTGTTAGTCGAAAGCGTGCAAGAATACATAAGTCTGTAGTCACTACTGCAGATTTACATTTTTTATATAGTTTATGTCTGTAAAATAGGAATAAAACACCGTTACAACTATATTTTGTAAACTATATTACCAATAGGGCGTCATATGTATAGTTTATTTAGATAAAACATGGGTCGAAAATATCGTTGGCTCTGCGTTCACGTCTAAACTATCTATGTTATTAATAACTTGAAATATATAGAAATTTAAAATTAAGGATATGAATGGCAAAATAAGGTATAAAGGCTCGAGGCAGAAATAAACAAAGTTACGAATTTTTCTTGTGAAACGCTAGGCGGAGGTTAATATTTCATTGGATAACACCCACTTCGCCCAATAAAGGCTACGTAATATGATGCGATGATTTGGAGGCAAAAGGCGATCAAGTTCCTTATCCAATCTTTTTCGATAGATGTTATTCCCCAATTATCGAAGATATTTTGCATGAACCAAAAATGCGTATCCTGTAAAATGCAACGCTGACTACAAAATATACGGTTCGAATATAAAACCATGACATGTATGTGGTATATATATATATATATATATATATATATATATATATATATATATATATATATATGTATATATTTATATATATATATATATATATATATATGTGTGTGTGTCTGTATATATATATATATATATATATATATATATATATGAACATATATAATACATAAATTATGTTCAAATACATTGATACAATAAACTGAAAAACAATATATTTCACAAGTTCTCAATAAAATGTAGAGCTTAATAAATATAATTTAATATTTTATATTAATACTTGTATAAATGATATATATATATATATATATATATATATATACATATATATATATATATATATTTTGTGTGTTCATTTAAGCAGCATCTTCTCATTTATGCGAGCATTGTAAAAATATAGAATTCTCCTGTTTAACTTTTCCCAATTTTTCTTATTACTTTTCTTGTATTAAAATCAAAAAACATGTTTTAATGTGTATAGGTTTCACAGGTTTCACAGGTTTCACACGTTCTACAAAGGTTTCCGACCGATTCTTCGTCGAATCATTCTCAGGTGTCAAAATAAAATTAACAAAAAAGCTGAATGTTCTTATTGGCGCCTTTAATAAATCGTTTAACACTTTCACTTATAAAAAACAACCAGCTGAAATTCTAGTTATTTCTTTTAATTTCAAGGGCGAGTGTCTATATGGCTACAAAATTGTTATTGTTAAAAATCTTTTAACCCGTGCCAAATTAATTTCTTCCTCTAAAAATACTATTAATTGAATTAAAAATATAAAACAAGTACTTATTAACAAATAATTCCTAATGATGTCGTTGATGAACAAATTATAATTAATAATTCGCAAATTAAAAAAAGAAACACCAGTACAAATAATAATGATATTCAACATCACAACTCTAGCAATATCATCATATATTATTGTAATCAAATGCAACCAAACTTCAGATTAGAAGAAAAAGCCACAAAAATAGTATACCGTATACATATCCTCAATTGACAATAAACCCACTAAAGGCAAAAATATTGTATTAAAAACAAAACAGTAGAAAGAAACAATGTTATTCAAAAGTTTAAATGCCCATTAGCAGAATGTAACTTCCATAATAATAATAAAGCTAATAACTACATGTGATTTACAAGCACTACCTTATCCCGCCGCCTCACCATGCATCTTGTAAACTCTAGCTCACTTTACTAATATCTACAAAAACATAACTGCCCTTTCTCTTATTTAAGACTAGCGGGGCTCCCCGGCGTTGCTCGGGGTCATACAAACATATAATTTTAAAAATATCGCGTGTGTAACATCTTTATATTCAAACTTTTATTATCCCTATCTCTCTATAGCCGTCTTTTTATCTTTCTACCTTTCTCTTCCCTGGTCGCCCCATTTCACCGCTTCTTACTCATTTTGCGTTTTGCGAAAGCTGTTTCTTCCGCACCATTTCTCTTACGTTGCCCAGGGCAAAAGTACGACATATTTCTATAAAATAACCACCGCTGTCTGCGCCTTCTATATAGGTACATATCTCCGCCCCGGTGTGCATACTATATAGGTACATATCTCCGTCCTGGTTTTCATACTAAATACGTACCTATCGCCGCCCCGCTGTGCATACTATATACGAACCTATTGCCGCCCCGGTGCAGATACTATATAACTACCTATTGTCGCCCCGGTGTACATACTACATAAGTACCTATTGACACCCCGGTATGCTTAGTACATAAGTACCTATCGCTGCCCGGTGCGAATACTAAATACGTATTTATCGCTGCCCCGAGGCGAATGCTAAATATGTATTTATCACTGGCTCCGTGCGAATGCTAAATATGTACCTATCGCCGCCGCGGTGCGCGTGCTATATACGTACCTATCGCCGCCCCGGTGCACGTGCTATATACATACTGATCGCCGCTCCGGAGCGCATGCTAAATATATACCTAACCTGGTGCGCATTCTATATACGTACTTATTGCCGCCCCTGTGCACATGCTATATACATACCTATCGCCACCTCTATGCACTACTATACACGTACCTATTCCACCCCGGTGCACATACTATATTCATACCTATCGCCGCCCCAGTGCGCATACTATATTGTACCTATCACCGCCCCTGTGTTCATACTATATACTTACCTATCTCTGCAAGGGTGCACATACTATATATGTACCTATCTCCAGCCCAGTTGGCCTACCTAAGAACTCATATAACTGCGTCCCTTTCATGTAAAAAAAACACAAAATAGTGTTTGCTCATATTTTGTCACTATCCTAAAAAAATAACTCATATTAATGCGCCCCTGTCGTATCAAAGAACACAAATGAAGTTCATTCATGTAGTGTCACTATCATAAAAAAGAACTAATATTAATGAGCCCTGTTTAAGTTCAAGAAAAAAAAATTACCCGACCCTCCATAAAAATGTTTACCTTTCAGCCCTACCCCCCAAAAATAGATTTTACTCTCCCCCAACCCTAAAAAATATTTTAGGTTTACAAATAAAAAAAATTGGCCCCATCAGAAAATTTTTTTTCCCCGACCCCCCAAAATTGTTTACCCTCCACCCTCAACCGCGCTGAACAATTTTTTACTCTCCCCAATCCTCAGAATTATTTGAAGTCAAAAAAAAAAAAATTTGGACACCCCCCAAAAAAATGTCCTCGCCCCCAATTTGTTCCCCTGCACCACCACCGCCCAACAAATTTGTTTTACTCTCCCCTAACCCTGAGAAATATTTCAAGTTAACAAAAAAAAATTGGGCCGACCTACTAAAAAGTTTGGCCCTACCCCCAAAAAATGTTTCTTCACCCATAATCTCTCCAGCCCACCTTTCAATTTTTTGTTACTTTCCCCCAACCCCGAGAAATATTTTAAGTTAAAAAATAATAATAATAATTTGGCCAAACCTCCTAAAAAATTGTACCCGACCCCACAAAAAATGTTTACCCACCCCCACAAAAAATGTTTACCCACACCCCCTCCCAGCCCTACAAAATGTTTACTCTACCCCAAACCTAAGAAATATTTTAAGTTAAAAAAAAATTTGGTCCGACCCCCTAAAAAATTGGGCCCGACCCCTAAGATTTTCCCCGACCCCCCCCCTCCCCCTCAATCTCTCCAATCCTACCTCCACCAATTTTTGTTTACTCTCCCCAACCCTGAGAAATATTTATTTAAAAAAAAATAATAATTTGGCCCGACACCCTAAAAAGTTTGGCCCGACCCCTGAAATTTTCCCCGACACCTTTATCTCTCCAGCCCCACCCGCCGCAATTTCTTTTTACTCTCACTAAACCCCGGAGAAATATTTTAAGTTAAAAAAATAAGGCCTGAGCCCCTTAAACGTTTGACCCGACCCCTTAAATTTTCCCCGACACCTCTATCTCTGCAGGCCCATCCGCCGCCATATTCTTTTTACTCTCGCTCAACCCTGAGAAATATTTTAAGTTCAAAAAGAAAAAAAAATTAGCCCGCCCTCTAAAAGGTTTGGCCCGACCCCTAACATTTTCCCCGACCCCCTTCCCCAATCTCTCCAACCCCATCCTCCGATTTTGTTTACTCTCCCCTAACCCTGAGAAATATTTTAAGTTAAAAAAAATGATAAGTTGGCCGGACACTGTAAAAAGTTTGGCCCGACATCTAAAATTTGCCGCGACTCCTCAATCTCTCCAACTTTTAGTCTTACTCTCTTCCAACCCTGAGAAATATTTAAGTCAAAAAGAAAAAAGTAAAAATTTGGCCGACCCCTAAAAAGTTTGGCCAGACCCATAAAATTTTTCCCGACCCCCTCCCAAGATCTCTCCAACCATACTGAATGTTCATTTTACTATCCCCAAACCCTCAGAAATATTTTAAGTTAAAAAAAAAAAAAAATTTGGCCCGACCACCTAAAAAGTTTGGCCCGAGACCTAAAATTTTTCCCGACCCCCTCGCCCCATCTCTCTGACCCCACCCTCCGATTTTTTTTACTCTCCCCCAACCCTGAGAAATATTTGAAGTTCAAAAAAAACAACATTTGTTTGACCCCCTAAAATGTTTGGCTCGACCCCTAAACATTTCCCCGACCCCCCAATCTCTCCAGCCCCGTCCCCAACTTTTTTGTCACTCTCCCCAACCCTGAAAATATTTTAAGTTAAAAAAATGAAAAAAATAAAAAATTTAACCCGACCCCTAAAAAGGTTGGCCTGACCCTTAAAATTTTCCCCGACCCCCCAAATCTATCCAGCCCCCGAAAACTTTTATTTTACTCTCCCCCAACCATATGAAATATTTTAAGGTAAAAAAAGAAAAAAATTGGCCCGACCCCCTAAAAGGTTCGACACAACCACTAAAAATGTCCTCGACCCCTCAATCTCTCCAGCCTATCCCCCTAATATTGTTTTACTCTCCTCCCAACCCTGAGTAATATTTTAAGTTAACAAAAAAAATTGGCCCGACCCACTAAAAAGTTTAACCCGTCCCCTTCAAACTTTTCACTACAGTAGGTCTATCTAGGAGATTGAGCACTTTTCTCCCGGATAACGCCAAGTATTTCGAAAATCAGGAAGGCCTCCAGAGCACTGCTGAAATCACTGTTACCGATTCCCCTCCTATTCATCTGCAAAATAGTCCAAAGGGGAACGAAGATGGCGTTAAAATATTATCCAAACCTATCACTACAGAAGCTTAATCTAGAATATTGAGCACTTTTCTCCCGGACAACGCCGAGTAGTTAGAAAATCAAGGTGGCATACAGAGCACTACTAAAATCACTCTTACCAATTCCCTCTTCCTTTTCAGCGTAGATGCTGTTAAAATATTATCTAAACCTATCACTACAGTAGCTCTATCTAGGACATTGATCACTTTTCTCCCGGACAACGCCGAGTACTTTGAAAATCAAAGAGGCCTCTGAGCACTACTGAAATCACTCTTACCGTTTGTCAGGTGCGGATATGATTGAGCAACCCGTGTTTCACTACACACTCTTTACGTATCCTTCCTATGATGTTATTGATGCATCCAGACAGAACATATGGGATGACCTGATACCAATAAAATTATTAGATTAAAATGCATTAAGTATTTAGGTGATAAAAATCGTACATATTTCTAGACAGAGCGTCTTGGTTCAGTGGTAGAACGCTGGACTATAGACATCAATATCGAAAATATATATTAACGAAAAATACGTCCTATGTAGTTAAGGGCGACAAATAATGCAATTTTCTGCATCTTAATCACTTAGGAATGTGAGACAATCAAAATAATAGGGAGCAAAATAACAACGAACGCTACAATCACCAATAAAAGTAATTACATAAAAATGCATTAGTGATAAAAATCGTACATATTTCTAGACAGAGCGTCTTGGTCCAGTGGTAGAACGCTGGAATATAGACATCAATATCGAAGGTTCGATCTTTGTCTTAGTTAGCCATGCTGATGACGGCTGTGAGCCAGAAACACGTGTCCATGGATTACTTTTATGTACGTATAAAATAAATAAAAAATATATATTAACGAAAAATACGTCCTATGAAGTTAATAATGCAATTTTCTGCATCTTAATCACTTAGGAAAGTGAGACAATCGAAATAATAGTCAGAAAATTAACAACGAACGCTACAATCGCCAATAAAAATAATTGCATAAAAATTCATTAGTGATGAAAATCGTACATATTTCTTGACAGAGCGGCTTAGTCCAGTGGTAAAACGCTGGTATATAGACATCAATATCGAAGGTTCGATCTCTGTCTAAGTTAGCCATGCTGATGACGGCTGTGAGCCAGAAACACGTGTCCATAAATTACTTTTATGTACGTATAAAATAAATAAAAACATATATTAACGAAAAATACGTCCTATGAAGTTAATAATGCAATTTTCTGCATCTTAAGCACTAAGGAAAGTGAGACAATCGAAATAATAGTAAGCAAAATAACAACGAACGCTACAATCACCAATAAAATTAATTACATAAAAATGCAGAATATATATATATAAATGCATAATATATATATATATATATATATATATATATATATATATATATATATATATATATATTGTATGTCCGATTTATAGTATAAGCCCACTGAAACGCATTTGTGATAATGTGATTAAAATTTTACTACATTTACGGACATATAAAAAAAACACTATCTTTATAACACCTGAAGATCGATCTTCGGCTAAAGCCATAAGATTCGACTATGAAAAAAAAGAAGAAAAAGTAAAAGGACTATATTATCTGTCCCATGAGGAAGGTTTATAAAACCGAAAATTTGGATTAAAAAAAAAAATGATTTAATAAATATTTCATTTCAAAATCTCACGTCATGTTTACTGATTCTCACATTTCAAAGTTATCATTATAACGGCGCTTCTATAACTGTAGTAAAATTTAAATCTCATTATATATATATATATATATATATATATATATATATATATATTATACGTACATAAACGTAATTCATGGGCACGTGTTTATGTCTCACCGCCGTCATAAGCATGGCTAACTCGGACAAATAATCGTACCTTCTATAGTGTGGCGTTTGACCTCTGGACCATGACGCCTTGTCTAAAAATATGTACGAGTTTCATTACTTAAATATTTAATGTACTTTTGATTTAATTAGTTTTATTAGTGACTGTAGCGTCTGTTAAGTTTTCTTTACTACTATTTCTATTGATTCACTTCCTAAGTAATAACGACTTTTGTGTACGTATACAGTTAATTATATATATATATATATATATATATATATATATATATATATATATATATATATACATATATATATATATATTAACAAAAATACGTCATATGAACGTAAATGAGACTAATATACAATCTTCTGCATTTGTATCACTTATAAAGCGAAACAAATGTGAAATGTATATCTATTTTATTGTTTACTTTACATTAATGATTTGAACAAAAATTAAGTGCTTCTGTCATTAATTAATTAAATACGAAGTGCACCATCTATTAGATATTACTCCGTTATTTTGGAATTTGTGCACGGATGAAGTGTCGACATAATCTTTTTTTGGTAAGTACTATATGAGCTTATTGAAAAAAGAAAATGAATTACAGAAAACTGCAATTAGGTCATTACACGCATCTAACATATTTTAGAGTTTACATGTACACTGTTGTATACATCGTATACTGATGAATATATATTGTTCTTTTTCTTTCCAATTCAGGAATACAAATTTTCGAGGAAACCTCAACTTTATCAATTAGTTACGAAATACACAACCCAGTACCTCTCAATCCGTTATTTTGAAACGTGCGCAAAAGACTACTATTGCATTCGTTCTGATTATTGAAGAGAACTCCCCCATTTAATCATTCTGTTGCGAATTATAACATCCGGTATACGAATTTATTTTTATCGATTTGAATAAATGGTTCACACCCGTTTTTTTTTCTTTGTGCTTATTTTGTGTCCAGGTAAAGGTAAATATACAATTTGTAATGAAGTTTCTACGTATGTTCTATGTGCTAGGAATTATTCGAGGTAACGAAAAGAAAATTCATAACAGAAAACTGCGACTCACTGCTTAGTTCATTAAAGTCATCACACATTTTTCGACGTCATAGAAACACGGTTAAATATATTGTTAAAATCATGTTGCCATTTTAACTTTTCGATTTCGAAATCATTTTTTAGGGACCTTTACCTTTATCTATCAGTTACAAAGTTCAGAAGCTGGTAGATATCAATTCGTTATTTTTAGACACGTGCACGAGTCTCTTCTTGCTTTTGTATGTACAATGCATGGTTCTTTTATTTACGATGTATATATATATATATATATATATATATATATATATATATATATATAAGTATTCAATAATAAATATATAATTATTTTCCACATGCGTATATGCTTAGTCATGGCGGAATCTTCAGTGTAGACATAACCGTTCAAACCTGTTGCACAATTTGAACTCCGGAACACTAGTAACCTAAAACTCAATGCCTTGCGCTCTAACCAATTAGGCCAATTCGAACCATTACACAACGAGTAAAGAAATACATCCTATTTATGTCAAATCAAGCGGACAAAAATAGTCAATCGTTTTAACAGTGTTCAAAAAGCACATGAAAAGAAACTTGCGTCATAGATGGATTATATTGTTTTTCATTAAAGGGCCCTTACAAAAGAGTCTGTGAATAATTATTGAATAATACATATTAAATTATTATCCAGATATTATATGTTTCATCCTTGCTTAATCTTCAGCGTGGCGAAAACTCTGCAAATCAGAGTCATCTTTAACTCACTTTAACTTAATCACTAACATATTAAACATGTAAAAATACTCTACAACCGGTCTGGAAAATATCCAGAAATTAATTTTCATAATTTATTTTTCGTCTATTTCGTTTCTATTTCCTTTGTGTTATTTCACATTTCAGGCTCCTGCCCATTATATTTCCTTATTCTTGTGTAACTCAATCTCCGATTTGAAACATATGTGCTCTTTTAGCTTTTAAACAAGTAGAGGAGTTTTATAATATACTAACACTTTCTATAGACTTCATCATCTTATTTTACATGAACATATTTTCTAGAATAATATGAATTTAATTTCTTCATATTCCTGCTTAAATAGAATTAGAACTTGCCTGTGCACTATACTTTGTTCCAACTGGTGTGCTAGTCTACACGTTAATACCAATTTGTCAATTTTCTCTTTGAAATGTTACTTCTCTTTATCTGATGTGTATATGTATACACATATATATATATATATATATATATATATATATATATATATACAGACCTACATATATATCTTTTCACAGCTAAGTTCATATATTCGCTCGAGCATTTCCTACAAGGCACATTTAATATGTCGAGACATTTGTACCTGCGTAAAAAAGTGTCATGCGCTACCTTGTCAATTGCAATTTAATAAGTGCAAAGCAGAATACCTGGAAGGAGACTTTCTCTATAATTCTCTTAGAAAAGCCTGTAAAGTTATTTTTTCTTTCTTTTGTAAAGGAATGGTGGCATCGTTCGTATTCCTTCAAAGTTTCTGAACTATTTCCAAAATCTAATAAGAAGTTCTCACCGTCTCGACATTACCACCGCTTAATGTCGACATGACACTGCATTCCATATGCCATTCAACATATGGAGTTAAACATTTTTGTAGAACGCGTTTGTATGTAGCTTGTGAGGTCTCATGAACAAGTATATATAGTGTGACACTCCCTCTCTAAATTCAAGTCGCTTGACCGTTAATACGATACTATATCTTTTTGGCAATACAATTATGTTTAGTACAAATAAGCTCCTCTCTACGCCTGCCCTATCCACCATGTTTTATTCATGAAAGTTTGAAACCCTTCTTTTAGTCGCCATTTGATATAATGAGATGACGTTGTGATGATCATCTCATCAGTAAGACGTGTGATTCTGATTAGGCTGACCTCAACCTCTGATAGTTATATGTGGCGTTAGCGGAAAGAAAAGCTCTCTCATTATATATAGAAATTAAGTTTGAACTGAAGTGGAAAAGCACATTTTAATCAGCCATATACACACGTCCATCACAGTAATGCGCATGTGGAGCGTATTATTGTAGGTCGATGAAATAAAGGCTTATGAATGCTCATGACTGAAACTAGGATATCTACTGAATTTGATCTCTACTAAATATAAAAACAGGCTTGTGGAATTTCTAACGATTTCCTGTGTGGGTTGCATTTTAGGGGGAGAGGCAGTCCGTATATATTCTAGTTTAATGATGATTGATGGAGGAAAGATATATAATTCTACAATCCAAATGTTCCTGACATCATATAATAAGGCATCTTCATAGTCAAGCACGATTCATACATATATATTTTAAAACAACTTTTTATATCACAATTAAATATTTTCTTTAAATAGAGAACTATTTACATTCATCGTGTATTGTTAAATCACATGAAGCGACTACTAACAGTTATCTCTTTTTATGTAATACTTCAAAACAGCGTAATATAATGAATTGCCTTCCTCATTGTCTCTCACACACAATATATATACATATATATATATATATATATATATTATATATAATAATCAAGCTGAATCTTTTAAAGAGACTGCAAAATAAAAAGCACTGCTAGTATGTACTGATACATATATTGCAATCAATATATATATATATATATATATATATATATATATATATATATATATATATATATATATATAAACTGGACCCCACTACATTGTAGGCTATGGTTTTTGCTGAAAGGCTTAGGGATAATAACCCTGACAAAAAAACCTCTGATCTAAATTCTGCCGTTTTAGTGACTACTGGTCATAGGGCTTTTTGCCTGTCAACGGATTGATAGTCGCTGATACTCATAGAGTGGTCGTCATGACGGACAAGTGTTGATCACTATAATTATGTTACTGTGGTGCCACTTTTGGCGGATGTGATTCATATGCATATACAAACTATGTGTCATGCTTACCGATATTAATGTGATCATCAATACAGAATTTAATTTGAAAATTGCTTGTTGGAACATAATAACTTTACTTGATGATAATGGCTCTGACCAGCCGGAGAAACGGACAGCACTTGTTGGGCAAGTACGGTTATGTTTTCACATTGATATAGCAGCTTGTCAGAGACAAGTTTGTAGAAGGAGGATAGTCGTGTAGAGAAAGCCTCTGAATATGTATTGTACTAAATCGGGATCGCGGAAGGCGAATGACGCGACCATGGCTTAGGATGTACCCATAAATATACGTTTGTTCTTTAACTCGAGGACTTTCTTCGGAGTCTAAATGAACATTTTATAATCTTACGTTAGCCTCGATCTGGTCAGCGAGATGCAACATTTATTTCTATGTATTAATAGCGGTTGTTTGAAGTATGTGGAACAGTCATACTTAGCTATTCAATCAAAGTTGAAGAAAGAACGTAGACGGATAAAGGATGGCTTATCATATTCAGCATGCTGCTGATGCTAAGGACAGTAAAGCAATGTATGCCCAGATAACGTCAATGGTCTTAGCCAGTAAAGTATAACACCATTCAAATCCAAAGATAGAACAGAAGCTAGTAGATATACAAGCAAGGCACTTGATAGATTGACATAACATTATACTTGTCGTATAGCGGTGTAGGGCCGGAGAGTGTGGTCCCAAGAGGGACGAAGAAGGTCAGATATAGCTCTAGACAGGTGGGGGAGCTAAGATCGGAAGTGAAAACCACGTCACTTACGTTGAAGAGTGGCTTGCCCCTTTGGTTTCTAAAATTCAAACGAGTGAGACGCAACTTGCGCGGTCCTTGCATACAGAAGCGGGCGTGGGTAGAATAACCAATAATAACCTAATGCACTGTATCTTCACCCACACACACGCCATAGGTCCTGTCGAAGTACATCGGTTGCCGAAATAAAGAGATTTCGAAGCCAAATGTTGAGTCCAATTCTCTTCTCTACCACATGTGTAAATTAACAGCTCAACACCACCGAACGGTGCAGCCAACCTGACTAACGGCCGAATAATAAACAGGACACAGTAGAAATAAACCATCCGAGCCGTTTTGACTATTGACGAGAACAGATGAATGGGCATGTAACATACTGATCTATTCACCAAGCCGTCGATTGTCAGTAATTATGGGATAGATAGCTTGCCTCAGCTATCATTGTCGAAATGGATTCTATTCGTATCCTTACGGAAATGGTGGAGGCTATGTGGCAGTTGAGATGCGGAACACCTGGTGAGGATGGTATACATGCGTTAGCCCTTCCTTGTGGTGGAACTCCATTGGCAATACAATTTAAAGGGTTGATTGACCACATCTCGTTTGACGGGCATGTTTATCAAGAGTAGCGTGTCTTTATTATGGTATATTTGTACAAGGGCAAAGGGAGTAAAGATAAGTGCGGAAATTATCAGGTCGTCTCTCCTTTGACTGGGGCAGTAAATGTGTTTACCAGAATTCTGTTGAATAGCCTGAATACCTATATCTGCCCATTTTTGATTGCTTAGAGTAAGCGTAACTTGAGAAGTATTAGATGTACCACTGAGATAATTGTTACGGCACGTCGAATGCAGGAAATTAAACATCGCCTAGACCTATATAAGAGTTTTATAAATCGGGTGAAAGCGGTCGATAAAGTAGATCGGTATGCGTTGGTGAATGTATTGTGTTAGATGTGATGCCCTCTCAACTTTGTACGACTTTTTCCTGACCTACACAGAAACATGAAAGCACGTATCAACTGCTGTGATTGTCTCTCGTAACCCGTTGCAGTTGAAAATGGTATTAAACAGGGTGATATACATGACCTTACCTTCTTTCCATCTATTTTGCTGTAACTCTGTCATTGTGTTTTACTAACTGCGACAAAGGTATGTATCGTCGATTTCGCACATCGGGCTGACTGTATAACTGACAGCGTTTCAAGACTTTGTCAAGTAAATTATCCACTGTTTTTCGAAATTCACTCTATGCAGATGATGTTGATCTCGTGGCTCACTCGGAAAATGATATGCATGGGCGTGTAAAAGCATGGGTCAAGATAAATGCTATGTTTGCTCCAGCGCCTGGAAACCCATATCAGGAACCGGATATATTTGTTGGAATCCCCAGACTGTCTGTAGTGAATCGTTTTATGTATCCGGGTAGTTTTATCTCGAGAAATGGGTTGTTGTTGTATGCTGGGATAAGTGGACGTATTGAACCTTCTGGTGTTTCTTTGTGTCATTTAGAAAAGCGGGTGTGGGCAGCATGTGATATTAAGCTGGAAACTACGATCTCTATATAGAGCTCATATTTGCGTGCAAGGGCGTTTCCAGCAGAGTTGCCTAAGGCATTTGCTTAACATACGTTGGAATTGCTTTACCCCTGACACCGAAGTGTTGCAACGAGCTTCTGCTCCAATCGTCGAGTATCGTATACATGAACGCAGCCTAAGTTCGTCTTATTCGTTTGACTGATGACAAACTGGCCGAGAAGGTTATTTATATAGGAATTAACTGGGAATGCTCGCCTACAGAACAAACGTCGTAAGTAATTTCAAAGTTGTCTCAAAAGCCAATTTAAAGTGATTTGGGAGTGGGTTGCTGTAAATAGGTTAACGGTGGAGAAAAGCGATTTTGGAAGGGAACAAATATTTTAAAGATATAGGATGAGACACCGACGGCAAAGGAGAGCAGCGAGAAAGAGACGGGGTGTGGCACTTTCAGTACATAGAGGAAATATAGGACAACTAAGATGCAAAACTTGCAATTTGGTAACAATGCCACGTGCAAACTTGTTGAATCACAAACGACTGTATGTTTTGCAACTTCAAGCACGAACCTGTAGAAGCTGTATTCATGGCATCCCCTCAGGTAGGTACAACCCCTGCAATGTCTGTGATATGATCTGTAAAAGTCTGACAAGTCTTAAGAGCTATACCCGCGCCTCTCACAAGTAATGTTCACACTAGTATTACATCGATACGCCAAAAGTGGCTATATTCAAAATTAAATAGACAGCTGTCATATATATATATATATATATATATATATATATATATATATATAGTACCGTCCAAAATTAAGAGACACAAATTAAATCTTCTAAATCGAAACAAAATGATATATTATTCTTTGTGAGAATTTCACTGAATATACACATCATGTAGTTGGACAATCACCGATATTTTTAGATGAATTAAAATAATATTTTAAAAGTTATCTACTATTTCACAGATTTCAAGTGTCCAAAATTAAGGAACAAAATATAATTTATAACTAAATAACATTAACAACTCCAAAGAGATTTAATATTTGGTACTTCCACTTTTGTTTTCAATAACTGCTGCGTATCTACGACTGCAGGATTTCATTAAATCTGCACATTGGTCCACAGTCATATTGGCCCATTCATCTTTCAGTTTAAGCCACAAGTCTTCGATGTTTTCCGGATTCTTTTCCATAACATTCTGTCCTAGAGTTTTCCATAAGTTGTCTATAGTATTAATATCAGGACTCTGGACAGGCCAGTCCATTACCTCTACTTGTTGATCAGCCAGATAATTCATGACCACCTTTGCCTTATGGTTTGGATCATCATCCTGCATAATAACAGGCTTTTCGATACAAGAATTGTGCAACACTGGCAAAACATACTGTTCTAAAACAGTATTGTATACAGTTATATTTACTCAAGTATTTAAGCGTACAAGTGGTGATGTACCCTGCCATGATATCATGCCGAATACCATCATGCTACCTCCACCAAATGTAAGTGTTTTTGATGCAGCTAGGATCCAAACTTTCGCCTTTTCTTCATCTTACAAATTGTATTTCATCACTGCCAAATACATTAAATTTCGATTCGTTATAGAAATAAACTTGTTTCCAATTTTCTTCTGACCATATAACATGCTTTGTTGCGAACGCCAATCTAGCTACTTTGTTTTTTTTTGTACTTATCAGCGGCTTTTTGAAGGAGATCTTACAAAAATACCTATTTCGTGCAACCTTCTGGACACAGTTTGTTGTGAAACATTCTTGACACCTTCCGTTTGTTTAGAAATATTGCCAGCTGTAAGGAAACGGTCTTTTAACAATAAGCGTTGTATAAATCTGCCCTCTTTTGTCGTTGTCCTTCTTGGTCTTCCAGGTTTCTTTGTGTTACTTAACCATCCAATTTCTTTATAGAGTTTGAAAACTCGGCTTTCAACACTTTTTAGACGTTTCACACGTTTTCCAATTTCTTCTATTGTCAACTTTTCCTTTCTTAATTTGACAATTTTTGCTTTGTCGCTTCAATCAGTTTTATTTCTTTTTGACATGATTGATATTGCGTGACTTGCAACAGTGATTATAATTAAAGTTTACAATATTTATCTCATGCATTTATACAAAAAAACCTACTGTTTAAAACTTTAAACAATTATTTTTCCTTAATGTTCCTAAATTTTGGACACTTGAAATATGTAAAATGGTCGATAACTTTAATAATATTGTTTTAATTCATCTGAAAATGTCGGTAAAATGCAACTACATCATTTACATATGTAGTGAAATTTTCACAAATATTAAAATATAATTTATTTTAGATTAGAAAGATTTTATTTTTGGTCCTTAGTTTTTGACGGTACTGTATATATAAAGACAGGTATATAATGCATATTATAATGGTTTATTTACACCCGGCTTGATCATCCCTTTTCCAGGAACATTCTAACATGCTGGTTTAAAATGTAAGACCCTTATCCTCAATTACATTTTAATACTCTAAAACGTCATGAGAAATCAATTTCCATTTCTCACATTACCCTTTAAATTTTGTATCACTCTACAATTCTGAATTTGGATTACATCTAGAAGATATGTATATGGTCATGTTGAAACAGTAGTTCACCTTAGATTCGTGGAGTTAAACGACGTCTAACCTGGCTACTAGTAAATGCGTTACAATTTAGAAAATCATGTTTTTTACGTAACAGAAACTATTTCAAATAAATGGGAAAAACAATCGTATGCATAAAATGTTCGGTTTCGGCATAAAATGGCCCACTGACGGTTAAATGCCGTTAAACAAAAAGAACAACTTAATCTGAAAGTTCAAAACCCATAAATAAGACAAGTAGTTAAATAGAATATACTAGAAACGTAATATTTTAAGGTTCTTAAATAATCTATATCTATTCTAAGACATATTAATATGTTCTTTAAGGAACTACAAATGACCGTGCCTAAATTTATTTAAACTTTATATATATATATATATATATATATATATATATATATATATATATATATATATATATATATATATATGTAGCTTAATTGCCATATATATTTTCATTGCTTACTACCAAGCTCTACTTACGTATCGAGCACTGTTCGAAGTAAATACTGAAAACTGATACATAAAAATTATATCTCCTTATAATATTTTATGTGGATACATTAAGTACTTATATATATATATATATATATATATATATATATATATATATATATATATATATATTAACATAAGTAATTATTGTTTGGACAGCTCTCCATTTTCTGCCTAAGTGAAATTGCTGACACAAACCATGTGAAAATACGTTAGTCTGAAATATCCTAGTAAGATTCTATGAACTAATTCTGAGATCATATTACCCGAACGCATTTGATAATTATATTAGACCCAACCCAGGCTACCGACTAATGCAGATAAATAATCGCTTTCTATCTCAATTATTTTAAACATCATTATAAAGTAATCTATTATGCACGGTTGTCCCATACCTCTTTCTTAATATTTTAGTGGCACAAACTTTCATGAAGTCATCAAGTGTGCAATATGCAGATATACAAACAAGGTAAATAAAAAAACAAAACCACCCATAAAGGTTTTCTCACTATCACAATTATTTACTTCTGGTATGTTATATCATAATACACATCAGATTGATAGATAAAAGATAAATGTATAACGCCTTATTTGGATATGTCAAAAAGGAAAGGGTACATACGCTAGTACATATCTAGTGAGTTGGGGTTTCAAGGCAACGTTAGCACGTAGTCACGAAATTGGGTTCAGATTGTCAACTTGTGCATTACGATGTCAGCTCGCCTGCTGGGGGTGTGCAATAAATGGGTGTGACGTCACATAGCTCAAAGATATATTTATTGATAGATAGATAGATAGATAGATAGATAGATAGATAGATAGATAGATAGATAGATAGATAGATAGATAGATGAATAACTCGTCTCGCAACATCTGCTCATCTTTGCTTTCGTTTCCCCATAGTGGTTGGCACACAGATGCGGCCTTGCTTCTTTAAATCTTGTCGGCTGTGAGAGAGAAAGAGAATTTCGCTTGAATCATGTTGTTTGCAACTTATGTTTAGTGTTACTCTCTGCCCCCTTAATTCTTCATAGGTTTCACTCGAACACGGCTCCCATTATGTAACAGATCTGAACCGAATTGATGAAACCTGCTGTGGTATTAGCCCTTGGCGGTGTATGCGGTCTTTCTTTCCGAAAGAGGAAGTGTACAGGGAATATCAAATCACAATTCATAAGAAGATGATATACGGCGCCTATCATTTGTTCCCCATCTGGAACTTGCCAGTCTCCACACCACTTAATTTTGTTAACGCGATAATGGCGTACTGATAGATGAATAGATATATGTATATTTTTTTTACCACGTAGACATAAAGTCAATATCAGTTTCACTTTTTGCGTTTACCAGTAATTACCACTGATACTTGATCCCCTGTACACGCACTACAAACTTTGATTTGTATAAACTTCTACACAAATATTAGACACCTTCTCGGCAAACTCAAGGGGATGCTGACTGTCGTGTTTGATATCCGTGGAATTGTGCATCACGAATACGCACCAGGACGACAGAAACTGACAAATGAGTACTATAAAGAGGTTCCCCGGCGTCTCCGTGACGCAGTTCGGCGCAAAAGACCAGACATGTGAACAGCGAAAAACTGTCAACCGCATCACGAGAACGCCCCCGCACGTTCACCCCAATTGATATAACATTTCCTGGCTTAACATGGGATTTCAATTGTTCGCCAACCGCCCTACTATCCGAACATGGTGCTTAGCGACTACTGGTTGTTTCGAAAATTGAAGACGCCATTGAAAGGTTCCTGTTTTGAGACTAGAGAAAAGATGATGGGTAACTCGACGGCGGACATGAACACTATTCAAAACGAAGACTTCCAGATGTGTTCCCGGCAGTGGGTAGATCAGTGGGCTAATGTGTGCAAGCATACGGGGCCTACTTTGAAGTGGATTTTGGTCCCAACTGCGTCATGTATTTGAAATATATTTTCTGGCCAAAGGTCAGATACTGTTTAGACATGCCTCGTATTCACCTACACACTGCTAGAGATTATGATGGAGGGGCTAGGGGCAGCGGGGGTACACCTAATAAACGAAGAGGAGATTAAGACACTAAGAGAACATGATAGGTACAAATGTTCGATAGTTCTAGAAAAATACACTATCAAATGAACAGAAATAAAATAGAAGATTTGAAAATAATACGCGAGAAGAAGACAACTCCTAGATAATAAATTATATAAGAGAAATATATCAAACGAATAAACACTTCGGCAATCTTACTAGGAATATATTCTGGACCATTCGTCTGCTAAACAAAAATACATTGAGGCATCTTTACAAGAAGACTGGTAAACTAATGACCATTTACAATGCAGACCACCTGAAGAGTTATACTGGCCGGCTCTGAAAGGGAAAAACGCGGGAAGAAGAGTAGTTAATATAGGAAACTGTGTGACTGACACAAATAATTAGAAAAATACTTAACCCCGAAAACAGAAAGGCTAATCACCGTATCTAGAGACACCGTCAAAATGAACAATACAAGGAACAGAGAAACAACAAACACAGAGAGAAAACAAGTAGGAAGACACACATCTACACGAACAATTGAATAGAATGGCAAGTGAAGAGACTCTCAAAAACAGCTGGGCGTGGCTACGAAAATGACACCTTAACATAGAAGCAGAAAAACTACTGACAGCTGTATAAAATAATGCGATTAAAACGAACTATATAGAAGATAATATAGAAATAAACCCAGGAAAATAGCAAATGTACACACTGTGAACAAAGTGACGAACGGTATATAATATAATAAGTGAATGCAGCTAACTTGTTCCCATCTTACAAATACCAGAACATACACGACTGTGTGGTGAAGATAGTAAACTTGGAACTGTGCAAAAAAACTGCATTTTAAACACTTAGTTAAATTGTTCAGACACAAGCCAAATGCAGTACTGGTAAAAGAAAATCACAAAGTCCTCGGAGACATTGAAGTTACAAACAAATAAACTCATACAACCTATCAGATCAAATGCAATAATAGCCAACAAGGAAAATTCCAATCTAAGGAAATACTGAAAGTATACAACGGACAGCAATGATGAACACAGCTAGAAATCTTGAAAAAATACTCGAATGCAGAAACCAACAAACCTAATTTGCAAACGATAACCTTGACATGGAAGTTGCAAAAGAAACAAAGCAAAAAAACACAGAAAAAGCACCACCACATACACCCAAAGAAAATGAAACGGCAAGAAATGTATTAAAGTGATGGCACAAGGCTCGGCTCATACCACACAAAATAGTCACGAAGGGTCGAGAAAGATGGAATGACGGGGAGGGGAGAGCACTAACCAGACTGGAACTGTGCGGAGTATACTGGGACCTTTGTGAGGCTTATTACCACCAAATAGGTGTCAGCAGCGAAATATTAATGGGAAGTAGCTGTTACGACAACGCAAAGTTATTTGCAATTATTATCGAATGAGGTGGACTTTATTGGACATCTTAGGATAATTCTTGTTACTCAGACTCTAGGAAACAACACTGGTTATTATAAATTATCAATAACTGATGATAACGTGTGTTCGAACTCCGTGTGAGTTGATTATAATAATAAATTCGGTTTATTAAAAAAAAAACGATACCACTAAGGCAGTTTCGTGTTATTTAGTTTAGCCAAAAATACAAGCTAGAAAGGAACGATTTTATCGCTGTCATGATTCTAATTTCTTTTGGGAGGGGGGGGGGCGGTAATAAATATAATCTTAGATGAAGAGAAAAACATATTGTGGTGTATGCCTTGCAGCTGAACGTGATACCACATCTTGTTATTAGCATTTTTAAGGGTTTAAAATGATTATTGTACAAAGTCCTGACGAGGAAAGTAGTGAATAGAAAACGCATCCATCGCGTATCTAGAAAGGGGGTGCATAGTAAACGTGAGGTTTGCAGACCAATTCGCTATGCCAAAATTGTGTGTTCAAGAAGTGTTTTCTCCGGGAAACCATAAAATGAACCATTCCGTAGAGAACCACCCAAAAAAGAACAATTCGTCTGGCTAGCAAATTTGCGTGTATATATGTATACGGCGGATGCAAATAACGTAATGTCTTTATTGATATAGTTATTTACTGGTAAATATTAAATGTTCGCGTCGCAATCTGCTTTGTCTCTAAAAGCAACGATGGCGGGTAAGAAATGTTGGGTGGCAACATTTGTGGCTAATTCTCAATCCGTTAGTGGTGACTTACCGCCTACCCCTACTCGAAAATCGAGAAGACTATAATCGAATATTAACTCATCGCTCGTCTGACAGAATTAATTTAAAACGTAAAATTGTTATGGAAATACGAGAAAAAAAAATGTTAAAGTTATATTTATGATGTTTTAATTAAAAGCCAGCCATGTAAACTAGCAACTTTGAAGCTTTCTGAAATAACTTATTTTCAATTTTCATATCGTCTTCATACTAATAACTTGATATGAAGCATCTCGGCAATTTCTCAGCTTGAGCTGAAACATGTTAGCAAATGTTTGGCCAAAACAGTTGTATATATAACAAATTATATTTAATTAATATACATATATACTTATATAGAAGCAGTATTACATCAAAAGGGTACATATCCACTGGATTAACACCTATGAAGTAAACCTCACGAGAATATTATACATATATATATATATATATATATATATATATATATATATATATATAAAGTGGTGTACAAAAAGCGAACTTTTAGGAAAGGTAATACCTATTGTGAAGAGTATACAGGTCAATATCCAGGATAGAGCAGATAGATATGAAGAAGAATGGAAAGGAATTAGAGAAGCAAAAGCCAAATCAAAAATACAATTCAATTACTCAGAGCAAGGTATATTCCGCAAAAAGGCAATTTATTCAAGTTAAAATTTCCTTAATCCAGGCATTTCAAAGATCAAAATCTTATCATCAGAGGAAGTCGCTGGGATAAATAAGTTGGCAAAGGCCAAGATTTAAAATTTGAAAAAATAAAATAAAAGTTGTAGGGAAAGAAACACGAATGCAAGCAAATGTCCGATTGCTAAACAGTCCGGTGTCGAAAAGTCCAGCGGAGAGAATGAGATGTAGATAGGTAGGTCGTTAAAGGCACGAGATGTTATGAGAGAGAATTCAAAGTTAAATTCCAAGAAGCCACAACTTCAGGTGCGGCGAAAATAGAAAATCCATAGGGTAAAAAGTCCACTAAGAGGTACATCTCATTCTCTCTCTCACTCTATATATATATTAATATGTATATATGTATATATATATATATATATATATATATATATATATATATATATATATATATATATATATATATGTGTTTAAAGTTCTTTTTTTTTTTTAAAGCATCTATTGTTAAATTTAATAAGGAATAGGTATAATAAATACCTTTATAAGCATTTAGATGCGATATCAATTTTTATTTTCCATAAAAAAAAATATGAACTTTAAACACTTAGAGAAATCACGTGTTGCATCACGTTCTTCATATTTGATGATGGGAAACTACATCTTGCCCATTCGGCTGTATAACAACAAGCCGTTAAGAGATAAAAAAAATACAAATCCGATGACATCAGGATATATTAACACACCGATGATGCCAGGTTTTGGCGAAATATCTGTATCACTTAAAACTAACAACAAAAAAAATGCTAGTTTTAATAAAAAAAAAGAAAACGAAAAAAAAATCGGTTTCGATTTAATGTTTTTCTTTTTTTTATGGAAAAAAAAATTGATATCGCATCTTAATGCTTATAAAGGTATTTATCATACCTATTCCTTATTACATATATATATATATTAATATGTATATATGTATATAAATATATATTCATATATATATATGTATATATATATTCATATATATTCATATATATATATGTATTTATATATAAATATATATGTATATATATATAAATATATATGTATATATATATAAATATATATGTATATATATATATAAATATATATATAAATATATATTCATATATATATATAAATATATATTCATATATATATATATAAATATATACATAAATATATATTTATATATATATATGTATAAAAATATATATATATATATAAATATATATTCCTATATATATACGCCGACTGTCAGCTCGACGGTTGCGTTTCGATCCCGGCTTGAGACACTAACTAGTCTAGCCGCACTGATGAGCAATGAAACAGCGAAACAGACTGTATGTGGATGACTATAAAAAGCTCCCTCCGGGTAGAGCTTAATTTTGTAAGGGTATGGTCAACGGCCATTAGCTTTAAGGCAATGCTCATTAGGTAAAACTAATTTCGAACTCAGGCATTTGCAATGTTTACATTTCGTTACATTGAGATATCACTTACATTCAGTCAGTGTTAGCTTTAAGGCAATGCTCATTAGGTAAAACTAATATTCATATATATAACTATATATTCATATATATATATAAATATATATTCATATATATATATATATAAATATATATTCATATATATATATATAAATATATTCATATATATATACATATATATACACATATATATAAATATATACATATATATATATATATACATATATATATATATACACATATATATATACACATATATATATACATATATATATACATATATATATATATACATATATATATATATATATATATATTCAAATTGACGGCATTTCGATGGGATTCCCACTTTTGCCGAATATTACATGACAAATATAGAAAATACAATCTTCTTATATACACTCGCTACGTAGATACTATCTTAATCGCCACAGAATCTCAAGAAAATATGAAAAAACTCAAGCAAACACTCGAAATTAACTCAGTACTTACATTCACAACCGAATTCAGCATCAACAATAAAATCCCCTTGCTCGACGTATTAAACGACTGCAGCAATCCTACGAAATACACGACATCAACATATAAAAACCCACAAATAATAATCCGAGCCTCCTCAACTATCATAGTGAATGCCCACAAAAATCTAAAATAGTACTTATTAAAAATTGTTTTTATCGCGCACACACTATATCTTCATCCAAACAAATAGTTTATAAAGAATGAACAAATATTAAACAAACATTAATTAACAACAACTTCCCCAATAAAATAGTCGACAAATCAAATAAAATCATATATAAACTCCATACATGATAAAATATATATATATATATAACATTATATATATATAAATAGATAAATATATATATACAAATAAGACACGATCAACCTTTATTACAAAAACCAGACGCACCCTAACTACAACCTCGACAAAAAAGCAATATTTACATAAAAAAACGATATACTAAACCTTACGACCAACAAAAAAAGATCAAACTTATAATTTACTATACGAAATTTAAAACAAATAACCTAATTATAAAAAATAACACTGTAAAACTAACGTTATATACCTGTTCTCATGCCTTTTTAAGGAATGTCTCCCTACAACCCAAACAGAAAAAGTGCATAACACCAATATTCGGCATACTACAACAACTCTGTCTCTCGACGTCTACCTTACCATTTATCTGACACTAGGGCCATACAACGTCACATTACTACACATTAGAAAAGACTACAGTCGGCCGATATACGGAAAATATTAACATCTAGCACCAAAATAATACACACAAATAACTGCATGAACAGACTTAAAATACTAGAAAGAATTTATATTAAAATTCAACAGCCTTATGTTAACAAAATAGCTTTCAACACAGGTACTAACATATTAACCGTATTACATAATTTAATGAAAATAAAGTAATAATGAAAAACCAAAAATAAATAAATAAATAATAGTAAACACAGTAATAGGACCAAATAATAATACTACATAAATAAATAATAGCCAAAATAAGAATGAATGAAATAAATAACTAAACAATAAAACAAAACATACGCACAATAGAATAAAATGAACTCAACCACCCCATTTAAAAAAAACAACAACCTAATCCTGAAGACGACTATGAAAGTGGAAAGCGCTCGAAAAAAATGTCCGAATTAAGAACAATCGGAGAAGTACTATACGGATTGCCAACTGAAACCAGAAAGATAGCTCGACAGTCCGAGAACCTCACGAAGAAGATATACAAACGAGAAAGTTCCATGACGTTCACCAACGTTTGTTAAGTTATATATAGAAATATATATATATATATATATATATGTGTGTGTGTGTGTACATGTATAAATATGTACATATGTATATATATATATATATGCATATATATTTATATGTGTATATATATTTATATATACATGTATATATATATATATATATATTTGTATATATTTATATGGGTATATGTATATTTATATACATATATATATATTTATATATATATGTATATATTTTTTATGTATTTTTTTCCCGTTCTTTTTTCGACCCATTCGGTCTTCTATTGTTGTCTTCTGATAATGAAAGTTTTTCTTTCGAACATTTAAGATTACCCTTTGCCGATCTGTTACTTACTGAAAAGAAAATACTATTTGGTATTTAATCAGTTTTAGTGAAATTATTAATAAATCGTTTTGAGTTTCACTTTCTCCCTGCGTTTATTTCTTTACACTTTTCCATCTCACGGCAACCACATCGCATTGCTATAGCCTTTGACGACTAATTTACACTTATATATATATATATATTTATATATATATGTATATGCATATATATATTTATATATATATATATATATATATATATATATATGTATATATGCATATATGTATATATGTATATATGTATATATATATATTTATATGTATATATATGTGTATATATATGTGTACATATGTGTATATATATACATATGTGTATATATATATATGTATATACATAAATGTACATATATATATGCATATATATATATTTATGTATATACTAGACCACCCGTGACCCGTTGGGTCAGTTTGTTATATTAGCTATGGAATTCATGTATGAGCGTGACACTTGTGGCATAAAGAAAATAGTTTTTTTTTACATAACAGAAGCATTTCTATGAAAGTATATTAAAATGAAAAAAGAATATAGATTTCTATGAGTCGTTCTGTTTATTATAATTGTTTTTTTTTTTAAATTACAGTTACTGAATTATAAGTGGTTGGTTAGGGCGATTTGAGAAAGGAAGGGGGTACAGCCGTGGCCACCGAGAGACAGCAGGCTTTCTCGCGTACGTAACGAAAACAGACGGAGTAGGAGTGGTGAAATCTATGAGAGGGAAAGTGGGAGGTGGTTTCGTTCACCGACCGCTCGTATGGCTGATATTAATAATGAGTGTTGTTTTTTTGTTCGTTTGTTTTTGTTTTTTGAAAGGGGGGTGTTTTTTGAAACTGCGACAGACTTTACGAAGTCTTCCCGTTGAATGTTTTTAGCCGTGAAGAAAACAAAAAAACTATTTGATGAAATTAAATGAAATTGTTTATATTAAAAGACTAAAACAAACATTGCTAAAACTCTCAGTATTATAAGGTCAGGATCAAGGACAATGAAGCAGTCCTGGGAAAAGAGTGGCGCCCTCCCCTACATCTTGGGTTAGTTGATAATGTAAAGAGATCCTCTACTGTAATCGGGCAATTTAGCCTTTTATAAAGTCTGAAATTAGCGACCACCTCACCTAAAATAAGCGAACGCCATTTTTGTTTGACGAATTTGACAATATAACTAAATAAATATTTGAAATAAAAAAAATTAATTTCTCAGATGTTAACCATACAATATCATTGCCCTTGTCTTATTTTTACGTCTCTATTTGGTACTTTGTTACATGGGGACCCGGGCTAACTTTGACCCTGACCCTAACTTTAACCCTAACCCCCAATGACCCTGAACTTTATAGGTAACCCTACCCCCCTCCCTAACCCTAACGACGGGGTCAAAGTTAGCGCGGGTCCCAATCTAACGAAGCACCATCTATTTGTTAGTAAGTTACGCTTGTTTTATTATGAGCACCCCCCGGATAAGAGTGAAATATTTTGAAAAAATTAATAATTTGCCTTCCAATAACGCGTGTACGATGGACACTCTACTAAAAAGGGTTGATATACCGTAAAAACTGGTAGGCTTCCGATAGTAAACGAAATTATACTTGTTACTTTTTTTTTCGATTAGATTTTCTTTTTTATTTTGCTTTGAATCACGACTTTCCTCACTTTCGTTTTTGTTAAATATTTTTTTTTTTACTTTTTGCGATTTATTTATTTGTTTTTATTGCGTTTTCACTTTTCAATTACGTTTATTCTCTCTCTCTCTCTCTTTCTTTATCTTCTCCCTCTATCTCTCTCTTACGAACACAAACTTTCTCTTTCTTTCGTACGCGCTCTCTGTGTTTCACTGGAAAAAAAAAGGAATTCCACAGTGTTTTCTACATCAATTTGTATAATTTACTGTTAATAAAATTATCCGGTGGCTAGAAATATGCACATATCTTACTCACCAAAATTTTGCGTGACGGGATGGAAGTATATATATTTATTATATTACTCGGTTGTCGGGGTAAAAGCTGTCTCTTCAGCAATCACTATCGGTCGCGACTCCCCTCCCCCGTTGTCAGGGGCAAAAGTAAATACTAAATCTTATTAAATGAGAGTGTCAGATCGTGACACAAAATAAGAAACTTAACTTCTCAGATGTTAACTATACAATATCATTGTCATTGTCTTATTTTTTACTATCTCTATTTGGTAGTTTGTTACATTGGGACCTGGGCTAACTTTGGCCCTGACCCTAATTTTAACCCTAACCCCCAATGACCCTGAACTTTATAGCTAACCCTAACCCCTCACTGACCCTAACCCTAACGACGGGGTCAAAGTTAGCGCGGGTCCTAATGTAACAAATCACCTTCTATTTGTTAGTAAGAGACTTTTTGCGATTTATTTATTTGTTTTTATTGCGTTTTCACTCTTTCTCTATCCCCCCCCCTCCATCTCTTACGAACACACACTCTCTCTTTCTTTCGACCACGGTGTTTCACTGAGAAAAAAAAACAAAACAAAACAAACATTGCTTATTGTCCGTTCAAAACATTTAAAAAATAAATACTGGTTCCTTACCATCCAAAAATAATAAATAAATGTTTTAACACTTTAAGAAGTGGTGCAAATAAAAAATAAATACTTAGTTCAAACTATCATTGAAAAAAAAAACATTGCTTAACGTCCGTTCAAAAACAACAACAACAAAAAATAATAGACATGCCCTAAAAACGTCAAAATAAAAAACAAAAAATAGTTTTAAGTTTTAAGCAACACAAAAAAGCACTTTTTGACCGGGTGATTAAAAAAAATGTATTATTTCTTCCCCTTCCGCTCGAAATGTAGAAGAAAAAATATTAGCGGCTGGTTGGGATCGAACTATAAACCAGTCGGGCCAAAGACAAAAATACTACGTCGCTTACCGTTGCGCTAAAGGGAAATAATTAAAATACGATGCAGAAATTAGGCTAATTAAATGTTATTAATAATCTAGGTGCGGCACGCATGCGCAGAGCGTTTGCTGGAAGCGTGACACACGTACGTACACCTTAGCGTATTAATATATAGATTGTTGTTGTTTTGTTTGTTTGTTTTTGTTTTTTAAAAGGGTTTGAAACTGCGACAGACTTTACGAAGTGCTCCCGTTGAATGTTTTTAGCCGTCAAGTAAACAAAAAAACTATTTGATGAAATTAAATGAAATTGTTTTATATTTAAAGCGATATAAACATTTCCAGAATGAAAAATTGCATGCGTTCGTTAATAAAAGGAGTTCAACGGAATTAGAATAACAGATTGGAAGACGATGCTATTTACGCATGCGCAACCGGATGTTGAAAACCGGAAAGCTGAAAGCTGATTGCAAACATACAAGACCCATAGACTTTTAGTAGTATATAGATATAGATTAGATATATACATATTTATATATATATACATATATGTATATATATATATTTATGTACATATGTATATATAGATGCGTATGTGTGTATATATATATGAATATATATATATATATATATATATATGTACATTTAAATATGTATATAAATATATATATATATATATATATATATAAATATATATATATATATATATATTAATATATATAATTATATATATATATAAATATATATATATATATAATTATATATAATTATATATATATATATATAAATATACATATATATATATATATCATTATATATATAAATAGATATATATATATATACAAATATATATATATATCTATCTATATATATATATTTTTATATATATATTAAAATATATATATGTATATATATATCTTACTTTCTCTCTCTCCCTCTCTCTCTCCCCCTTTCCCTCTTTCTCTCTCTATATATATATAAGGTAAGAGTAAGATAATACTTTCAATATATGAATCATATCTTTAACCAGTAGACTATCAGGCTAAACACAAAGCTCAATATAGTGTATAAAGCAATAACATTGATCGAATGACATACTTAAGTGAGAAATTAATCAGACTTTATTAAAGTTATAAACCAAGAGTATCATTGCGTATTTAGCTAATGAGTTTTCAAAGAAAATCTTCTCCCCACAAAACCCTTATCGCAATAAAATTACTGCAGGTAATACAATAAAGATTTGAAAATATATAAAAATACATTAAAATACATAAAAATATATTGGCCAGAAACCCACTGTTTTGTTAAACTCATACAGTTAATCCAACTCATTAAGTGTAAAACAATTTCAAGAAATATGTCAAAGGAGTTCATTAAAAAACAATCCAGGTTGTGAATGGTAGTCTAAAAACGAAAAGGTTATCCAGGCGGGAAATTTGCTTGCTATCAATCCGTGTGCATATATATATATATATATATATATATATATACATACATTTTTTTATATATATATATATATATATATATACATACATT
Organism: Sepiola atlantica; assembly: GCA_963556195.1. Taxonomy (NCBI): domain Eukaryota; kingdom Metazoa; phylum Mollusca; class Cephalopoda; order Sepiida; family Sepiolidae; genus Sepiola; species Sepiola atlantica. Next base: position 124,863,698 of record OY744522.1, read on the forward strand.
TATATATATATATACATACATTTATATATATATATACATACATTTATATATATATATATATATATACATACATTTATATATATATATATAAATTTATATATATACATACATATATATATATATATATATATATATATATATATATATCTACATATAGATATATATATATACATACATATATGTACATATATATAAATATATATACATATATGTATACACATATATATACATATATATATATATACACATGTATGTATACATTAGGGGAGGTCGATTTTAAAACTGTAAATAATCGCACTCGAAGAAAGTTGCCAAATAATGTCAAAATGTACCACAATAAATATTTTTCTTCAAAACTTTGTATTTATTTGAGCATTGCAACTTTAAGATCAAATAAATCGAGATTTCTTATCACTGCCTAGATTTCACCGGCAGATGTGTCGCCATAAATTAAACCCGGGTTTTAACAAAAAAAAGTAATACATTACTTAATAATAAATATTTTTAAGTTTATTATTCCTTTTCTTAAGAAATTAAATGTACATATTCAAATTAAAAAGGAATAAAACACTATAATATTTAATGTTATATATAAATCATTATTTGTTTACATAGGCGTTTTATTTATTGGATATTTTTTATGGTATTCACCGGTTGAAAATTCAACGGGCGAATTTGAGTTCCCGTGTTGATTCTGTGTTTTGTAAACACTGTTTACACATTTAATTATCACAAATATATATTGAATTGTCGAGCGCTGGCTTATCTAATCCCACTTTCCCGACCTTTTGTCACACCTTACCTTGTGGGAGTTAGATAAATAAAAACTAGTTCAGCCAGGGGGGTTTACCCCACCAAATAAACCGGTATCGTCCGGGCCTTTGGGTCTGGATTCACGCCCGTCTATTGGGGCTTGTCCGTCCTGTGCAGTTCTAGGAGGTGCACCTCCCAGGTCTTGCCTTCCCTCTTTGGGGAGGAGTAAGTTTATTGCTTACTGTCTGAGGCGGCCCTACCGGGGAATGTCGACGGAGCTGCCCAGGCAATTTTTAAATAGCCAGAGTGCTCACCTCTCGAGCACTGGCTTTCTCATCCCACTTTCCTGACCTTGTGTCAATCTTACCTTGTTGGGGGTAGATAAATAAAATCTAGTTCAGCCAGGGGTGTTTACCCCACCAAATAAACCGGTATCGTCCGGGCCTTTGGGTCTGGATTTACGCCCGTCTATTGGGGCTTGTCCGTCCTGTGCAATTCTAGGAGGTGCACCCTCCAAGGCTTTGCCTTCCCTCTTTGGGGAGGAGTAAGTTTATTGCTAACTGTCTGAGGCGCCCCTACAGGGGAATGCCGACGGGGCTGCCCAGTCAATTTTTTAATGGCCAGAGTGCTCACCTCTATAGCGCAGGCTTATCTAATCCCACTTTCCTGACCTTGTGTCACATCTTACCTTGTTGGAGGTAGATAAATAAAACTATTTCAGCCAGGGGTTTTTACCCCACCTAAAATATATGTATTGGAGTTGATGGAAGAATGGATAAGGACACATTGATGTATAAGGAAATTGTAGATGAAAATAGACAGAGAATTATGAAAAAAACTAAGGGACCAGAACACCATTTAACTTTTACAAAAGAAACACCATGTGAAAGTAAATATCTGACACATAGAGTTCTTCCTAATAGTGGTGCAACAGGTGCTGTTCATGCAGATCAAGTGGTGGATTTTTTGCATGAATTCCACAGTGAAAACAGTATCAAGGCTATATTTGTTGACAACACTAATACCAACACAGGTTGCGAAGGTGGAATGGTTGCAATTTTAGAAAAAAAACTTTTTTAAAATCTTCACACAATTGGTTGCTCTTTGCATCATAATGAACTACCTTTCAGAGCCCTTTTTAAAAACATAGATGGTTGCGCAAAGGGCCCTACAACATTCAGTAGCCCTCTGGGGAAATTATGCTCAAATGATTGCCATGATTTACCCCAAATATCATTTTCCACTATTAGCAATCCTCTAGAGTCAATTTTTAAAATTGATGAAATACATGATCTTAGTTCTGACCAAAGACTCCTTTATGAATACAAATAGGTATTTCTAGAGATAAGGTTGACTCTAGATATGCCTCCAGGAAAATTGGTCCTTTAAACCAAGCAAGATGGTTAACTTTGGCCATCAGGCTCATGTGTTTATGGACTCGTGGTGCATACCCACAAAGGCACACAAAAAACTACACTATGTAGTAAATTTTATTGCAAATGTGTATGCCACTTCTTGGTTTAAAATTAAAAGAAATAGTAAATTCCACAATCAGTAAGTGCACATTTTTAATATGATCCAGAGGATTAAGGAGCAGCCTCAGGAAATCCAAGATATCACATTTAGACATATACAAGGTAATACATTTTGTTTACTGCCTGAAAACTTTCTATATTCCATGGTTAAATCTGAGGAGATTGAAGTAAGAGAAGAAGCTTTAAAAAGAATGTTGGCCATTAGGTAAGTAATATTTATTCATATATCTCTGACTCAATTATTTATTCCAATTTATAGAATGATTTTTAAAGATTTTATCTAATTTCACCATAATTATTAAAGCAGTACAGATTGGAATTTTTTAATAATTCAATTAATTACTTTGTTCTTTCAGGAGTGAGGAGTCAACCAGAAAAAGATTAAAAAGAATACTACCTATTAATTTTAATGCCACACATTGGACACAATTAATAGATTTAAAATTATGCGGCATTTTTGAACCACCAATGACGGAATATTTTACTGAATCTGAACTTCGAGAATCGTTGATGAATGGAACCAAGCTTGACTTGCCAGATTTGCCCTCACATTCTCAGGGTGTGGAACGGGCAGTTAAGTTAATAACAGAAGCTTCACAAACTGTATATGGTTTTGAAGCAAGGCATCAACACATTACAGCCAAAGTTTTGAGTCAGAAATTGAGACCAGCATTTTTGTCTAAGGGGTCTTACATGGAGCAATTTGACTCTCTATATTAAGCTCCATTAAAATAGTGTTAGGTTTTTCCTTATTTCTTTGTTTGTTATATTTTCACTTATAACAGAAAAAAATCATTTTTTAGGTATTCAAATATTACTGTTTAATTCATAACGTTAAAAGGTAGTTTACAAAAGCAGATACTGAAAATGAGAGGGGGGGGAGCAAATTTTCAATTTGAAGATTACTTTAATTAATATCATTTTTATAAAATAAAAGGACATTCCCTGATTTTCAATGCTCAAATTATTTAGTTTTCACACCAATATTCAAGCAAATCTTGCAAAAACGAGGAATTTTCAGTATATTCTTGTCTACGATCTTGGATACCAAACGCTCAAAAAACCGCTGAAGTTTTTGATCTAATTTTTTGCATGAGTATTTAATAGGTCTATATACAACTTTCGGTACGTGCCTTTTTTTAATATTTAAAAAAAAGTGTAAAATCGACCTACCCTAGTATACATATATATATATACATACATGTGTATATATATATATATATATGTATGTATATGTGTATATATATATATGTATATATATTTATATATATATATGTACATATATATATATATATATATATATATATATATATATATATATATATGATCGTACACGTGTGAGTGTTTGCTCTAAAAAAATTTGTTTGTTCTTTTGTTTATTTTCACGTTAAAATTAAACTGATGTATTATGTGGGTGTTTTTCAAGACACTCTTATCTAAGAACTCTAATTATTTGGGAACTTTTTTTCTGATTATTTTGTAGTGTTGCAGAGACGATATTAACATACAAATGTTGTTTTGCACAAAACAAATGAAACGGACCGTTAAATATATCTCACAGAAATTTGGAATTTTGGGAAATGTGAAAAAAATAAAAATAAAAATAAAAGTAATAAAAACAAACCATGGTTATTGGAATATAATAAATAAAAAAACTGTTCTATATATATATATATATATATATATATATATATATATATATATATATATATATATATATATATATATATATATGGGTCTGTACGGGTTGGTGTGCTGGCGAGGTCACTTGATTAGTGCTATCATTAGTTCTTATTATTTCATACCTATAAGAGTGTTCTTTTTCTTCGTTATCAAGTTTTTCAGCTTTAAGTTTTAAATATTATTGCATTTATCTTCAACTCCTATGTCCGACACTTATTTCTATGCTCTATCATGTTTGAAAGAGTATTGTTATTGCAGATTTAATAGGCGCGTCTTGGGTTAGAGGTTATATTGCATCTATGTATAAACATCTCTAAGCTTCTCAAGGTTAATTTTATAATTACATCTCACGCTAAGATTGTAATAATATTATGTCCTGCTTTAATTTCATGATATAATTCCACGCTTAAATTTTGTAACATCATGCCACGCTTAATGTTGTATAATATCCTGTCACGCTTACATATTATAATGTCATGTCACGCTTATTTTTAATAATAGCATGCCACTATTCAATTTGATAATATCATAGCACGCTTAAATTTAAATAATATAATGCCACGCTTAAATTTAAATAATATAATGCCACGCTAAAATGTTATGTTATCATGTCATGCTTTAATTTGATAACATCATATTACGATTACATTTTATTATTAGGATGTAACTGTTAAATTTGAATGATTGCTGGGCACGCTTAAATTTGAATAACATGGCACTCTTAAATTTTAGTTATAGAATTATTCGCTTGAATTCAATGACAGCATTCAACTTTAAATGTGAATGATAACATGTTACGCTTGAAGTTTATTGATATTATGCCACGCTAAAAATTAAATGGTAGCATATCATGTTTAAATTTGAACGATACCATGTTGCACTTTTATTTGAATGAAAGCCTTAAAAGCTTGAATTGGAATGATAGCATATCACGCACAATTTTTGATTATAACATGTCACGTTTGAACATGAATGATTGCATGTCACGCTTTAATTTGAATGATAACATATCACGATTGAAGCTGTAGTCCGATTTTCATCGTAAAAAAGCGTGAACAACTCTGATATATTAGATCAGATGAATCATTATTGAGTAAAGGTCTGCCCGTCCTAACATCTTATTTTAGTTGACATTTTACTCCGGTCGCTAATCCAACAGATTTTACCAAGTGTATCATATTATTGACACGTCTTAGTGTAAACAGAAATGACGATGTCGAAACTAAATGCGACGATTGAATGAAAGCGATTTTCGTTTGCTGATTCAAAACTATTAAAATTCTTTCGTCGCACACTGTCTCTCTTAACTTTTAAACATCACTGTAGCCATTTGATCGCAACTTTTTCCCGAGTATGTCACACTTGAGTCTCCGATAGTAATTGCATTTCTAATTCATGGACATGTTTAAACATTTCTTTTTTACTAATCGACATTTGGTATGTTTGTGTCAGAAGCTGGATGTATACATACATCATATATATATATATATATATATATATATATATATATATATATATATATATATATATATATCATTATCATTAGTAGTAGTAGTATTGTATATTATATTGCATCTTTGTTAATATATTATTACTTACGTACGACGTCGTTTCAAACTTATGGAAAAGAAATAACACAATCAGACACTCATACGTCGCGAACCCGGTTAACATATACACTTTGAAGTCTTATTATGCCGCGCGAGATAGACACGTAATAACAGAGAAATTACGTGATATGTATACTGAAACCTACGAGTATAGACATCCAGGCATTCGATAGAACTCAACAACAGAGTCGGAGCATTATGGGTAATGTTTTGTTGTAATCTTTCCAAGAGTGCTTAACTTACAATTTTACATGAAAACGCCTTATAATGATATTAAATTATTTTTAAATGTTTTTGTTACCAACGTGCGACGTCGTTTCGTGCTAATGGTTCTCTCCCGCACAGGAAAATAACAATCTCAGACGATCATAGTGCGCCAACACGGTTCACAGAAACACTTTAAATCCGAAACCGGTCACTTGCTCTTATTAGGCCACGACAGATTGCCACCTAATAACGGATAAATTAAGTGATAGTTATACTGAAAACGGCAACATATATATATATATATATATATATTATATATATACATTATATATATATATATATATGTATATATATATATATATATTATATATATATATATATTATATATATATATATTATATATATATATATGTATATATATATATATATATATATATATATATGTATACACATATATATATATATATTTATTTATTCTGGTACAGAAAAATTAGTACAACATTCGTACCGTCGGTTTCAAGCACGGAAGGTCTTACCCATCCGGCTCTCTTCAGCTTCTGTTGTCAGAAGCTGAAGAGAGCCGGATGGGTAAGACCTTCCGTGCTTGAAACCGACGGTACGAATGTTGTACTAATTTGTCTGTACCAGAATAAATACATATTATGCTCTTAATTTTTAACTTTAATTCTTAATTAATCGAG